>CAUYUJ010015798.1:267625-282625 GCA_963575745.1 Prorocentrum cordatum | reverse complement strand
TGACTGATGATGATGCTCATTCTGATGATGGTGATGATGCTGATGCTGATGCTGATGATGATGACGATGATGATGATGAGGAGGATGAGGAGGAGGAGGAGGAGGGACGAGGAGGTATAAGGAGGTGCCTCTGGAGGAAGAGAAGGCAAAGGGAGGAGGAGGAGAAGCGCGGGATGATGAGACGCAGTTGGAGGAGGAGGAGGAGGAGGAGGAGGTGTTGTGGTGGGAAGGATGAGGATGAGGAGGAGTGAGGAATAAGTAGGAGGACGTCGAGACGGAGGATAAGGAGGAGGAGTAGGAGGAGGAGAAGGAGGAGGATGACCCGTGTAAAGCCAATATTCGTCAACGATGTTGCAATTTATCCTTCCTCCAAGTTCCTCTACGTAGGCCCCTACAAGGGTTCATTTCCACTGAAGGAAGTACCCAGTTGGAGAGCAACCGTTTGAAGAAATCCTGAAATGTGTCAGAACATTATTCCTGGGAGTTCGTTGCCGCGAATCACCGTTACTGATGCGTCTTGACGATCCTGAGTCGCGCCGGAACACCATTCTGGGGATTTTGACACCACGAATAAACGTAATTGTTGCGCCCTGACAGTCCGACATCGTGTCAAAACCGATTCTGGAAAGTTAGCCATGAGGAGTCTGGAAACTGCTGTAAATTCTTCAAAACGAGTGTGTGCGGCGCTAATGCGAGAGCCACATTTAGAAAAGGAGCCGCCCTCCATCCGTGAAATTCATGCACATTTGAAGATGACTGCGCGGCGCTAAGGCGAGAACCACATATTGAACACGACCCCCCCATTTTTGAAACCCTGTCAGGCTTTACGACGAGTGTGTGCGGCGCTACGGCGAGAGCCACATGAAAGCGACCCGCCGTCAATCCGTGAAATTCTTGCACATTTTTAAGACAGATGTCGGCGGCGTCACTTTCCCTCCCGCTTTCGGGAACGAGGTCCCCTGGTGGCGTCCAGGGCCCCCCCTGCCGAGCGTGCGACGGTCCGCGTTGCGGGCGCGCGCGTTGCGCAACGGTGGAGCAAGGATAGCTCTCATAGCGGTGCGCAGAAGGATGAGGATGCGGATGAGTATGATGATGAGGACGAGGATGAGGACGATGATGATGCTGATGATGCTGATCAAGATGATGCTGCTGCTGATGATGGCATTGATGATAATGATAAGGATGATGATGCTGATGCTGATGATGATGCTGGTGATGGTGCTGATGATGCTGCTGATTATGCTGGTTATGATGATGCTGATGCTGATGCTGATGCTGATGATGACGATGCTGATGATGACGATGATGATGATGATGCTGATTCAGATGATGATGACGATGTTGCTGCTGATGATGATGATGATGATGATGCTGATGAAGATGATGATGATGATGATGATGATGATGATGATGATGATGATGATGATGATGATGATGATGATGATGATGTTCATGCTGCTGCTGATGATGCTGCTGATGATGATGCTGATGATGAGGCTGTTGATGATGATGGTGATGGTGATGCTGAGGGTGCTGATGGTTATGACGATGAGGATGAGGAATATGAAGGAGGAGGAAGAGGAGGAGCAAACGGATGAGATGAGGAGTAGTAGTAGTAGTAGTAGTAGTAGTAGTAGTAGTAGTAGTAGTAGTAGTAGTAGTAGATTAGTAGGAGGAGGATTAGGAGGAGGATAGGAGGAGGAGGAGGAGGAGGAGGAGGAGAGAGAGGAGGAGGAGGAGGGGAGGAGGAGGAGGAGGAGGAGGAGGAGGAGGAGGAGAGGAGAAGGAGGAGGAGGGGAGGGAGGAGGGAGGAGGAGGAGGGAGAGTAGGAGGAGGTAGAGAGGGAGGGAGGAGGAGGGGAGGAGGAGGAGGAGGAGGAGGGGGAGGAGGAGGAGCAGGAGTAGGAGGGGGAGCAGGACGGGAGGAGAGGAGGGGAGAGGAGGAAGAGGTGGAGGAGGAGGAGGAGGAGGAGGAGGAGGAGGAGGAGGAGGAGGAGGAGTGACCTTGTTCGTTTCGAGTCGGCCGTCGCAAGCGCGCTCCGAGGAGAGGCCAGACTACAACCTGTACTGGCAGTGGTTCAGAAACCTGCGGCCGCGCATGCCTCCGCTCGCCTCTGTCTGCCTCTGCTGGTGCCTGCCTGCACATCTGGCGCCGTGAAGAAATCACCACGGATGCTGTCCTTGGAGCGCTTTCGGCCTACGGGAGATCTCGCCAGGCCCGGGGACCGCCAACAAAGACGACTCGGGACGCCAACCGGGTCCTGGGCAAGGGGTCATGGTTTCAGGTGTGCATCTTGTGAACATGTGTCGCGACATCGGAGATTTGGGCCGTTACGTCCGCTCCTATTCCTCGCCATGAGCCATCTGTTTCTTGATATTGCCTGGCATTTCTTTGAGGGATTTCTTAGGGTCTCGGAGGCCTGGGCGAACTTCTGAGGCTGGCGCTGGACCACCCGTCAGCACGCTGCCGCTGTCGCGCGCCAGGGGAAGGGGGGCCCAGCGCCGACACAAGAAATCCATGCGGACAAACGTTTGGGCAAAGCTTGTTCACGCTATTGGACCATGCGTTCCCCCAGCCGTTGCGGACGCCCCTCGTGGAACACGTTGGGGAGGAGGAGCATGGGGAGAGTGAGGATGAGGGGACGGATGATGAGAAGGATGGGGAGACCTCTTGGGAGCTTCGGGTTATTCCCCACATGCTTCGTGGGGTTCTGGTTTTCTTCCCTGCCGCGCCGCACCCGCGACACACACCTCACTCTTCGTACAGCACAGTTCAGCACAGCACAGCACATCACAGCACAGCACAGCACAGCACAGCTCAGCTCAGCTCAGCACACAGCTCAGCTCAGCTCAGCACACAGCACAGCTCAGCACAGCTCAGCACAGCCCAGCACGGCTCAGCTCAGCACAGCACAGCACAGCTCGTGGCACTTTCTCGACACCGCAGGGGGTGCGCAGGGGTTGGTCTCTCAGCTCGGCCGCTATCCACGACACTGGCGCAAAGCCTAGCAGGCGTGGCACTCTCTCGACACCAAAGGGGGTGGGCAGGGGGTGGTCTCTCAGCTCGGCCGCTATCCACGACACTGGCGCAAAGCCTAGCAGGCGTGGCACTTTCTCGACACCACAGGGGGTGCGCAGGGGGTGGTCTCTCAGCTCGGCCGCTATCCACGACACTGGCGCAAAGGCTAGCAGGCGTGGCACTTTCTCGACACCACAGGGGGTGCGCAGGGGGTGGTCTCTCACCGCGGTCCCTATCCACGACACTGGCGCAAAGCCTAGCAGGCGTGGCACTTTCTCGACACCACAGGGGGTGGGCAGGGGGTGGTCTCTCAGCTCGGTCGCTATCCACGACACTGGCGCAAAGCCTAGCAGGCGTGGCACTTTCTCGACACCACAGGGGGTGCGCAGGGGGTGGTCTCTCAGGGCCGCTATCCACGACACTAGCAGTCTCGACGCAGGGGGTGGTCTCTCAGCTCGGCCGCTATCCACGACACTGGCGCAAAGCCTAGCAGGCGTGGCACTTTCTCGACACCACAGGGGGTGCGCAGGGGGTGGTCTCTCAGCTCGGCCGCTATCCACGACACTGGCGCAAAGGCTAGCAGGCGTGGCACTTTCTCGACACCACAGGGGGTGCGCAGGGGGTGGTCTCTCAGCTCGGCCGCTATCCACGACACTGGCGCAAAGCTAGCAGGCGTGGCACTTTCTCGACACCACAGGGGGTGCGCAGGGGGTGGTCTCTCAGCTCGGCCGCTATCCACGACACTGGCGCAAAGCTAGCAGGCGTGGCACTTTCTCGACACCACAGGGGGTGCGCAGGGGGTGGTCTCTCAGCTCGGCCGCTATCCACGACACTGGCGCAAAGCCTAGCAGGCGTGGCACTTTCTCGACACCACAGGGGGTGCGCAGGGGGTGGTCTCTCAGCTCGGCCGCTATCCACGACACTGGCGCAAAGCCTAGCAGGCGTGGCACTTTCTCGACACCACAGGGGGTGCGCAGGGGGTGGTCTCTCAGCTCGGCCGCTATCCACGACACTGGCGCAAAGCCTAGCAGGCGTGGCACTTTCTCGACACCACAGGGGGTGCGCAGGGGGTGGTCTCTCAGCTCGGCCGCTATCCACGACACTGGCGCAAAGCCTAGCAGGCGTGGCACTTTCTCGACACCACAGGGGGTGCGCAGGGGGTGGTCTCTCAGCTCGGCCGCTATCCACGACACTGGCGCAAAGGCTAGCAGGCGTGGCACTTTCGCGACACCACAGGGGGTGCGCAGGGGGTGGTCTCTCAGCTCGGCCGCTATCCACGACACTGGCGCAAAGCCTAGCAGGCGTGGCACACCCACACGGGGTGCGCAGGGGGTGGTCTCTCAGCTCGGCCGCTATCCACGACACTGGCGCAAACCTAGCAAGCGTGGCACTTTCTCGACACCACAGGGGGTGCGCAGGGGGTGGTCTCTCAGCTCGGTCGCTATCCACGACACTGTCGCAAAGCCTAGCATGCGTGGCACTTTCTCGACACCACAGGGGGTGGGCAGGGGGTGGTCTCTCAGCTCGGCCGCTATCCACGACACTGGCGCAAAGCCTAGCAGGCGTGGCACTTTCGCGACACCACAGGGGGTGCGCAGGGGGTGGTCTCTCAGCTCGGCCGCTATCCACGACACTGGCGCAAAGCCTAGCAGGCGTGGCACTTTCTCGACACCACACGGGGTGCGCAGGGGGTGGTCTCTCAGCTCGGCCGCTATCCACGACACTGGCGCAAACCTAGCAAGCGTGGCACTTTCTCGACACCACAGGGGGTGCGCAGGGGGTGGTCTCTCAGCTCGGCCGCTATCCACGACACTGGCGCAAAGCCTAGCAGGCGTGGCACTTTCTCGACACCACAGGGGGTGCGCAGGGGGTGGTCTCTCAGCTCGGCCGCTATCCACGACACTGGCGCAAAGCCTAGCAGGCGTGGCACTTTCTCGACACCACAGGGGGTGCGCAGGGGGTGGTCTCTCAGCTCGGCGCTATCCACGACACTGGCGCAAAGCCTAGCAGGCGTGGCACTTTCTCGACACCACACGAGGTGCGCAGGGGGTGGTCTCTCAGCTCGGCCGCTATCCACGACACTGGCGCAAAGCCTAGCAGGCGTGGCACTTTCTCGACACCACAGGGGGTGCGCAGGGGGTGGTCTCTCAGCTCGGCCGCTATCCACGACACTGGCGCAAAGCCTAGCAGGCGTGGCACTTTCTCGACACCACAGGGGGTGCGCAGGGGGTGGTCTCTCAGCTCGGCCGCTATCCACGACACTGGCGCAAAGCCTAGCAGGCGTGGCACTTTCTCGACACCACAGGGGGTGCGCAGGGGGTGGTCTCTCAGCTCGGCCGCCATCCACGACACTGGCGCAAAGCCTAGCAGGCGTGGCACTTTCCGACACCAAAGGGGGTGGGCAGGGGGTGGTCTCTCAGCTCGGCCGCTATCCACGACACTGGCGCAAAGCTTTGCAGCCGTGGCACTTTCTCGACACCACAGGGGGTGCGCAGGGGGTGGTCTCTCAGCTCGGCCGCTATCCACGACACTGGCGCAAAGGCTAGCAGGCGTGGCACTTTCTCGACACCACAGGGGGTGCGCAGGGGGTGGTCTCTCAGCTCTGCCGCTATCCACGACACTGGCGGAAAGGCTAGCAGGCGTGGCACTTTCTCGACACCACAGGGGGTGCGCAGGGGGTGGTCTCTCAGCTCGGCCGCTATCCACGACACTGGCGCAAAGCCTAGCAGGGAACATTCGCGACGAGGGCCCAGAACGCAGGATTGTGCATATACGTATATTTATATGTATGTATATATATATATATATATATATATATATATATTATACATAAGCAAACACATAAGATTTAAATTAAGTATGTGGGGTTCCTCGGTAGCGTAATTCTTGGGGCCTCCTGGGAGCTTCCTGGGGGCTTCTTGGAGGCCTCTCGGGGGCCCCCTTTGGGCCTCTTGGGGGCCTTTGGGGGGTTTCTTCGGGACCTCTTCTTCGGCCGTCTTGCGACGCCGTCGGAAGTCGCTCTGGGAGCCTCTCCGGGCCGTCTTTGGGCCGTCGTGGCGCGTTTCAGGGTCGTCCTGGAGGTCAAGGTGAGCGTCTGGAATGCCTTTTGGACCGTCTTTGGGCCATTTTGGGCCGTTTTGCAGTCCTTCTTGGGCCGTCATGTGGAGGCCTTTGTGGCGATCTTGGGGCGATCGTGGGGGTCTGTTGGGGCGTCTTAGAGAGTCGGCAAGCCGAAAAAACATTCAAACACCCTGAAAAACCGGAGGAAACTTGATGCATCTGACCTTTTCGATCATTCCTCTGGATCCTCTTGGAGGCCTCGTGGGCCGTCTGGGAAGCCTCTTGGGAGCCTCTGAGGCCGTCTTGGGCCATCTTCAGGCCATCTTAGGCCGTGTTGAGTGCATCCTGGGCCTTCTTGGTCACATTTTTCGGGTATCTCAGCTCTTTCGGGGCCTTGGCCGTCTTGGAGGCGGCTGGGGACCATCTTGGAGGCCATCTTGGACCATCTTAGCTCTGTTGGAGGCGATTTGACTAATGAGGGGGGGATTTCCGGCGGCTTTCCGGATGGCCAGCGGGCTGGGCCGAAGCCCTAGGTGTAGTTTTTTACGGGAGGAGCCAAGAGCCACCATACATCCAGCACGCCAGGCACCCCTTTGGTAAATCAGCAGGGGGCGGCGGCTCTAATGACCTTCGGCCCATCCCGCCATCGTGCCTGGGCTGTGGTTCAGACGCCTCTTGAATGCTTGTGGGGTCTCTCGGGATGCCTCTCGGGGGACTCTTGGAGGGCTCTTGGGGGCTTTTTGGAAGCCTTGGGGGCCTCTTGGGGCGTCTTGGGAGCTCAAAATGCCGGTTCATGTTCCCACTCTGGGACCCCTCATGGGCCGTTCCTGGGACTTTCTTCTTGAGCCGTCTCGGAAGCTTCTTGGGCCATCGGGCCGTCTCGGCACTCTCTTGGGGGCCTCTAGGGCCGTCTTTGGGCGATCTTTGGGTCCTCTTGGGCTGTCTTGGAGCGTCGGGACCCCGAAAAGGCTGAAGTGCTGAAGCCCTTCAAATCCTACGGAACATGGTAGCCAGCGTGGACCCCAAACAGAGTTTGTCTAGCCAATATATGTGGAGCAACCTATGTGATGCAACATGTGTAGTGCAGCATATCGGGTGCAATGTATGTGGTGCAGTCTATGTGGTGCGATTCACTTGCCGAACTTGAAGTTGTCAACTCCACTGCTCGCGCAATCATCCCACCCACTCACCCGCAACTTGGTTTGCAAAACCCATGCGGAAGCGATTGCGATGAGTGCTGGGTGCATCTCTGCGGCCGCGTTAGTCCGCGCATGCTCGCGCGCGCAGCGGCCGGCTAGTTTGGCGCGACCGACGCGCACGCGGTGGCGCTGACCGCTCGGCATATCCCAGCTGGCACTTTATTGCGATTCGGCGACATGGGCAGGCGCGGCAGCGTGGCAATGTCGACAACGGTAGAGACGATGATGATAGTAGCGATGCTGGTGACGAAGCTGACAGCGACGACGGGGCAGTCAGTGACGGCGCCGATGCTGATAACGCCGACGACGATGATGGCGTCCTCGCGTCGGTGATGATGGTTTTGGAAGGAGTTCGAAATGCGCGCGTGGCAGACGCGCGATAGTGGCCCGTGTGGTATTCTTTGACGCGGGCCGTGCCCCCGCAGCACGCGAACAAGGTCGTTCGAACGATTTCGACATGCTCGCGCGCGAAACCCGCCTGGAAGCATTTTATGAAACATGTTAAACAACATGATTTCTCAAGAATTCGCAAGGGCGCGCGCGACAGTTTGTTTTGCAAAATCCGTGTTGCGAAACCCAGTGGTTTATATTTTTTGGGCACTCGATTTTGAATTCTTTACGCTTCGCGTATCCCCACCAGCCCATTTCACAACAGCAACTCTTGCGAAACATGCCGACAGTCGTGTTTTTCAGGCGTGTGTCCGCTTGGCCCCGCATATCTCCCCTGTTACTCCTTCCTCCCGCCTCCTTGTACATCCTCCTTGTGGGGGGGGGGGCGGGAGAAGGACGAGGCGGAGGAGGAGGGAGAGAAAACGCTCCTCGTGGTTTGAGTCGTTTGGGGTTTCTCGTCCTGGTGTGAGTCGTTCGGGCCCTTCTTCCTGGTGTGAGTCGTTCGGGCTCTTCGTGGTGTGAGTCGTTCGGGCTCTTCGTCCTGGTGTGAGTCGTTCGGGCTTCTCGTGGTGTGAGTTGTTCGGGCCCCTCGTCCTGGTGTGAGTCGTTCGGGCCCCTCCTCCTGGTGTGACTCGTTCGGGCTCCTCGTGGTGTGAGTCGTTCGGGGCCCTCTTCGTGGTGTGAGTCGTTCGGGCTCCTCGTGGTGTGAGTCGTTCGGGCGCTTCGTCCTGGTGTGAGTCGTTCGGGCCCCTCCTTCTGGTGTGAGTCGTTCGGGCTCTTCGTGGTGTTAGTCGTTCGAGGCCCGCGTCGTGGTGTGAATCGTTCGGGTTCCTCGTGGTGTGAGTCGTTCGGGCGCCTCGTCCTGGTGTGAGTCGTTCGGGCCCCTCCTTATGGTGTGAGTCGTTCGGACTCTTCGTGGTGTGAGTCGTTCGGGCCCCTCGTCCTGGTGTGAGTCGTTCGGGCTCCTCGTGGGGCCTCTCGGGGGCCTCTTGGAGCCTCTTGGGGCCTCTTGGGGGCCTCTTGGGGGCCTCTGGGGAGCCTCTTGGGGGCTTCTTGGGGCCTCTTGAGGCCTCTTGGGGGCCTCTTGGGGGCCTCTTGGGGCCGCTTGGGGGCCTCTGGGGGGCCTCTTGGAGGCCTCTTGGGAGCCTCCTGGGGGCCTCTTGGGGCCATCTTGGGGCCTCTTGCGACTTCCTCTGAAGCGCAAAGGAGCGCTGCGCCCTGAGAAGGACAAAATGAGCCCAAAACCTTCGTAAAATCAATGATTTTGCTATGAAGGCAGATGAGCGCGGCCCCATCAGGAGGCCAAAATGGGGCCAACACCGTAGTAAAATCAATGATTTTGGCTTCAAAGAAGAGCAGATGGGCATATCTCCCTCCCCCCGTCGGGGCCAGAATCCTCGTGAGGGTCGTCGTTTTTTAGCCCTCCCAGGAGTCGAAAAAGACCCCTCCAACCACCCGCGAAACCCCCTCTCCAGGTCCAGGGGGAGGGGGTAGGGGGAGGGGTAAACCCTTCCCCGAAGGGGAAGAAAGGGGGGTTGAGAACAGAGAGAGCTCCCTAAACCACTCACGCCCAAAGGGCTGGTGGGATTCCTAACGCGGACGCAGGTTTTTAAAGGATTTCGGCATGCGCGCGCGGCGACGCGCGCATGTACACTTCGTGCCATTTTTTGGCAAAGGGGTTCTTGACAATTGTTGGTTTGTGATGAACGAGTGTGCGCGCATTATATCTTTGCAGAGGATGTCGGGGGGGGGGGGGGGTCGATGCCGGCCTGCCCGGGATAGTTTGAGTCCATATTTGGATGGACGATGGGACAGAATCTTTTGTGAGTTGCAATACGAAAAGGAGGGCCGATGACCCCGGGGGGATGGGGGGTCGAGCCGATTTTTTTTTTTTTTTTTTTTTTTTTTTTTTTTTTCTCTCTCTCTCTCTCTCTCTCTCCCTTTCTGTCTTTTCTATACATATGTATAGAAAAGAAGGGCCTTATGGCGTCCAGTATGTATTGTGCAATTTTCGTGGTGGAATATAGGTGGCGCAATCTACGTTGTGCAATCCGCTCTGCTTAACTTGAAGTCGCCATCTCCACTGCTCGCGCAAACATCTCGCCCTCCCACCCGCAACTTGTTTGGCGCAACTCATGACGCGGGGGGCGGCGGCGCCACCGATGACGACATCGATGATGACATCCTCGCAGCCAATGCTCGTCATCATGAGTCGATGATGAAGGTGAGCATATCGACGATACTCGGATGTGCGCGATGACAAGATGACGTCGGCAACGACTGCGACAGCGACGAAGATGGCACCAGCGACGACGATGTTCAAGAGGGCGACGGCACGAACGATAACGGCGCCAATGATGGCAAACACGTCGACGATGCTGATGTCCATCTGTCGATGAGGCTGGCGATCGCGGTGATGCCCACAAAGTTGATAGGAAGTCCGCGCGCGCGGAAGTTCAACGCATCCGTCCAAATGATCATGCGTGCGCGGCGGTGCGCGCGGTATTTTGTGGCAAGGGATTCGCGCCCTCGGCGCGTGACAGGAGTGTCGCGGGTGCGCCGCGCGGTGACGTGAAATCGTTGGATTTGGCAGACTCATGAACATCTCATGGTTTTTGTTTGATTTCAGCATGAGCGCGCGGGCACGACGTTCGCATATTTTGTTGTAGACTTTTTTTGCGGTGAGCGGTTTTTGTGCTGAAGTGCTTGCAAGCGCATTGTGTTGGGTGAGGTTTTGACATGGACGCGCGAGTGGTGACTTTATGGTTTATTTTGCAAGGGATTCTTGAAAGCTTATGATTTTTGACGAACGGGTGTGCGCGCATGATATTCTTTGCAGAGGATGGCGCGGGGGGGGGGGGGGGTGACGGCGTGGCTGGGATAGCATGAATTCATATTCGGGATGGGCGGTGGGGCAGGATCATATGCATATTGCAATGCGAAATGGGGGCCGTTAGCTCAGAGTTTTTTGTTTGTTTGTTTTTTTTTGGTTGTTTTGTTGGTTAGTTTTTTTTTGTTGTTGTCTCTTCTCCGCAAGGAGAATCGATTTGTTGCAATTGATTTTAACCGGCGAGTTGGCGCATCCCATGTTCTGACAAACGCCCCGCCCACCCACCCGCAACCTGGTTTGCAAAACCCGCGCGGTGGTGATTGCGATGATTGCTTGGCTTTCGCTGGTCCGTCTCTGTGGCCGTGCCGACCCGTGCGCGCGCGCCGGCTAGCTAGTTTGGCGCGACCGACGCGACCGCGGTGGCGCTGACCGCTGGGCGCGTCCCAGCTGGCATTTCACTGCGAGTCGGCGACTTGGGCGGGCGCAGCATCATGGCAACGTCGACAACGGTAGACGCGGCGATGATAGTAGCGATGCTGGTGGCGATGTTGACAACGACGAAGGCGCGGCCAGTGCAGGCGCCGATGCTGATAACGCCGACGACGATGATGGCGTCTTCGCGTCGGTGATGAAGGTTTCGGAAAGAGTTCGATTTGCGCGCGCCGCCGACGCGCGATAGTGGCCCGTGTAATATTATTTGACGCGGGCCGTGCCCCCCCCCCCCCCCCCCCAGCGCGCGCAAGGGCGCGCGAAGGATGTCGGCATGCGGTGCCATAGGCCCGTTTGGCAGAACCCAATGGGAATGCGGAGCAACTTGGGTTTCCTTAAGGTAGCGCAAGAGCGCGAGCGCGCGCTGTTTTGAAAGCTGATGTTGCGAAACCATAAATTCTAGGCGCTTCGCGCATCCCCGCCAGCCCGTCCAGAAACGACGCCCAGGCGAGTAGAGGGTCGCCCCGAGGGGCTTTTTGGCGTCTTGGGTGCCTCGGGGGGGCCTCTGTGGGCCGTTCGGAATCATCTTTGGGGCCCCCTGGGGGCCTCTTGGGGCCTCTTGGGGCCATCTTGGGGCCTCTGGGAGCACCTTGCGTGCCTCTGGGGGGGTCTCTTGGGGCCTCTTGGGGGTCTCTCGGGGGCCTCCTGGGGGCCTCTTGGGGGGCCTCTTGGGGCCATCTTGGGGCCATCCTGCGGCCTCTTGGGGCATCCTGGGGGCCTCTTGCGGCCATCGTGGAGGAAATCGATCAAAGAGGGGGGGTTCCTAAATTTCAGCCCCCCCCCCCCCCTCAGAAGGCCAAAATGGGGCCCAAACCATAGTGAAATCGATGATTGTGGCTTCCTCGCCGAGGCCGTTTTGGGCGCTCCAACGCGCCGCGGAACCCCCTGTCCAGGTCAGCGGGGAGGGGGTAGGGGGAGGGGTAAACCCTTCCCCGAAGGGGAAGAAGGAGGGGTGGGAGAGGAAACTCCTTAAACCACCGACGCCCAGAGGGCTGGTGGGATTTCAGGTTTTCTGGACATTCGGCGTTGCGTTGCGGCGCCTCAGGATTTGGGCGCATGCTGGCGCGCGCGCGACGACGCGCGCGCATGCACTTCGTTCAATTTTTTGTAAAGGGGTTCTCGTGAAGGCACGCGCGCAAGGGCGTTCGGACGATTTCGACGTGCGCGCGCGAAGCCGTCTGGTAGCATTTCCGTTGCATTTTGAACAACCTGTGGCTTTCCTTGCAGATTCGCAACAACGTGCGTGCATTTTTTCGGGGGTGGGGGTTGGGGAATCCGTGTTGCGCAACCATGTATTTTGCATGTTTTCTGGACACTCGATGTTAAGGTCCTTGCGATTCCGAAGATTTTTGAAGGATTTTGGTGTGCGCGCGCGACGATCCGCGCGTGTGCTCTTCGTGTTTTTTTTTAATGTTTTGTTCGTTGCAAGGAGTTCTTGAGAACTTATGACTTTTGATAAACGGGTGCGCGCATCGTAGCTCTTTTGCAGAAAATGGCGGGGGTGCCGATGCCGGTTGGGCTGGGGTGGTACGAATTCATATTTCGGAAAAATGATGGGGCACAGTCACATTTAAATCGCAATACGAAAAGGAACGTCGATAATCCCAGGGGTAGAGTTTATCAATGTGTTGATCGCGATGACTGCTGGGCGCTGGCTGGCGCTTCGCTGCGGCCGCGCTGGCCCGTGCAGGCTCGCGCGCAGATCGGCCTGCAAGGTTGGCGCGACCGCTGCGGCCGGGGTCGCGCTGACCGCTGGGGTCTTCCCGGCGCGTCTCGCAGCCCGCGCTGGCGCGCGGGCGCTTCCGTGAGAGTCGGTGAGTCGGATGGGCGCGGTATCTTGGCGACGCCGACACCTGCAGACGCGCTGATGGTAGTAGCGATGATGGTGACGATGGTGACGATGACGACGGCAAGGCGAATGGCGGCGCCGATGCTGGTCGCGCTTGTGAGGATGATGGTGTCCACGTATCGGTGATGGAGATTTCGGAGAAAAGGCTTCGACATGCGAGCGCGGCTGAGGGGCGCGAGTGGCCTGCGTGGTATGATATGACAGGGGCCGTGCCCTCCCCAGCAAACGCGCAAGGGCGCCCCGATAAGTTCGACATGCTCGCGCGAAAGGCCTGCGTGTTTGAATCTGGTGAGCATGTGTAGGTTTTTTTTTTTTTTTTTTTTTTTTTTTTTTTTTTTTTTTTTTTTTTTTTTTTTTTTTTTGTTTTTTTTTTATTTTTTTTGTAAAAAAAAAACAGCAAGAGCACGCGCGCAGACAATGTTTCTTTTATGCTGATGCTTGTTGTTTGCAATTTCATGCTGCAGCACCGCGTGCGTGTTGTATGTTTTCCCAGGAGCGTCGATTTTTCCATCCTTGCGGGTGCTGCGGGTTTGGAACAAAAAATCCGGCATGCGCGCGCGACGGCGCGGGTGCGTGGATCCCCCCCGTTTTTTTGCGTTTTTTTTTTTTTTTGTCTCTCTCTCTCTCTCTCTCTCTCTTCCTGGAGCACTATGGTGTCCGCTCTTTTTTTCCTTATTCTTCCCCCCGCCTCCTCCTCCTGCCTCGTCTTGCGGTGCTCTCCATGTGGCTGCGAATTGCGCGTGTGTCGCTACTTCCGCGGGCTCCCTGGGGGCCTGGCGGGGTGGGGGTGCACGCGCGCCCAGCCGAGACCTCGCGGCGTCCTGGCGGGGAGCGAAATTCTCGAGACTCGCCGCTTCCGCGGGCTCCTCGGGGGCGCGGCGGATTAAGGGAGTTCGCGCGTCCAGCCGAGACCTCGCGGTTTCTTGCCAGGGGGCGACCTGCTCGGGCGTCGCCATCTTCGCGGGCTGGTGAGCGACGCGGCGGAACGGGGAAATCCGCGCATCCAACTGGGACCTCGCGGATTCCCGGGTGGCTGCGAACTGCGCGAGCGTCCCCGAATTCGTGGGCTGTTGGGGGGCGCGACGGAATAGGGCAACGCGCGCGTCCAGCCGACGCCTCGGGGTTCCTTGGGTGGCCCGCGAATTGCCCGAGCGTCACCGCTTTCGCGGGCTCCTTGGAGGCGACGCGGAGTCATGGAGTACGCGCGCCCAGTCGACGCCTTTCGGTTACCTGGGTGGCTGCGAGCTGCGCGAATGTCGCCGTTTTCGCGGGCTTCTGGGGGGGGCGCGGCGGGAAAGGGGAAAGCGCTCGCCCAGCCGAGACCTCGCGGCTTCCTGGTGGGGAGCGACCTGCTCGAGCGTCGCCACTTTCGCGGGCTCCTGGGAGGCGTGGCGGCGCGCGCGCCGAGTCGAGACCTCGCGGCTCCCTGGGTGGCTGCGAATTGCTCAAGTGTCGCACCTTTCGTTGTCCCTTGGGGGGCCCAGCGGAGTGGGGGGGGCGCGCAGACGGAACCGAGACTTCGCGACTCCATAAGGGGCTGCGCAGTGCGCGAGCGTTGCCGCGCTCGTGGGCTCTTGGTAGATCCAGCGGAGCAGAGAGTCCTTTCAACGTGTTATTTTGTGGAGCGTTCCTTTGAATCGTCGCCTCGCGTTGGATGTGGGTTGGGTGCGTGTCGGATGTTTTGCGCAATGGATTCTTGCAGCTCGATGACTTTGGATAAACGAGTGGGCGCGCGTAGAAATATTTGGCGGGGGTGAGGGGGGGGGGGCGGGGGCGATGGCGCCCCCCTCCCCTCCCCTGGGATTGCATGGGTTCATCTTCAAGCGAGTAGTATTATCCCAGGGGGAGAGGAGGTATGATGCTGGGCGGGTGGGGGGTGGGGGTCGGGGGTGGCGGAGTGAATTTTTTGAGGGGTATACCTGCGCATTGCAGCCTCTGCGGTGCACTTTATGTGGTGCAATTCACTTTGACTGTCTTGAAGCTGTCCTCTCCACTGCTCGTGCAAACTTCCCACCCTCCCGCCCGCAACTTGGTCGCAAGACCTCTTCAGACCGTGACGTTAGGTACCAAATGGCACTTGGCAACGACACCGACGCCGACGACGACAGCGACAACGACGACGACGACGCCGCCGACACCGACTACGACGACACCGACGACGTCTC
>CAUYUJ010015798.1:117625-262625 GCA_963575745.1 Prorocentrum cordatum | reverse complement strand
GAGGAAAGACAGAAGACGACGACGGCGACGACGACGAACGACGACGACGACGAGGGAAGAGGGAGGACGACGACGACGACGACGCAAGAGCGCGCGCGCACGCTTTTGTTGAAAATCCGTGATGCGAAACCTTGGGTTTTTGTAGGTTTTTTGGACGCGCGATTGTGAAATCCTTCCGAAACCGATGGGTTTTGAAGGATTTCGGCGTACGCGCGCGACGACGCGCGCGCGTCTGCACTTCGTCCCGTTTTTTGCAGAGGATTCTCGCGACGGCACACGCGCAAGGGCGTTCGACATGCGCGCGCGCGACGCCCGTTCGGTAGCATTGTGTGAAATTCTTGATAAATCAACGGTTTTCTTCAGATTTCGCAAGAGCTCGCGCGTAAGCTTTTTTAGCAAATCAGTGTTGCTTTTGAAACTCGATTGCGAAATCCTTCTGACACCGAAGGTTTTTGAAGGATTTTGGCATGCGCGCGCGACGACGTGCGCGTGTGCACTTCGTTTTTTTTTGTTGTTTTTTTTCTTTTCCCCCAAGGGATTCGTGAACAAGTCTTATTTTAGAACAACAAATGTCCCCGCGTATTTTTTTTACAAGGGAACCCCAAGGGGACCGATCCCGCCACCCCTGGGATAGTGTAAATTCATGTTTTGGATGGACGTGTGGCCAGAGTCATATATGGTTTACATGCCCGAAAAGGGGGCCGATAAAGCCGGGGGGGGGTAGAGTCTATTCTGTTTTTAGAAAAGAGAATTAATTTCTGTTCGCAGTGAGTTGTCCACTCCACTGCTCGCGCAAACATCCCGCCCACCCGCATCTTGCTTTGCAAAATCTCTTCAGACCGTGACGGTGGGTACCAAATGGCACTTGGCAACGACAGCGACGCCGACGACGATAGCGACAACGACAACGACGACGCCGCCGACAACGATTACGACGACACCGACGACGTCACCAACGACTTCGACGACGGTGGCAACGACGACGACGACGACGACGATACCGACGACGACGACGACGCCGACGCCGACGACGACGACGACGATGACAACGACGACGACGATGACAACGTGCGAAATCCTTCCGGCACCGAAGGTTTTTGAAGGATTTCGGCATGCGCGCGCGACGACGCGCGCGTGTGCACTTCGTCCTTTTTTTGCAAGGGATTCGCGAATAAGTGCTATGTTAGAACAACAAATATCACCGCATAGTGTTTTTTGCAAGGGAACCTCGGGGGGGTGAAACTGGCCTACCTGGGATGGTATGATTTCATATTTAGGATGGACGAGTGCGCAGAATGTAGCTATATATAATTATATGATCCCAGGGGGAAGCGTTAAGTCCGGGGGGGGGGGGTAGAGTCTATTCTCTTTTTAGAAAGGAGAATTTGTTTTAACGAGCGAGTTGACGTATCCCATGCTCTTGCAAACGTCCCACCCACCCACCCGCAAGTTGGTTAGCAAAACCCATGCGGTGGCGACTGCGATGCGTGCTTGGCATTGGCTGGTGCGTCTGCGGCCGTGCCAACCTGCGCGCCGCGCAGCGGCCGGCTAGTTTGGCGCCGCCGACGCGGCCGTGGTGGCATTGGCCGCTGGGCGCATCCCAGCGGGCGCTTCGCTGCGAGTCGGCGACTTGGGCGGGTGCGGTATCGTGGCAGCGCCGACAGCGGTAGACGCGATGATGATTGTGGCGATGCTGGTGACGGTGTTCGCACCGGCGAAGGCGCGGCCAGTGCGGGCGCCGATGTTGATCGCGCCGACGACGATGGCGGCGCCCTTGCATGCGCGCGCGACCGACGCGCGAGAGTGGCCCGCATGGTGTCATTTGACGCTGGCCGTGCCCCCCCCCGGCGCGCGCAAGGGCGTGCGAGTGATGTCGGCATGCGGCGCCAGAGGCTTGTTTGGCAGAGTTTAATGGACATGTTGAAAAACCTACGGTTTCCTCCAGAATTCGCAAGAGCGCGCGTTTTTTTTTTTTTTTTTTTTTTTTTTTTTTTTTTTTTTTTTTTTTTTTTTTGGTTTTAAAAATAATATATATATATAAAAATAAATAATAATACTATATATATAAAAAAAGAAATCTTTCTTCCTCTCTCTCTCATTCTCTCTCTCTCTCTCTTTTTTGTCTCTCTCTCTTTCTCTCTCTCTCTCTCTCTTTCTCTCTTTGCCTCACTTTCCTTTCTATTTTGTGTATGTTGTTTGTTGTGTGATATCTATGATTTAATAAGTCTACATGTGCATATACATCTGTTCTTATAGAGATAAAACTGAATTTGCGATACCATGTTTTCAGATTGTATTTAGGACGCTCGGTCTTGAAATCCGCACGACGCCGATGGTGTTTGACGGATTTCGGCATGCGCGCGCGACGACGCGCGCGTGCAGTTCGTTTCGTTTTCTGCAAAGTGTTGTGGCGACGGCGCGCGCGCAAGGGCGTTCGAACGATTTCGACATGCGCGCGCGGCAAGCCCGTCTGTTAACATTTCATGAACACGTGGATTTTTTTCTGCCCCCAGAAGGGTGGACGACGGGGCAGAATCACCAGTGAATTTCAATGCGAAAATGGGGAACGGATACAGCAGAGGGGGTGGGGGCGTGGTGGATCTTAATTTTCGCAAGAAATGAGACTTCATCACTGCTCAACTTAGTTGTCCACTCCACTGCTCGCGCAAACATCCCGCCCGCCCGCGCGCAACTCAGTCTGCCGAGCCCCATGCGGCGGCGATTGCGATGAGTCCTTGGCGCTGACTGGCACGTCTCCGCGGCCGCGGCAGCCCGCGCGTGCGCGCGCCCGCAGGGGCCGGCTACTTTGGCGCGACCGACGCAGCCGCGGCGGCGCTGACCGCTGGGCACATCCCAGCGGGCGCTTCAATGCGAGTCGGCGACTTGGGCGGGCGCGGTATCATGGTAACGTCGACGACGGTAGACACGGTGATGATAGTATTGTGCTGGTGGTGATGCTGACGTCGACGGCGGCGCGGCCAGTGGAGGTGCGGATGCTGATCGCGCCGACAATGATGACGGCGTCCTTGCGTCGGCGATGAACGTTTTGGAAGAGTTGGACATGCGCGCGCGGCCGACGCGCGAAAGTGGCCCGCCTGGTATCATTTGACGCGGATGGTGCCCGCCCCAGCACGCGCGCAAGGGGGCTCGAATGATGTCGGCATGCGGCGCTAGAGACCCGTTTGGCATAATTCTATGGCAATTTTGGAAAACCTACTAGTTTTCTAAAGAATTCGCAAGAGCGTGAGCGCTCGCTTTCTTGACAACTGGCGTTGCGAAGCCATGTTGTTTCTGGTGTGTGTGTGTGTGTGTGTGTGTGTGTGTGTGTGTGTGCGTGTGTGTGTGTGTGTGTGTGTGTGTGTGTGTGTGTGTGTGTGTGTGTGCGTGTGTGTTTTTGGCACTCGGTTTTGAATTCGCAACGATGCCGAAGTTTTCTGGCGGATTTTCGGCATGCGCGCGCGACGGCGCGCGCGCGTGTGCATGTCGCCCCGTTTTCTGCAAAGGGTTTTCGTGGCGTCGCGCGCGCGGGCTTCCGAGCGATATCGACATGATCTTTCCCCTTTTCCCATCATCCATGTCGCGAAACCCAGTGCTTTTGTGGTTCTTGGGTACTCGATTTTGAAGTCGTTGCGAAACCGACGGTTTCTGACGGATTTCGGCATGCGCGCGCGACGACGCGAGCGCGCGCACTTCGTTTTGTTTTTTTGGCACGGGATTTGCGAAAACAACTTTTGATCATAAGCGAGTGTGCGCGCGTTGTCGGTTGGGCTGGGATGGTACGAGTTCATATTTAGGATGGTCGATTGGGCCGAACCACATGTAAATTGCAATGCGAAAAGGGGGGCGGATAATTCCGGGTGGGTGGGCTATTTTTCCCCGAAAGGGGAATCCACTAATGTTCAACTTGAAGTTGTCCACTCGTGCTCGCGCAAACATCCCGCCCGCCCGCC
The DNA here is from genome assembly GCA_963575745.1 of Prorocentrum cordatum. Classification (NCBI taxonomy): domain Eukaryota; class Dinophyceae; order Prorocentrales; family Prorocentraceae; genus Prorocentrum; species Prorocentrum cordatum. The sequence continues at coordinate 258,675 of CAUYUJ010015798.1, read as the reverse complement.
CGCTACTCGGTTTGCCGAGCCCATGCGGCGGCGATTTCGATGAGTCCTTGGCGCTGACTGGTGCGTCTCTGCGGCCGCGACCGCCCGCTCGTGCGCGCGCGCAGCGGCCAGCTACTTTGGCGCGACGCAGCCGCGGTGGCGCTGACAGCTGGGCAAATCCCAGCAGGCACTTCAATGCGAGTCGGCGACTCCGGCGGGCGCGATGTCATGGCAATGTCGACAACGGTAGACGTGGCGATGACAGTGGCGCTGGTGGAGACGATGCTGACAGCGACGACGGAATGGCCAGCGACGGGGCGGATGTTGATCACGCCGACAACGATGACGGCGTTTTCGCGTCGATGATGGAGGTTCTGGAAAGAGTTCGACATGCGCGCGCGGCCGACGCGCGAGACTGGCCCGCTGGTGTTATTTGACACGGATCGTGCCCCCCCCCCAGCACGCGCGCGAGGGCGCGGGAATGATTTCGGCATGCGGCACCAGAGGCCCATTCGGCATAATTCCATGAACATGTTGTTGAAAAGTTTATGATTGTCTTGAGAAGTCGCATGCGCGCGAGCGCACGCTTGTTTGAAAATTGGTGTTGCGAAACTATGTGCTGTTATGTTTTTTGGGCACTCGGTTTGAAATCGTTACGACACAAACGGTTTTTGACGGACTTCGGCATGCGCGCGCGACCAACCGTGCGCTTTCTGCAAAGACTTCTCGCGACGGCACGCGCGCAGTGGCGTTCGAACGATTTCGACATGCGCGCGCGCGGCGCCCGTTTGGTAGCATTTTCCGATAATGGTGAAAAAACCAATTGTTTTGAAAATGATTCGCAAACGCGCGCAAGTTTTTTTTGTGAATCCGTGTCGTGAAACCCAGTGTTTTGATATGGTGTTTGGGCACTCGGTGTTGCAATCCGTACGACATTGAAAGTTTTTGACGGATTTCGGCATGCTCGCGACGACGCGCGCGTGTGCACTTCGTTTCATTTCTTTGCAAAGGATTCTTGTCAACGGATGATTTTTCCCTACCTAGGCTCTGCCTAGAAGGGTTCCTACTCTCTTAGCTTAAAAGGGCCGGGCAGTGCAAAGCGCCCCGGGCGGTTCCCCCAGTCCCCTGGGAGCGGTTCCCCCCAGTCCCCTGGGAGCTTTAGCTTTAGCTTTAGCTTTAGCTTAGCTTTAGCTTAGCTTTAGCTTAGCTGTAGCTTAGCTTTAGCTTCGCGTTTCGCTTAGCTTTTCGCTTAGCGTTTAGCTTAGCTTTAGCTTAGCTTTAGCTTAGCTTGAGCTTAGCTGCAGCTTCGCTTTAGCTTAGCTTTATCTTAGCTTTAGCTTAGCTTTAGCTTAGCGTTAGCTTAGCGTTTAGCTTAGCTTTAGCTTAGCTTGAGCTTAGCTGCAGCTTCGCTTTAGCTTAGCTTTAGCTTAGCTTTAGCTTAGCTTTAGCTTAGCTTTAGCTTATCTTTAGCTTAGCTGTAGCTTAGCTTTAGCTTAGCTGCTGCTCAGCTTTAGCTTAGCTTTAGCTCAGCTTTAGCTTAGATTTAGCTTAGCTTTAGCTTAGCTTTAGCTTAGCTTAGCTTAGCTTAGCTTTAGCTTAGCTGTGGCTTAGCTTTAGCTTAACTTTACCTTAGCTTTAGCTTAGCGTTACTGTTACTACTAATGCTGCTTTCCTAGGGGTTTCAACTCCTAGGTAGGGTCGCGCTGGGATAATTGATAAACGAGTGCGCGAGCATAGTAGTTTTTCCAAAGGATGGCGGGGGGGGGGGTCGAAGTGGGTTCGATTGCGATGGTATGGATTCATATTTCGGATGGGCGATGGGGCAGAATCGTGTGTAAATAACAGGACGAAAAGGGGGAATGGAGAATTCCGGTTTCGGGGTGGTGGTGCAGTTCGTATTCTTTTCAGAAAAGAGAATTGATCCCACCATCCCTTTTTGGCGTTTGTGGTCTAGAGAGTTTGCGCTTCCAGCCCCCTCCTTCCTCTTCCTGGAGGGGTTTGTCGCTGTTCCCTAGTAGCAATTACCCAATATGAGTATTACTGTCCTGTCTCCCCTGGTGGCGTCTGGGGATTGTTCGGTCCCTCTCCGCGTATTGTTTTTTTACCCAGGGTTCCCGGGAGTTTTTTCTTGTTCAAAATGCTGTTCTCGCGGAAACGCCGGCTTCATTTTCGGGTTACCGCTCATTCCGAATCGTGCTCCCGCTGCAGCGTTTGCCTCATTTCCGCGCTTCCGCTCGTTCCGAATCGTGCTCCCGCTGCAGCGTTGGTGTCATTATTTCCAGCGCCACGCCACGGCATGGTTTTCGGCTCTTTCAAATAGGCCCCAACATCTAGAAAATGACCCCCCCGAAAAAACCATCGGACGTGATTACACATTCGGTGTCGATTCGTGGATGCTTTGGGCCGCAGAAGCCCCCCCCTACTTTGGGGCGTCGCCGCGCCATGCTATGTCAGGGGCTACGCGTCCTCATTTCCGCCTTTCCGCATTTGTTTGTTGTTATTTCTTTTCACTTTCGGGCTACCGCTCGTTCCGACTCGTGCTCCCGCTGCATCGCTGGCCTCATTTCCGCGCTTCGCTCGTTCCGAATCGTGCTCCCGCTGCAGCGCTGGCGTCATTATTTCCAGCGCCATGCCACGGCATGGTTTTCGGTCCTTCAAATAGGCCCCAACATTTAGAAAAGGGCCTCCCGAAGAAACCATCGGACGTGATTTGCACATTCGGTGTCGATTCGTGGATGCTTTGGGCCGCAGAAGCCCCCCCCCCACTTTGGGGCGTCGCCACGTCATGCTATGTCATGCTACGCGTTGATCTTCAACACCATGCTATGCCATGTAATGCTATGCCATGTTGCGACATCCGATGGTGCGAATCGAGAGGAGATCTACGCCATGGTAAGGGATGGGAGGGGGGGGTAGGACGTCAGATATGACGCGACCGCCCCTAGCTTGATACACACCCCTTCCCCCAGGCGACTGGCGGCCAACCAGGAGCCATAAGGACTCCCTCCCACCATGCCTGTCCACAAAACAAAACAAAACGCACTTTGCCTACACATTTGGAGCATGCGCGGCCAACTCGATGCGGCCCCCTCCTCATCATCCCTGCCAGATAACAATTCAACGTACACTTTGGGGCAACATCTTGAGTCATGTTCGCGGTGCCCGCGAGCACTTTGTATTGTTTTTGACGGGGACGGCGGGGGTGTCAGCATATTGCTTGCTGTGCGCAGGGATATCATCCTTGACAACAAAAATATAGAATGCACCTCGCGGCTAAATGTGGATAGTGCGCGACCACCCAGCGCTCACTGTCAAATGGTTTTTGACAGGGATGGCGGGGGTGGTGGCGCGTGGCCTGTTGTGCTCAGGCCAACCAGACATAATTCTGGGCATTGATTTTCGACAAGGATGGTGGGGGTCGACATGTTTCCCGATGCGTGCTGTCACGTGCGCAGGCGCACCTGACACGTTCTGCACGTGCCTCGAACGTGGCGCACCTGGTGCGGCTGGAGTATGTGGCGCACCTGTCGCACGTGGAGCACGTGGCGCATTTGGCGCATTAGGCGTGCCTGGCATGCTCGGGCCCCACGGTTGCCTGGCGCGTGTGCCGCGCCTGGCACGCGTGGCGCACCTCGCCCCAGCGTCGCGCACATGGGGTCGGTTTTGGGTTCCCAGTAGCTGTCCATCCAAAGACGACTGCTGAATATGCTAAGGCTCGGGTGTTACTTATGTGTTGGGAGCGCGTGTGGGAGTGAGCTAGACGACTTGCTATCTAGGGGGTGTCTTGATCACTTTTCCATATTACTGTACACCGCCTTCCCCACCCGGCCGGCGGCCAACCTGGAACCATGTTAACCCCATGAGGATCCCCTTCCCTTCTATCCCTGTCAAAAAGCAACGCAAAACGCACTCAGCCTCCACATTTGGAGCATGTGCGGCCGCCCCGCGACCGTTTTGTATTTGTACTTTACAGGTGCGGCTGGAGTGCCAGCATATCCCACCTGCCTTCTGGGCGCAGGTGGTCAACCGATTTGACACATCAGTGTGGCTGCTGCCTTTTCGCCTTGCCTTTTCCGATCAGATTTCGAAACCTCCACATGCTCCAAAATTGGCCAAGAAAGCTCCAGGCCGGGCCCGAGAGGCTTCAAACCGGCCCCAATACCGCCCAAAGCTGCCAAGAGGTCGCCAAGAGGCCCCCCCTCCTCCCGCCATCCATTCCAAAAAACAATACAAACGCACTCTGCCTCCACATTTGGAGCATGCGCGGCCACCCCGCGACTATTTTGTACTCGTATTCAACAGTGGCGGCTGGGGTGCCAGCAGATCTCACCTGCCTTCTGGGCGCAGGTGGTCCACCGACTTGTTTGACGCATCAGTGGCTGCTGCCTTTTCGCGTCATCGTTTCGAGTGTGAAGCGTGCACTTTGCATTGCGTTTCGACGAGGATGGTTCGGTGCACGCGAGTTCGTTGGTGTGTCAGGCCACGCGCCTTCTCGCACGTTTGTTTCTCATGCGTGGATGGGGGGGCCGCGCGCGGTGGCCAGCAGCCACAAGCGTGCGCCGGGGCGTGCGCAATGGCTGGCGTAGCAGCAGTTGCGGCGCGCAGGTGGAACCCCTATTGGTTCCTGGTGGCTGGCGCACCTGGCGCGGCTAGAGCACGTGGATCACTGGACGCGCGTGGAGCATTTGCCGCACCTGGCGCGCCTGGCGCGCTTGGACCTCCAGGGTCTGGTGCATCTGGAACCCGTGGCGTCTGCGGCGTTCTTACACGATATGCTGACTCCCGGGTGTTACGTGTGTGTTGGGAGGGTGGGTGGGAGTGGGCAAGACAGCTTGCGGGCGGGTGGGAAGCTTGTCCCCTCCCCCTACTCCTTCCCCTGGACCTGGTCGGGGGAGCGGCGAGCGGTCAGAGCGTCCAAGATGGCCCAACATGGCTCCAAGAGCGCCTCGGAGAGCTCAAGATGAGCTCCAAGATGGCTCAATATAGCCCAAGATGCCTCAAGATGGCTCCCAAGATGCTCCAAAACGCCCCATGACCGCTTCAATACGGCTCCAAGTTGGCCGAATAGCTTCCCAGGTAGGCCCCGAAGAAGCCAACATCTTGTTTCCCAAGCCTGAGGAACATTATCGTTTTTTTGTTTTCTCGCCTTTTGGATTTCGATGGCCTTCCGAGGCCTCAAGATGGTTCCCAGATGGCCCATAGAGCCCCAGGAGAGGCCCAAACGAGCCCCAAGACGGCCCCAAGATCGCTCCATAGCGCTCCGATAGCGCGAAAGCGATTCATGAGGGGTCCGGGAGGCGATGTTTGGGGCTCCCGAGGGGCAGCGCTAATTAAAGCTCCATTCTTGTTTGATTGATGTCCTCCAAGATGGCCCCACAAACGCTCCCACAGCGCCCAAGAGAGCCTCGATGTGGGCCCAAGAGGCGCACAGAAGGCCCCAAGAAACGCCCAAAAGGCTTCCAAGAGGCTCCTAGGAGACTCCTAGGAGACCCCAAAGAAACCCCAAGAGGCTCCCCGAGGCACCCGAGGCCCCCAACAGGCCCCTGGGACCGCCAATATGCCCCCAAGACGCAATAGGGGCCCAAGAGAGCCCGAAGACGGATCCCAGAGCGCCCGAGAGTGTTCCAAGAACGCTCCACGAGGGACCCTTCCTCTGCGAGATGCCCACTTCCCTGATCGAGGCAACTCCTGTGGGCGTCGTCTCTGGATGGGCTGGTGGGGTTGCGCGAAGCGTTTAAAATTTCTGTTCTCAATGAGTTGTCAATTCCACTGCTCGCGCAATCAACTCACCCACCCACCCGTGCCTTTGTTTGCAAAGCCCATGCGGCGGCGATTGCGATGACTGCTTTGCGCTGGCTGGCGCAACTGTGCGGCCGCGCTGGCACGCGCGAGCTCGCGCGCGGAGCGGCCAGCTAGTCTGGCGCGGCCGACGCGGCCGCGGTGGCGCTGACCGCTGGGCACGTCCCAGCGGACACTTCCATGCGAGTCGGCGGCTGGGGAGGGCGGTGTATCATGGCAACATGGACAACGGTAGACGCGATGATGGTAGTGGCGATGCTTGTGGCGATGATGACAACGACGACGGCAAGGCCAGCGACGGCGCCGATGCTGATCAAGCCGGTGACGGTGACGGCGTCTTCGCGTCGGTGATCAAGGTTTTGGAAGGAGTTCGACATGCGCGCGCGGCCGACGCGCGAGGAGGGCCCGCGTGGTTTCTTGTGTTAAGACGGATCGTGCCCCCCCCAGCGCGCAAGGGCGTTGCATTGATTTCAATATGCGGCGCGAGAGGCCCGTTTCGCAGAAGCTAGCGGAGCTGTGGAAAAAAACTTATGGTTATCTCGAGCATTGGCAGGAGCGCGAGCGCTGGCATTTGTTGGAAACTGAAGTTGCAAAACCATGCGCTTTCACACATATATATATATATATATAGATTATAGGGCGCGCGGGCATATCGGTCCCCCTACCTTTCTTCTTAACTTTATCACTGAATTACTCACTTACAATGTAACGAACCCTCGCATAATGCATCTGTATATGTACGCACATATACATATGAGAGCAGATGCGTGTGTCTACGCATACGCCCATCTCCCCATCTGACTTGCATACCAACCAAGCAAAGCAAAACTTGCACGCGCGTGCTTTTCAGATTCACGCTCACTCAATCAGAGCAAGCGCGAGCGACTCAGGCGCCCCCCATCAGACTGAACTGCCGACGCCTAATCAAATCAGTTGCGCGCGGCCCAAGCCCCCGCCTGCCACGGCTAACCCCAGCATCACGTCCGCCATCGTGTCCCCTGCGTTCACGTAGTATGCGTACTCGTGCATGTCCAGCTCGGAGATTTTCAGGGCGCTGTATCGGACGCGGGACCAATGCTTCAAGCGGTTGTTCTCGCTCTCAATGTCATTGGAATGCCACCCCGTCTCCACGTCGCGCCACCCGACGTCGTGGACCACGGGGGGCGCGTGTATGAAACCCAAGTCCTGGGCCGCCTTCAGCGAGCTGAGCCAGCCATCGAACACCAGGATGCTTTTCTTCGCCACGTGCTGCTGGCAGTATACATATATGCATATATATATACATATGTATATATATATGCATATATGTATATATATATATATGTGTATACTTATGTATATATATATGTGTGTAAACTTTAAAACATTCCCCCCCCAAAAAAAAACCGGCGACGGCGCTCTTGCAAACTTTTGGGACACCCGCAGGCAGTTCAACATTTTCATCGCATTCGGCCAAGCAGGCCTCCCGCGTCGCACGTTCAAATCATTCGAACGCCCTTGCGCGCGTGCTGGGGAGGGCGCGATCCGCGTCAGAAAATACCGCGCGGGCCACTGTCGCGCGCTGGCCGCGCGCGCATGCAAAAACTCCTTCTGAAACCTCCACCGCCGACGCGAGGACGCCGTCATCGTCGCCGACGCGATCAGCATCGGCGCCGCCACTGGCCTTGCCGTCGTCAGCGCCACCATCATCACTAGCATGGCCACTATCAGCATCGCGTCTAGCTTTGTCGACGTTGCCATGATGCACCTCCCGCCCAAATCGCCGGCCGACTCGCATGGAAATGCCCGCTGGGAAGTGCCCAGCGGCCCGCGCCGCCGCGGCCGCGTCGGCCGCGCCAGACTGGCCGGCCCCTCCGCGCGCGAACTCGCGCGGGCCAGCGCGGCCGCGTAGTTGCGCCAGCCAGCGCCAAGCAGTCGTCGCAAGCGCCGCCGCATGGGTTTTTCAAACCAATTTGCGGGCGGGCGGGAGGAGCGCTCGCGCGAGCAGTGGAGCTGGCAACTTCATAGCCGGCAGGGTGTATTGTTCTGCATACGTTGCCCCGCACGGTCTCTCCCGCGCCTCGCGCATGCCCCTGCCCAAGGAAAGCGCTGGGGTCTACCACCAACAACAAACCGTCATCGCGCCCCACCCCTGGGATAGTACAATGCAACATAAATCTGCCCCGTCTTCAATACGGAATCAAACCATCCCAGCATGGCGGGCAGCGCACGCCGCCCCCTTCATACCTGACACAGAATCCGACGCGCGCGCGACGCACACCAACCAAAATAACCTTCACTCCTTCGCGTCGTCGCGAACGCATGCCGAAATTTTCAAGGATCCGCAATGACCCGCAAGGTTCGCAAGATCGAAGCCCCCGAAAGCACATTCACGAAATGTCGCAGAAGGTTTTGCAACATGGCGTCAGAAAAATCTGCGCCATTGCACGTTCGCGCGGCCGGGGGGGGGGGGGGATGTCCAGCGCGCGCGACCAAGCGGGCCTCTCGGGCGCACGCGTTATTACCCACTGCCCCTGGCACTAAACACCTGGGGATAAAATCCTGACCACAGGAGGGCCACATACGCCTTCCCGGCATTTCGGAGGACGACGACGCTGACGATGACGACCCTGGACGCCAAATCCTCGCTCGGAGAAAGTGGGGCCCCCATGGCCCCGCCGCGCGTTCGTGACTTGGGGAAGCTGACGCGGCGAGAATTCCACGGCCCTGCCACGCGTTCCTAACTCGGGAAGGGCTAAAAAATCGAGAATATCAAAGACCTGCCACACGGTCGTGATTTGGGAAAGCTGAGATGGCGGGAGCCCGATAGCCCTGCCACACAGTCGTGACTTGGGAAAGCTCAACAGGCGAGACGGCCATTGCCCTGCCACACGTTTTTGATGGCGTCGCTAGTCAACACGGCAAGAAAGCAGCTTCGATTCGCAACATCCCCGACCAAATCTGCATCGACCAAGGACAATAACCTGTCAGGGGGGGAGATGGGGGGGTCTCCGTTATGATCTGGGGGTCGCGGTTGATCATTCGAGCGCCCCCGCTGGCTCGCCGGGGGGGGCGCGCCCCCGTTCGAATGATACCACGCGGGCCACTCGCGCCCGTCTGCCGCGCGCGCGTCAAAATCCAAACACCTCCACCACCGACGCGCCATCACACCGCGCCCGCCCGAATCACCGACTCGCACTGAAATGCCCGGGCGCCAGCGACGCGCCAAGAAGTCCCCGGCGGCCAGCGCCATCGCGGCCGCGTCGGTCGCGCCAGCCAAGCTGGCCGCTCGGCGCGCGAGCCTGCGCGCGCCAGCGCGACCTGAACAATGCGCCAGCCAGCGCCAAGCAGCCATCGCAACCGCACCCGCGGGCGCCTTGCAAACCAAGTGGCGGCTGGGCGGGCGGGGCGACTGCGCGGGCAGTGGAGCTGGCAACTTCGAGTTCGGTAGGGCTGAAAAGCGCACCACATAGATTGCGCGACATAGGCTGCACCACATACACTGCACCATATTGATGGCCACATATAGATCGCACAGCCTAGGTTGCACCACCTGGATTGCACAACATACACTGCATCGCAAAGATTTTTGAAAAGTCGCGTCGAGGCTGGGCCCGCGCTTACGCAGGGCACAACCGTCGACAGGCGCGGGCCCAGGCCTGGCGGTGGTGGGAGCGCGAGTCGGCGTCGCGGAGCCGAGCAACCTCGCTGACGCCCCCCCCCCCCCGCCGAGCCCTGGGCCAGCCCAGCCTCGACACACCCAGGAGCCACCGCGACGCCGCCACGCTCGCGCAGCAGGGTCGGGTGGGCGGGAAAACGCATCCCCGAATGCGGGACGGCCAGGCGAATCCCGAATCGCGAAAGCCTGCGCCGCGGACGCGCCCGCGGGCGCGCAGGAGGGGGATTCGCCTCAGCCAGCACTAGCCGCCCCGCAGCATCGGATGAGCAAGAAGAATAGCATGACAAGGGCCGAACGCACCGCCGCGACTTCTCCCCGCGCCCAAGAGCTGCCCAGGGCGCCCATGAGAAGTCGCGTCGAGGCTGGGCCCGCGCTTACGCAGGGCACAACCGTCGACAGGCGCGGGCCCAGGCCTGGCGGTGGTGGGAGCGCGAGTCGGCGTCGCGGAGCCGAGCAACCTCGCCGACGTCACCCGATGCATGCTCGGCGGAACGACGCCCGCGCGCACGCCGTGCAGACTGCAGATGCTTGGTCTGCTTCCCTCACGGCCTGGGCGACCCCTGCACTGCTTCCGCGGCGATCGGCGCGTCCTGCACGCCAAGCGCCGCCGCGGAGCCCCGACCCCGATGCCTGCAGGGCGGCGCCTCGTCGGAATCAGAGTGCGCGATTTCCGCCTCGGCCGCTAGCACCATGGCCTTCGTCTTTGCTGCCGGGTACCTGCGCTTCATAACGCGCCGTGCCATCGCGGCCCAGGCAGCGAGGCCGCGCCCGCCACCTACGCGGCACCCGAACGCGGCCACTGACTTCCAGCCGCCCTCGAAAAACAACGCCGCCGGCCCCCCGGTGCGGAATGCCTCGCGCGCGAGCGGCCCGGGCCCCGTGCAAGCTCGGGCAGACAGGATATGGGGCCCCGCCTGGTCGGAGCGGCCGCGCCGAAAGCAATGCGCCCCCCACTCCAGTGCGCGATGGAGCCCCAGGTGGGCAGCGGCGAGCTTGACGCAAGCCAGCCCGTCCACGTAGGTGACGCCAGGCAGGAGCTGTTCGCCGGGGCGAACCTGGCGCCTAATAATGCATACGGCGCACAGTCGCCTGCCCTGAAGCTAGCACGCACATGCCCTCCAGACCTTCGCGAAGCGGGCCCCTGGCGCGACCCCGTGGCGCGCGCGCGCGCGAGCGGCTCGCCGGGTCTGGCGCCACCTTGCCTTTACGGCGGCGGAATTGCACCTGCACCTGGTGCTTCCTTTCGTCCTCGTGGAGCGAAATCACGCTATGTGCTGGCGCATTCAGCCCCACCACTTCGGAGCCGAAGCGCAAGCAAAACTGCCAGCAGATGACGAATGCGTCGGCCATGTCGCCGCGCTCAATCTGCCGACCGCAGGGCACGCCGGTCGGCGCGCGCGGCCCGCCGCCCGATGGGCGCGCGGCCGTGCCTGGCGAAACCAATCTGCCATCGCGCGGACGTTGTCCGCCGTTGCGCGCGCACGAAACCTTTGCGCGCCCGGCGGTTCCGCCTCCCGACGGACTCACGGAGCTTCTGGGCGGCGCGCGCGGTGGCCACACCTTCCGGGCGCCGAACACCAGTGTCCGCGCATCCGCCATGGCCCCCGTGTCTGCGCGGAGCAAATGCAGCACAGACCATATGCCTTGCAAATAATGTGACAGAGTACCCGGGCGGCGGCAGAGCGCCACCATCACGTCCCTTGTGATTGTGCGCGGCGGCCAGGGCGAGGCCCCGGCCGATTCGCACGCTTGGCCGTATAATTCAATCGCTGAGGCATGCGGATACGCCGAGAGCTTCCACGCGTGGAACTCTCTCCACAGCGCGGCCATCTGGATGCGGCGCATGCGCCCCAGCCCTGTTCCCGACAGCCGCAACTCTTCGGCACGCCGACGAGGTGTGCCTGGCAACCATCGCGCGCGGATGACAAATCTTGCGCGCACCCCGTGCATTTTCCCGCCGCCTTCGCATTCGAATATTACGGGCGGCGTTTGGAGCTTCGTCAACTGGCGGATCGCCTCTGCCAGTAGCGACAGCACTGGCACCTCTGCGCCGAACGCGGCGCACGGGGCCCGCGGCGCCGTGACGCGGTGCCTGCTGCGCCTGCCGCGCCGCCGAAAGTAACGCAAGAGCATATTGAGGGGTCAATGCCGCGCCAGGCCGGCGCGTCGCCCGCAAGCCCGGAGCCGGCGCCGGGCGCTTGGCGGCCTCCTCGATTATTACTTCCGCCGCCTTTACAACCGCGGGCCCCGCGCGGCGGCCGGGCGCCCCCCTACCTCGGTGGGTAAGGCGGCGCCGCGCGCGCAACCTGGGATAACGCTTCCGCCGCGTTCTCCCGCGGTCGCTTCGCTTTATCATGGACCATTCCCCGTGCACGCGCGAGAAGTGCCCCGGTGAAGCATACCGAACACTCACGGAGGCATGGGAACATTTCCCTCGCCCCCCCCGCCGAAAACTCGGAAATGTCGGAGGGGGACGTCGCCCCCTCGGCCGCGAGCTTGGATGCCAGACATTGCAAAGCAACTGCGCCTACCGGGCCCGCAACATTTGCGGGCGCCCATCGCGATGCGTACGACAGACACTCGAGCATCCCGCTCGCGGATCTTCGCTCACGGCGCGCCGCGGTCGCCACGTGCCCGCCGCGTCGGCACTCGTGCCCCCTTTTCCGTTTCACATGCCATCAGATGCCCTTGCTAGCGTGAGTCCCAGGGCGCCGCGCGGGGCCATGGCCACGCCACCTGGGCGATGCCCTCGCGGTGCGTGGCCGCTATCTCGGCCGCTTTCTTAGCGGGTCGCGCGGGGGCGTCCGCCACGTTGAGCGCCGATGGCGCGTACCATGCGCTCAGGAGGCACCGCGTGGTAGCCGCCGCGAACCAGATGTCGGCAACCAGCGCGTTATAATCTGGCCGGCGCGAGGTGCCGCGCAAGAGTGCACCGAGCGCGGCCTGCCGCAGCCGACGGGCATTGCGCGCGCGGCCCGACGGTCCGCGCTTGGCCACGCCTTTGAATCCACAAACATCAATATCTCGGCGTCGCGCAACTCCGAAAGCAAATGATGCAAGGCGCATACTGCCGCGACGGGCTCCCAAGTCGCGACCTGTCGCGCACGGGGGGCCGCGCGCCGCGTTGCGCGCGGTCGGTGGGGCGTTCCCGCCTGCGTCCTGCGGCGCCGCGCCCACCGCTTGACTGGACCGGGCGCATCGGCCGCCGCATACTGCTTACGATCGGGTCCGATGATGACCCACGCGAGCCTGCGGTGGCGGCGCATCCCGGGCGGGGCCGGCGCCGTGGGCTCGCGCATGCGTCGCCTGCTACACCCGTCGCGTCGGAATACAGAAGGTAGCGGGGTCGGCATGGGCCCACTCGCAGGGGCACCGCCCGTTCTGGCGCGCTTCGGAGGAAGCGCAGCCACCACTCCAGTGCTCTTCGGAGCCGAGAATTCAGCGCCCACCCCCGCTGTTGCGCATGCCAGGACAGCGGTGCCAAGTATACTCGGGCGCCTGCCGTCGCCCCCGCTCGCGCACGCTGCCTGCGCGCGCGGCTCATCGCGCGCCTCTGCCGAACACCGCGCTGGACCCCCATCCCAATCTGCCGGCGAGTTTGGAGGCGGCCGCCGGCGACATTCGCCCTGCCGCCAGCACCCCCTCGACCTCCTGGCTCCACTTATCACGCTTGTCAGTACCGATCGCGAACACGAGCGATAGCTCCTCGCCCGAACCGCGCACTTCCGCGTCGACGCCGAGCACATTTGCCGTCGTCTCGGCAACGACGCGTTTGCCGGCATCGAGGCGCCAGCCTAACACATCTTCGACGACCGCTCTCAACACCTCGGCGGCGTCGCGGGGGCCGCCCGCGCCAGGCCCTCGGTCGGCGTCGGCCCAGAACAAGTCGTCCACAAACCGCCCCGACGCAAGCCAGAATAACTTGGCAAGGATCGCCTGCCGCGCGGGGGGGCCCGCGCTGCGACGCCGCGGCGGTCGCGCCCCGTGCCTGGAGCGCCGCGCCAACGCGGCCCCAGGCGCACCCGCTCCCCGCTGCAAGCAGTAGCCTTCGCTAGCTCCCTTGGCCCAAGCCGCGCGGGCCAGCGGGAGGTCGGCGCCTCGCACAGGCAGCGTCTTATAAGCCCCGACCAAATCTTCCTTGCTCAACACCGGCGTGCCGGCCGCGGCCGCGGTCCGCGCCAGCTCGACCAGAGCGTCGAGAGAATCGACCCTGCGCGCGGCCGCGGCAACACAAGGGGAGGGGCGAGGGCGGGCCGCGCGCGCCAGGGCCCACCTGCACCTTTCGGCTGCCGCGGCGCAGTCATTCATTCCCGTAGCAATGAAGTCGTCAATCGCGCGAACCTAAGCGCACCGACCCCCAGGGCAGGGCACGGGGGGACTGCACGCCGCGGAGAATGCGCCCTTCCTTGCGCGCCCAGCCCGACTCCTTCCATCGCCATCCCTCGTCGACGGGGAAACGTGGGTTCAATATCGCCCCTCGTGGCAAGTCAGACAGACGCACCCACGCCGCCTGACCCGCGGCTACCTGCATGCGCGCGGGCGCCGCGACCCGGGCAGGCCGCCCACTCCAGCACGCGGGGCGCGCGCGCGCGCCTCCTCATATGCTTTCTGATGCAATATCTGGGTGACTTCCGCGTCGGCCCCCAGGTCCCGAGACACGCGCTCGAGAGTGGCGGCGTTCAAAGCACCCGCCCGGCCGCGCAGCTCGGACGGGCGCGCGGTCTCCTTCGGGGCCACGTCCGCGTTCATGCCTGAACGCGGCAGGACCCCGACAAGCTGGAACCCTTCTTCCAAATCGCGCGTCAAATTAATGTCGGGCGCCTCGCGCACGAGGCCGCGCTCCGCCGGCGCGTGCCCGCGCCGCGTCGCGGGCCACCCCAGCGGCTTGCATCATCTCGGCCAAGAGCAACAAATTCTTGTCAGGCCCAAGAACGGAACGCACGTGCCATGGTAATCTCGCATAGCGCGCCTCCCCGCAAGCGCGCTCCCCGGCTGAACTCGGCGCGCGATGCGGGCATGCTGGGTGGCGCCTTCCATGCTGGAGCCGTCACACGTTTGCGCCCCTGCCAGAACTGCAGGGCCGCCTCGCGCATCTGATGCAAGAGCTGATCGGCCGTCTGGCTCGCTGCCACCGCCGCGTCGCGCGCAGCCCCGGCGAGCGGCGCCGTGTCGCTGACCCGCGGCAGTTGCGCCGCCCAGGCCACATGGCAGAGGGGGCCCATGCCCGCCCTCCTGCCTTCGTCGACAAGCAGTGCTTCCACGGCGGCTCTGACCTGACCGCGCGCGGCAACGCGGCTGCGTTTCGATGCGCCTTCGGCGGATGATGGTTGCGGGCCTCTTCAAAAGCGCAGCCGGCATCGTGAATTTGCTGGGGGCGCAGATCGCCGCCCCCGCCCCCGACATCGTTGTCGGCATCGGCATTCGCGCCCTGCGCTGCGCGCGCGCGGGCGGGGCAGTCCCGGCCGCGGCGCAATCGCGGCGCCTCCTGTCCCTCGGGCGACGGCCCACGCCACGCTGCGCTCTCACCGCTGTCGGCAGAGTGCAGTGGGGGAGCCCCGTCGCCTACGCGGCTCGTCGCGCGACAATCACGCGGGCGCGCTCGCGGGTCGCGCCTTGGGCGAGCGAATAATTTGCATGCAAAGCGCCAGCGCTCTGGCGTCACCACCGCCAGGCATCGGCGCTCTCGGGCCTGTTCCACGAGCTCCCCGCGTCCTTGGAAGCCCCTCCTTTGCCAGGCTTGCCGTTTCCTTTGTTGCTGGCTTTGCCAGATGCGTCACGGCGCGGGCTGCGCGAACGCCGAAGAACGGGGCTCCTCGGGACCCTTGGCCCGGGCCTCGTCGCCTCGCGCGTCGTGACGCGTGCGCGCGTCCGCGGGGCGCTCGCGCGCGGGCGCGCCTGGTCGCGCCGGTCGCTGCCGCCCTTCTTGCTCCCGCCCTTGGCGATCGACGCCTGGCGGTCCGACTGCTCGACTCTCGCCTGGGGCGGGCAGCCCAATACGCGTTGCCCGCGCGGCCCCGCCCGAATCGCTTCGCACCTTGGCTGCGCGCAGGATGTCCCACGACAACACGGTGAACGCGGCCGTCGAGGCTTCATCGCCGTGCTCCAGATCTTTCGCCACCTTCTGGCGGAGCAGCAGATCGCACGCATATGATACCTGCACGCGGCGCGGCCCCGCCCGCGCAGCTTCGGGCAGCAGCCCAGCCGCTTCGCGCCTAGCCTTGACGCCCCCGTGCTCTTCACTCACGCGCGCGAGCTGATACGTGCATCCCAGCAGCACGACGGAATCAAACACCTTGGACAATATGCAGCGAAGCCCCCACTCCATCACGTGGGCCTCGCGCGACTGGGCCCGCGCGGGCGCTCGCGTCCCGCCGCTGCGCGCGCGGCCTGGAAGTGCGCGTAACCGAGAAAATCCATTCGGTCCAGGGATGCCCCCGCGCGGTTAGCCGCGGTGATGGCCGACGCGCGATCGCGCCACGAGCCTGGCCCCGCTGGCACCGAATCCAACCTCGGCGCCCGCGCCCATTGGCGCTTGCAGTGGTCCTGCGCGCGGAACGGAGACATCGGAGCGGGGATCGGCCGCGACGCGCGGCGCCAAGCCAGGGCGCCTGCAGGCTCTCGCCCTCGGCGATCCCGACATACGAGCGGCCTTTCTTCTGGGCCGTTCGACCCGCAGACGCGAACTTGCGCATCGACTCTTCCGTCGGCAACCCTTCGCGGGGGAAGTTTCCGAGCCAGACCTCGCGCACGCGGTCCTGCGGAAGCGCCCCCCCCCTTCGCTCGGCGGCCCCCGCGCATGCGGAACACGCTGCTCCTCCATGGCGAACGCCAAGGGCTTCTCTTTCTTGTCTTCCAGCAAATCCTTGCTGGCCCTCACGTAATCTTCCATGGCTGCCGCGATACGCGCCGTTTCCTCCGCGGGCTTGGCGGGCGCCTCCGCCGGGGCCGATTGCCCGCCGCGGCGCCGCGTCGCGCGCCGACCCGCGCCCGCGCGCGCGGTCGGGGCGGGGGCCCGCGGCCCGAAGGTCGAGTACGCCTTCGACTGCGCCCGCAACGCCACATTGACGCGGCACGGCTTGATGGCGAAATCGCGCCACTCCGCGGGTCTGCCTTCCGCGAACGGCTTCGCGCCCAGCTTGGGGGCCGCAATCAACATCTCGCGCATGGATGCGCCCGAGTAGTCAATCGGGCGGACCGCCCCGACCGCTTCGGCCATGAGGCTCGCGACCGCGGTGCACAGGAACAGCGGTGCCTCTTCCCCGCCCACCGCGTTGGCCTCGGCGACGAAGAGGACCCAATCGGCCTTGCACGCAACGCAGGCAGGGAGGCCCCGCGCGGGATTTCGCACGCGAGCCCTGATGGCGGTCTTGTCGGCGCCGAAAGCGCCAGCAGGCAAACCGCCAATCAACTCGACGATTTTCTCGCGAGGCAGCGCCATGGTCGCTTGGCGCGCGCTGGGGCGCGTCGCGCACGAGCTAATCGGCTTCCCTCGCGCGCGCTGGCAAGAGCCAGCATACGGCACTTCGCAGGCATGCTGCAGATTGGGGGCCGGCATACGGCGCGCGCGCGCAGGCATATTGCCGCATCCGCAGGCATACTGCGCCATGGGGAAGGGCCGGCATACGGCAAGTCGCAGGCGTACTGCAGACTGGGGGGGGGGGGGCGGCATACGGCGCGCACGCGCAGGCATCTTGCCGCATTCGCAGGCATACCGCGCATTGGGGAGGGGCCGGCATACGGCACGTCGCAGGCATACTGCAGACTAGGGGGCCGGCACACGGCACGCACACGCAGGTATATTGCCACACTCGCAGGCATACTGCGCCATGGGGAAAGTCCGGCATGCGGCCCGTCGCAGGCATACTGCAGACTGGGGGGGGGGGGGGCGGCATGCGGCACACACACACACACGCACACACACGCAGGCAGACTGCCACATTCGCAAGCATACTCCTGCCGACGCGACGCGCGACGGCAAGGAAGGAGGGGGTGGCCGACATGGCACCCGCGCGCACCTCGTGAGCCGTAACAAAGACATATAAGAGAATCCTGACTTTTCGACCCCGGCAAACGACGAGGGAATCATCACCTGCGCGGGAAATCCTGACCTTTCGAGCCCGGCAAAACGACGAGGGAATCATCACCTGCGGCGGGGGGGGGAGGAGGAGGGGGGAACCGGCGAACAGCGGAGGCGCAGCGCGCGCGCGGGGGGGAAGAGGGGGAACCGGAACCTGCGCGGGAGAAGGAGGAGGAGCGACGCCGATAGGGCCGCCAGCGCGCGCGCGCGGAATCAATTAGTCAAAGCAGCAAGGCACGCGGCGCGTCGGCGAACGGCGCTCCGCGGCACGGGGGCCCGCGCGCGCGCGGCGTGCGACCCTCGCCCAACTCCCGAGCGCGGGGCGCTAGACCTTTCTTTCCTGTTGCCCCGAAAACGCACCCCCGAATGCGGGACGGCCGGGCGAATCCCGAATCGCGAAAGCCTGCGCCGCGGACGCGCCCGCGGGCGCGCAGGGGGGGGATTCGCCTCAGCCAACACTAGCCGTCCCGCAGCATCGGATGAGCAAGAAGAATAGCATGACAAGGGCCGCACGCACCGCCGCGACTTCTCCCCGCGCCCAAGAGCTGCCCAGGGCGCCCATGTAAAGAAATGAAGACCAACCGCCCCCCCACCCCCACCCCCCGGACTTAATGCCCCCCTACGCCAATTCAATGTACACATGATTCTGCCCCGTCGCCCATCCTACATGAATCCATGCCAACCCAGGCAGGCCGGCATCCCCCCCGCCCCCGCCGCCCCCCCCCCCCCACCACATCTTCTGCAAAACGCACCATGCACGCATATTCGATTATCAAAAACGCTCAGTGGTCAAGAACCCCTTACGCAACACAAAAAAAAAACTACACAAAGTGCACGCGCGCGTCGTCGCGCGCATGCCGAATTCCCTCAAAAACGCTGGCTTGCGCGAGGAATGCAAAATCGAGCGCCCCGAAAACTTCTTTTTTATATGAAAAAGTTCCGCATCACGTTACATATATAGATACATAAATGTGTGTGCATATATATATATATATATATATATATATATGTATGTATGTATGTATGCTAGAAACAAAAACTGCGCTCGCGCCCTTGCAGTCTCTTAGGGAAACCATAGGTTATGCTACATGCTCAGCAAGTGCTACCAAACGCGCCACTCGCGCGAGCACGTCGAAATCGCCCGCACGCCCTCGCAAGCGCGCTGTCACGAGAATGCCTCGCTAAAAAAAACCGAGTGCACGCGCGCTCGCCGTCGCGCGCACGACGAAATTCCCCCCAAAAAAAAACGCAAGTTTCGCAGGGATGTCAGAATCGAACGCCCCGAACACACGCACACACACATTTATAAATATATGGGTGCACGGGCATATCGGTCCCCCTGGCGTTCCTGCCCCGAAGTTGTAGAATGTTATGTTGTGATTGCATGCGTACTCTTCTATTGTATGATGTTGTGTTGTGGTTTGCAGTTGTTGTGTTGTGTTGCTCCCGCCTGAGAGGCCAACTCCAGAGCGCAGAAGCAGAGAAGCAGAACTCCTGCTCCAGAGCAGAGACGCAGAAAACCAAAAAAAGCAAAAACAAACAATAAAAGCAAAAAACGCAATACAAGCAATGTTCTGGGATAGTACAGACAGCGAGGCGAATCCTTGCGAAACATTTCATTTATTGCTTTTATTGATTTTTTTTTTTTTTTTTTTTTTTTTTTTTTTTTTTTTTTTTTTTTTTTTTTTTTTTTTTTTTGGTTTTTCTTTGTTTTCAAAGACTCGGCTCCGAGAGGCCATTCTGATTGGGCGGGCGAATGGGAGGAGGGGGAGGAGGAGGAGGAGGAGGAGGAAGAGCAGGAGAGGAGTCTCGTGGAAGAGGTCAGGGGAGGGGTTCGTACTTGCGGCGCTGAGCCTTTCGGGGCTCGTGCCAGTAGCGCTGAGCCCTTCGGGGCTCCTGCTGTCACCTCGTGCCCCCTGCTGTTCCCTCGTGTCTCTCTCGTGCCCCCTCGTGTCCCCCTCGTGTTCCTCTCGTGTCCCCTCGTGCCCCCCGCGCGTGCGATTCCTCTGGGCCGTGCTTCGGTGCGTATCCACTGGGGCGCATACGTGCGATTCCTCTGGGTCGTGCTTCGGCGCCTATCCACTGGGACGCATACGTGCGATTCCTCTGGGTCGTGCTTTGGCTTCGTCGTTGAGGGCATCCCTTTTTAGGATGCCCCTTATAAGCAACGCCCCGCACTGTTTGACGGCACCCGTGTTTGGGGCGCCCCAAACGTCGCAACGTTGAGGGCATCCTTTTTTTGGACGCCCTTGGTGATGGGGAGGAGGACGAGTATGAGTAAGAGGAGAAGGAGGAGGAGAAGGAGGAGGAGGAGGAGGAGGACGAGGAGGAT
Organism: Prorocentrum cordatum; assembly: GCA_963575745.1. Classification (NCBI taxonomy): domain Eukaryota; class Dinophyceae; order Prorocentrales; family Prorocentraceae; genus Prorocentrum; species Prorocentrum cordatum. The sequence goes on along the minus strand of CAUYUJ010015798.1, from coordinate 238,830 downwards.
GAGAAAGAGAGGAATGAGGGATGATGGTGATGATGATGATGGGGAGGAGGAGGAGAAGGAGGGCGACGATGATGAGGAGGAGGAGCAGCGCATCAAGGGAGGCATTGATATCCGTACCACCAGGGCGCCTCCTCCTCTTCCTCCTCCTCTTCCTCCTCCTCCTCCACTTAAATTCCCTATTCATCACGACGCCGTAGCCGCCCTGGCCCAAACTTCCCTCGAGCAGCGGGCTCCGCCGTGGCCTTTGTGGAACAGCTCAGCCCAGCTCAGATGGGACAGACGACAGTAGCGCCGATCGGATAGCACAGCACAACGGGGAACCCCAAAAATGGGTTCCCACCTCCGCGCCCGAAAACACTGCCGTTTGTCTGCACGTGATTTACTGCCTGAGCCAGAACCAGAGCCAGAACCAGAAGCTGAACCAGAGACAGAACAATAACCAAAGCCATAACCAGAACCAGAACCAGAACCGGAGCCAGAACCAGAGCCAGAACCAGAGCCATAACGATAACCATATCCAAAGCCCCATCATATACAAGGGCATCCTAAAACGGGAAGCCCTTGCCATCCCACAGGGAACCGACGCCGACATTTTGCTTTTATGGGGCAGCACACTATGAAGCTTCTGCCCGCCGTCCCTACAAGGAGTTCCGTAGTGCCCGATCGGCTCAAGCTGCTTGATCGCACGCGCCTCTCGCGCCGACTCTTCTCTCTTGCGGCTGCCATGGCGAGGGGGAACGTGATCCTCCCCGAGACCCTCCGCGAGACTCTCGGGGACGCCGTCGGGGACGAGAGCATCAATTTCGGCGAGGCCCTCGCGCACGCCGACGGCATGAAGCCCCACTTCCACGCTGGCCTCCCACGCGGCCACGTAGGGCAAGAGGGGCTATCGCAGATCGCGGATCTTCCTGCTGCGCCCATGAACGTCCACGCAGGCACGAAGATCTCTTACTTCGGGGACCTGCTGATGAACCAGGCTTACGGGGAGATCACGGGCACTGACGGGAAAACGGTCGGTGTCCTCACTGACTGGAAGGACCCCCAAGGGCAACCGTGCCGTTTGGACGTGGTCAAGGACCTTGCCACGAAGTCCAATTTCAGCGGCCTCCCTCCACCGTTCGACCTCAAGAGCCAACCTGGTGGGCCGTACGTCATGCAGATCTTCGTCGTGGGCGCTGGCGATGGCAAAGTGAACATTTTCAAGGGCGTTGACCTGAAGGGCCAGTTCCTGAAGATGGCCAACTGCGAGCCCATGTGTCATGGTACGGGCGTCGTGTATCAGTATGGGAACCAGTACAGAGCAGGCCGCAATGCGATCTGTTACCTCCTGGAGAAGCTCGGCGGCCTACAGATTCGCTTCTCCGCGCTGACCGCCACGGCAAAGCCTGCCAAGCGCACGACCGAGTGGGATAAGAAGCAGGAAGGGTACCGCTACATCGAGAAGAAGGGCCCGAATAGCAACAACCGCAATCAGTTCATGGAGTTCGCGGACAAGGACAGCAGGGCCGAGGAACACGGCGCAACCTTGTTCGCCGCATTGCCCCCTCTCCCCCCGACCCCCATATTCGGCCGCGCGGGCCTTTTGACCGCCGAGCGATTGCGGCTAGCCAAGCAGTGCCGTTGTTCCCCCGCCCCCAGGAGATCAACGACCCGCAGTCGAAAATCTACGGTTGGGAGGAGTCCCGCGTGGTCCAGGCGCTGCGGAACCACGCGAGCGGGCGCATCAACGCCAAGCGCCTCTCTGTCTGGGTGCTCACGCTGAAGGGCTTCGAGCCGTGGTTCATCAACGAGGTGCTCGTGAAGATCCTGCCAACTCTCCGCCGCAACGGCGTGCTCTGGATCGGCAAGACCAGGGTGGGGAAGTCGACGGCGTCGAAGACACTTGCGTTCTTGATGTCCATGATCGAGATCGATGCCCTTGGGGGCGATGACAGGGAGGGCGCGCCTGAGCCTTCAATTGTCGCCGCCAAGCATTTTGATTTCTTCAAGGGCGAGCCCGTGGAGAGGGTGCTGCCCGCGGTGTTCGACGATGGGGACTTGCACAAGCAGGACGCGTCTGTGCTGAAGGCCTTCCTCAACCCGAGCGAGGAGGATTCCACGCTGTGGGCGAGGTGGGGGTCCAGCACGTTCGCCCCAGGGGCGTCCCGCCAGGCCGTGAACAACAGCTACGACAATGCTTTGGAGAAGCGGTTGGTGGCAGAATGGCGCCAGGGGAAAGCCATGGAGATCACGATCCAGCAGTTCATGACTCTCATCGCGCCCTCCCTGAAGCAGATCACAGAGGAAGAGGACATGAAGGCCCTGCTCGCGAGGTCCCACGTCGTCGTGACCACGGACGCCCGCGTGTACTTCCGCTTGGCATCAGATGAGTTTCCAGAGGACGGCGTCGTGCCCTTTTACACATACAGCAAGAAGTCAAAGCCTGACCTCTTCAACTACTCGCCCGAGGCGCGCGCGTGCTTCGGCAGGTACAAGGACGACCCGACCTCTCCGAACAACTACCCGTCCGACTTCAAGGAGAAGGCGGAGTGGTCCTTGAATTTCGCGAAGCGCCTGATGCGTGGCGAGGACGTGCCCACCGTGTCGATCACCCGCGGTGCCTCGCTCTTCGGGCAGCCCGTGCATAGCGTCCAGCCAGCGGTCGTGCCACCGCCAGTGGGCGGTTCAGGCAGTGGCGCGGCTTCTTCGAGCGGCTTGTCAGGGCCGTCTGCGGTCGCTGGCACGGGGTGCGCTGGCGAGCTGAGCAACGTGGGCGCGGCGGAGCAGCAGGCGATCTACGCCGCGATGCAGGAACAATTCTTCGAGGGCAACAAGAAGGACAGCGGCGCGTTGGTGGACCTCATGTCGCCTCCCCGCAAGCGCCTGGCGACGGGCGCCAGGGCTCCCTTCGGGTGCGGCGGCGAGCTCGGCGACGTGGACTTGGCTGAGCAGGCCGCGATCTACGAGCAGATCCAGCAGGCGTTCTTCAACCGGAACCAGGTTGACTCTGGCACGCAGATGGACCTCACCACTCCTCCCCGTCAGCGCCCTGACACGGCGGGCGACGACTTCGACTTGCAGGCCGAGCTCGAGCGCCACTTAGACATGGAGGAAGAACTCGAGCGCCAGCTAGCGGAGGAAGCCTGCAATCAGGCGGCAGAGGACGCCGCGGGCCAGGGCGACGCCACGGAGGAGTGAGGTGTTCTGTGAGTGGGGTGCCAATGCGCGGGCAGTGTTGCCGCTTTCGGCTCGGGCAATGACGGGGCGCGCGCCGCCGAGGGGGCGCGCGCCGCTGGTGCCCCAGATGAGCCGATAGCGCGCTTCATAGCCGTGCACATATATAGTTTTCTTCTCGATGCATACACGTCTTTAGATTTCATCCAGACCGTTGGGGGACGCGCTTGCAATCATATATGCGCTGTCGGGCCCGCTTAGCCAAAAAAGGTCATGTCCCATCATGGTGCGATCCCCCGTGGGCCCTTCCAGCGATCGATTGTAATTTGCTGGTGTCCGCCGCCGCATTGGCCCGAAGCGCGGCGTTCTCAGAGCGCGAGATCGCTCCGGGCGCTCAGGGCCGATCGCGCCGCCGCGGGGATGGGGCGGCTCGCGCGCGCGCCAGGCCTCGTCGGGGCCCCCCCGCCCACGTTGCCCTTCAATCGATGGCAGCGGGCCGTCCGCGAGGAGTGGTTCGAGACTCAGACTGCCTTCCTCGCCAACGTTGTCTACGCCAAGGTTGACTTCCCCGAGGCGCTGACGGACGCCGTGGAGGTGCGGGCCATGGGCATCTTTGCGCACTACGGCTTGGTCAATGTCGTGAAGAAGTGCCCCGTGTGCGACGCCCCCGCGGTGCTGGAGGAAAGCTGGCGCTCCGACAACGGCAAGGTTCGCTTCAAATGGGCTTGCTCGTCCCATGGCCACAAGCACTACGACGCGGCAGTCGCCGGCGTCGGCATTCTCAAGAAAGTGGAAGTGGGGTCGTGGATGACGTTTCTGAACTTCATCGCGCTTCTGCGCGCTGGCACCCCCCTGCATAATATGTACGCGGAGCTGCGGGCCGCGTGGGGCAACTGCAGTGACAAGAACTTCCGCAGGTGGAAGGACATGTACCAGGGGGAGCTGAAGAAGGCCAACGAGAAGTTAGACTTGATGAAGATCGGCGGCCCGAACCACGTGGTCGTCATGGACGAGACAGTCGTCGGCGTCCACCCCGACGATGGCTTTGAGTCTCTCACTCACAAGGGAATTCGAAAAGGGGCTCCACGTGTACGTTCTGGCACACGGTCGCGGCCCAAGGTCCGCGCGCGCATTGCCAAGGCGCTCCCCGCGCGGACTATCTGGAAGGGCGACAAGCCGATGAAGAGTGCGGGGGTAACCAGAGGCAAGAAGAACGTCGTCAAGAGACGCCCCGCTGCCATGAAAGTGAAGAAGACGATCGTGAAGCGGCCAGCCGCGCGCGGGGGGGTGCGGGGCACGAGCGCTGATCCCCGTTCCAACGGCCGCTGGTTGTGGGCAGCAGTTTCCGTCGGCAAGGGGACGGAGAAGTGGGCGCACGGCAACGGGAAGAAGCGCTTCGCGTGGCGATTCCTTCCATCCCGCTACAACGCGGAAAAGAGCAAGCCTCGCGGCTTCGAGGAGATTCGCAAGACCATCGAGCAGCACGTGGCGAAGAAAAGCATCCTGGTGTTCGATGGCTGGCTCAGCTCGCTGAAGGCGGCCCAGGACTTGGGTTTCATACACGCGCCCCCCGTGGTCCACGACGTCGGGTGGCGCGACGTGGAGACGGGGTGGCATTCCAATGACATTGAGAGCGAGAACAACCGCTTGAAGCATTGGTCCCGCGTCCGATACAGCGCCCTGAAAATCTCCGAGCTGGACATGCACGAGTACGCATACTACGTGAACGCAGGGGACACGATGGCGGACGTGATGCTGGGGTTAGCCGTGGCAGGCGGGGGCTTGGGCCGCGCGCAACTGATTTGATTAGGCGTCGGCAGTTCAGTCTGATGGGGGGCGCCTGAGTCGCTCGCGCTTGCTCTGATTGAGTGAGCGTGAATCTGAAAAGCACGCGCGTGCAAGTTTTGCTTTGCTTGGTTGGTATTCAAGTCAGATGGGGAGATGGGCGTATGCGTAGACACACGCATCTGTTCTCATATGTATATGTGCGTACATATACAGATGCATTATGCGAGGGTTCGTTACATTGTAAGTGAGTAATTCAGTGATAAAGTTAAGAAGAAAGGTAGGGGGACCGATATACCCGCGCGCCCACATATATATATATATATATATATATATATATATATATATATATATAATATATATTCAGTTTTAGAAAACTGATAATGCAACGCATTGTTTTTTTGGTCTCTTGCGGGGCGCCCGATTCTGAAGTCCATAGGACATCTCGGGCATGTGATGGATCTCGGCATGCGCGCGCGACGACGCGCGCGCGTGCATTCCGTTTTATCTCGCAAGGGATTCGTGCGACCTCGCGTGCGCAGAGGTGTTCGAGCGACGTCGACATGCGCGCGCGAGAGGCCCACTTTGCAGCATGTTATGAACATGTAGAGACCTATGGTTGTCTTACGGAGTTGCATGAGCGCGAGCGCAGGAGTTTTTTGAATATCCTTGTTGCGGCACCACATGTTTTTTTGTTTTCGGGGCCCTCGATTTTGGCATCTTTGTGAAACCTTGCGTTTTTGAAGGATCTCGGCGCGCGCGACGACGCGCGCGTGTACTTTCCGTTCCTTTTTTTTTGCGCGGGACTGTTGTCAGTTCATGATATTTGGTAAGCGAGTGTGTGCGCGCAGTTTTTTTCCATAGGGTGAGGTGGGAGGGGTACTTGCCCGTCTGGGATGGTTTGAATTCAGATTTAGTATGGGCGATGGTGCAGACTCGTATGTGAAGTTCAATGCGACAAGGGGTCACGTTCTTTCTGTGATATGGAAGATATTCGCTGGATCTTCTTTACTCGCGCGGCAAGGTGCGTAGCTCTAAGGCCAAGGGCCCTAGTCGATAATAAACGGCGGCGGCAGGGATACATATAGACAGAGAGAACACCAATGGGAGAGCGGGGAATGGGTGAGAAGACCAGCGAGCCTTCTGGAATCACACTCCTCCTGCACGGCGCGAGGGTGCTCGAGGTTGAAGCGTCAAAGCAGCCTGGCATACAAGTGCCTGGCTCTTCATTGGGCGGAGTGCCAGGCATGCTGGCAGAAGGCGAGCATTCGGCTCGACACAGATTCAAGGTATCCTTAGCTCTCAGCGCCGCCGTCGCTTAATTAAAAAACAAGCTTAGCAATGGCAAGAGTTCGATCGCGAAGCGACAGAACTCAAAAATAGCCATCTTATCGGGATAAGATCTAAATGCTAAACGGGTGTGATTGTCATCACATATAAAAGCTGTACACACTGAATGAAGCTTCGAAGTGCGGAATTACGTGTACATCTTTACACCAGGTGTGACATCTGAGCAGCAATGCGGACTTACATAAATATTTAGCCAGGTATGAAGTCTGAGCAGCAATGCGGACTTACATAAATCTGTAGCCGGGTATGAAATCTGAGCAGCAATGCGGACTAATGTGTCTGAAAATCGAGCAGCAATGCGGACTTACGTTGTATAGCCGGGTATGAAATCTGAGCGGCAGAATATTTGCCGGTTCGATCGGCCAACCTGCCGTCTGGAAACCACGCGGGGTTCATCTTTCCTTCTTGGGCCTCATCGATTATCCATCAGGTCGGATCCTCGCCAGCAGTCTCTGCCTGTGAGCTTCCTCCAGCGGCCCATGAGATCGTTCATCACGCTCTCCGGGAAGATCGTGAAATCGGGGTTGCTGCAACGGTAGTGCTGGAGCAGCCACGACGCATGCTTCTTGCAGGTCTTGCAAGTGATGTAGACACTATGCGGGTTATGCCCGATAACGACATCATGATGAGGAATGCCGGTCACGCAGGTGAGCATGTTGTTTGGCTGCACTGTTGGTGAGGAGCCGTTCCACGACACAACACTGGCTGACGTGGCTGACACACTGAGCTCGATGAACTCATCACAGTGACGACGCTTGGCGATGCAGGGGCCGAACTTCCCTGAGATCTCGCTGATCTTGATCGTCCAGATCCCCGTGCTGATGTTGCGGTACATGGTGATGGCGGTGCGCTGGCAGGCGGTGGTTCTGGCGGCAACAGTGGCGGTGGCGGCTGTTGAATCGCAGCCGATGCTACTGAACTCGATGCCTGCGCACTGCTGAAAACGTCCGCGTGGGACATCGTGATGTCACCGTCGTGATCACGGTCCATTGGGATGGTAGGTGGTATGTTGCGGCGCCGGCCAAGCATGCGGCCGTCCCAGCCAGGGTGCTCGCCCATGGCCTTCGCCTCGGCGGCGCTCTCCTCGGTGGCGATCGCGTTGTTCTGCCTCATGATCGTCCAGAGCGTCATGAAGATGCCGAAAACGATAGTCATGCCGAGGACCAGCGTGAACGTCAGCAGGCATATGTAAAAGCTGTTGTCCGGCAAAGTCGGCGTAGGCGTAGGCAGTCCTTTGACTTTGCCGAGGCAGGTGAACAGGACTGAGGCGAGCATGGCGGCGTGCGGCTGCCGGGTCCCGTAGGTGTGCTTGCGGGCCCCGAAGAACAACAGCAGGACGCCCACCTCCATCGTCTTCGTCAAGGTGTCCGCGACCATGGCCCAGGTCGGGATCCAGCTGAGCTTGAGCGCGCTGTTGGGGTACACGGCTTCTTTGATCATGGAGGCGACGATGCGGAACCGCTTGCCCGTCGACTGGCCCACATCTGAAGCGATGTGCGTCACGAGACCCTTGCTGTCGCTGTAGATCTCCCCAGGGCGCTTGTCGGCGAGCACGTCGATATGCTTGAGCGCCGTCTTGGGGTTGTAGACCTCGGTCAGCAGCTGTCGGAACCAGATGTTGGTCTCCGATCCCTCGAGGGTGGCGTGGCCCTCGGAAGCGAGGGTCGACTTCACCGACTCTTGACTGTGCCAGAGCGCCAGGCGGCGGGCAGGCACAGGTCGTAACGGCCGCCGACGACGTCACGCGGGCGATGGGTGAGCCCCATCACCATGCCCCACTGGCTCTTGGCGCCGTCCACGTTGGCGAACGCGGCGTCGCTGAAGCACGCGGTGATGGCCGTCTTCAGGTCGACGAACTTGCGCTTGAGCACGATCGCGAAGTTCGCGGTGGAGTGCGCGTAGGCGACGGTCTTGTTGAGCGTCTTCGCGTCGGCCACGGTACCGACGTTGGTGCGGCGAGCCGCAAAGCTCACCGGGCAGGCGATGTCCACCCGGGTCTGCACCGCTAGCCGCATCAGCTGCCTGAGCGGGTGGCGGTAGCTCGCCACCTCGGTGGCGGTGAGCCGGTCCTCGGCACCTCGGCCCTTCTGGGCCTTCAGGCCGACGTAGTCCACCTGCGCGGCGGCGGTGGCCTGGGTCACGCGAAACTCGTCGTCGAGCTTGGTAATCATACGTCTGCAGTACTGGATGACCCTTTCGACCGGCTTGAGGTGCAGCTTCTTCCCCAGCGATGCGATAGTGGTCTTCCACTTAGTGGAGTTGTTGCGCTGGGCGATCAGGAAGTCGCCCACATGTGAGTGGACCACCGCGGCGAGCCCACCTTCGTCGTAGAAGTAGTAGAGGCCCCTCTCGAGCTTGCTCTCCACGAGACCGTGCTCGGCGAAGACCTTCTGCGCGTAGAGGTGCCGCTGCCTCCTGGCGTCGCGCGTCCCGTAGATCGCGCCAGTGGCCATCGCGATCGCGCCGGGCTGGGTCCCCGGCGGCGGGTTTTTGGTCGGCATGCGCAGGGGCAGTGGCCTCTCGATGTTACCCGACTGCAGGTCGTAGGACGAGATGTCCCAGTTCTTCTGGGCCGCAGCGGCCAGGGCCAGGTGCAGCGCGTCCCTGGGCCCCGTAGGCGCGTCCGTCCTGATCTGCGACTTGTCCTCCTGGCAGCCCCGCGCGACCAGGCGGGCCTTCATGGCGTTCTGGCTTTTGCTGGTCAGCGCCCAGCGTGTGCCCGCAGGGCGGATGCCAGGGTTGCGCCGCAGGAGCTCCTTCAGCTCCTTGGGCGGGAGCTTCCTGTGGGCGCCGCGCTCCGTCCACTTGGGCCGCTCGGTCTTCATGGCGGCGTCCATGTTCTTCTTCTCGGTGGCGCTCAGCGTGTCGTACTTGAGCTCCTTGGCGGTCGCGTTGCCCGTGAGTAGTGCCTCGCGGAGTCGTGTGCTTGCGCAGAGCTCGTCCGTGCGCTTCTGGAAGTAGTTGTCCAGGTAGAGGTCGACCTTGTTCGTGTCCTTCGGCCTCTTGAAGCACTCGGGCAGATCGTCCAAGAGATCCTTTCGCTTGACAGCGCGCTCGCGGGGGTCGAGCTCGTGCTGGCGGTCGCGTTGCAGTGCCGCTGGTGCGTTCTCCTGCCGAACTTGGCGCTGCGTCTTGGTGCCGCGCTGGTTCTCGGTGTCCGGTGGGCGCCGCGCCGTCGTCTCCTTGCGCGCCTGCCCCTCCGCAATCTTGGCCCATTCTCGCATCATGTCCGAACCGTCGGACTCGATATCGTCGTCGACCGGGCCCTGAGGGGCAGGTTCAGGAGGTCGAAAATCTGCGGCAGCAGCGGCGGGGGCGGCTGCAGGAGCGGCAGCGTCGCCTGAGTCTGACGCCGGCGGGTCGGCGGCCGCTGGCGGCGGCGGCGGCTCCGCTGGCGGTGGCAGCGGCGGAGGCTGCTGTACGGCTCCTCCCGAAGGCGGTGGGGCCGGTCCTCCACTGCCGCTCGCTCCTCCACTGGTTTTGAAATCGCTGTCTCCTTGGCGGCGTGCCGGCCACTCGGCGTGCTTATGGGCGCGCTGATTCGCTTCGGAATGCTCGATGTTGCCGAAGTTGCGTTGCTGGGTGGCTGGCTGCTGAACGGGCGCTGGTAGCGCTGGAGGCGCGGGGGGCTGACCTTCACTCCGGGGGCGCTTCTGCGGTGTTGGTCCCGACAGGTCGAGGAACATGTCGTCGTCAGCGTCTGGCGGTGTAGGTCCAGCTGGGTCTCCTCCTCCGCGAGGGCCGGGCGGCGGGTTTCTGCCGCCTGCGCCGCCGCCGCCTCCTCCAGGGCCCGGAGGAGGTGCGGGCCCGGAGGTCCCTGGCGGGGCGCCTGGCGGAGGCCCAGGCGGCTGGTTGCCGTTCGGCGTGTTCAGCGCGTGTCCACGCGGAACGAGTTCCGTGGCCGTGGCGCGGCGTGGGTGTCCACGGTTGACCTTCGCCGTCGTGGAGCGGTGGTTAACCCATACGTTCGAGGTGCCTTCGAACCTGGTGATGACGGCGGGCCCGTGCCATTGCAAGGCCCATTCTCTCTTGGGCTTGCCGTTGCCCCTCCAGTAGTGCACTTGGTCGCCCGTCTGGTAGGCGTCGCTGGCGTGCGGAGCTCCATCTGCCCGAGATCGGGCCAGCGGCGCCCTTGAGGGGGGCCGGTTGAACTTCGGGTGCTGCATGGAGGTCTGCTGGCCTTCATGATGGCGATCCTCTCCGAGAGCGGCTTGTCGAACACAGCGCGCTCGTGCAGGGGCGGCCTGCCGGCGTTGTCCAGCAAGACGCGCGGGGGGCGAAGGCCTCGCCCGAGCACCCGCTGCGACGGCGAGTAGCACGTGGAGTTGACCTGGCTGTTCATGGCCCAGCGCGCAAGGGCGATCATCAATTTGATATTGTGAGCGACTGCGGGCTGGTCGAACCTGATGCTGAACTGGTCGATCAGCTTCCTCGCGTGCACCTGCCGCGTGCCTCCGCGTCGCTCCGCGGTAGCGTTCTACTGCGGCGTCGCCGCAGATGTCGTCATCAGGCGGCAAGCCATGTCGTCGAGCTCCTGGGAGAACTCTCGCTCGAACTCGCCTCCCCCATCAAACGTGGCTCGCTGAGGCGCGCCGAAAGGCGTGATCCAAATCTGCAGCAGTCGAGCGAAAACAACCGATAGGTGCCATGATGCGACGGTGCCGCACATCGTAAAGCCTAAGGACAGGTTGACCACGTTTAGGTAGACCAGCTGGTTGCCAGCGTAATCGGCCAGGGTGAACAGGTCCACTCCGATGGAGTCGTTGAAGTCCCTGTCCAGTCTGATCGTCCTGGCAGGCGTGGTAGTGGTCGCTGATGTGCCGCGCAAGCCTCGCAGTAGGGGTTGAGCGCCATGTCGATGGACCTGCGATCCACCGGTCACGCGAATGGCTCGGCCAAGTGAATCGTGGGACGGGTGCCCCGTGTTCGCGTGGAGCTGCATGATGGTGGACCGTAGCGTCCGCTCCTCCGCGGCCGTGAGCGCTGGCTCTTGGGCGGCTGCGGCGGCTGGAACCGTCCTTCTGCTTGCCCTTCTCGTCGTCGATGTAGGGTGAGCTTCTCGTGCAGGTCGGCGGTTCGGACGTCGCAGCTGCTCGGCTAGCACCGTCGCGAGCTTGGTCGTGTAGTTCTCGCTGCGCTTCGCGTCCTTCCCGCGGGCCTCTGCGTGGGGGCGCCCCCCGCTGTAGCAGCGCCTGGGCGAGTCGTCGAACCCGAAGTTGTCGGTGATGATCCGGCACGGCTTCTTGATGTGGATCCCATTCTTCGTCTTGAGGCTGAGCGCGCAGCCGTCGAAGTCCACGATGCGCGGGAGCTGCTCCTTCAGCTGCTTGACTATGGCGTCCTTGTTGGGGCCCCATCCGTCGCAGTTCCTCGGCCACTCGAACGAGACGGCGAGCTGGGCGCCGAACTCCTTGCGCAGCCGTGACATCGACTGCAGGAGCAGGCCGATCGTCTGATTGGACTTGGCCCGATCCCTTTTTTCACTTTGGGATCGTGCTCGGGTCGACCTTGACGACGAGTCGTTGTAGCGATGTCCACGGTTGGCAAGGGGACGCAGCGTGAACTCGCACACTCTTGCCAGCGGCAAGGTGCTTCCGGACCCCGCCCTCCAGCTTCTGGACCACGAACTTCTTTGAGAGGTCGAAGCTTGGAAGACCGCACCTGGCAGTTGCTCCTCCTTTCTTCTTCCAGACGGCGCTGAGCTTGCTGTCCGGGTTGCAGCGCCACTCGTAGAGCACGATGCTGTTCGCTGTGGAGGTCGGGCTGGGTCTGGTTGTAGACTTGGCCAGGTTAGTGATCAAGGCCTGGCCGATCTTGTGCGGTTGGATGCCGCTCTTGCTGGTGGCGAGGGCTGAGCGCTTGCCGGCGATCAGCTGCGGCTTCGTCCCCTTCTTGAGCGTCCTCACGCGTAGCTGCTCCTCCTCCGCGATGTTGGCCTCGGGTCCGAGGCAGCCGTCGGCGACGGCGTCCTGGCCGTGACTCAGGACGGCGGGCGTGCCGAAGACGCAGTCCGAGCAGAAACCTTGGTGGCTACAGGCCTCGAAGGTCGTCTCGCCACAGGCGATGCAATCCTGCAGGGGCTCGGTCACGCACGTCGTGGGGTAGGTCGTCTGCGGCAGCGTCGCTAGCGTGAGGTTCGGAGCAGGAGCTGCAGTGGGGCAGCAGACCAGGGCTGAGGCTACGGCCGAAAGCAGCCGCGACCCCTTTCGGTCGGCGAGTCTGGAGGCGCCTCGGAACGTTCAGCTCCTTCTTCGTGACGAGGTTGTTGATGGTGTCGATCAGCGCGCTGGTCCTGGTAGTGTTGTTGACTGTAGGCTGGTCGCCCGTCCTCGTCTTCCGATCCCGTCGGTCGAGCGCTTTCTCGACCTCCACGTATAGGGTCTTGTCCAGCTGTCGCTTTCTTCCGGACGAGCTGGCCGCGCTGGGCGGTGGCGCCATGCCGGCGTCTTTAATGGCCTGCCAGTCCTCTGTCTGCAACTTGATTGCGGGGTGGCACGCGGCGCTCGTGGTGAGCTTCTGGGAGGCGTTCCCGAATCGGATCTGGCCCTTTAGAGAGAAATGCCGATCTTGGAAGGCTGCATGAAGTCGCAGCCGATGAGCAGGCCCAGCGTGGGGCTGTCCACGACGCTGAAGACGATGCGGCCAGCCTGGCCGCACAGCACAAGCGGCGCGGTGACGCGCAGCTTCCTTGGGAGAGCACCTCCGTTGCCGAACCTGTAGACCTCGTTCTCTGGCTCCTCGAGGATCTGGTCGGCTAGCCCCTTCCTCGTGAGGATGTCCTTGTAGTTGTCGTACCACTCTTCGTCCGAGACGCAGAGGAGGCAGGCGTTGTCGACCACGCCAACACCTTCGTCCGCGGGCCTGTCGCTGCCGATCGCAACGTTCACGTCTGGCAGGTGGTGAATGGGCCGCTCCGAGACGCAAGTCTCTGGGGGCGGCGTGATTGGTCCCTGCGGGTGCAGGGCAATCTCCTCGTCCGCGAACTGGACCTTTTCGGTGATGTGGGCCTGGCGCTGAGGACGGCCTCCATGACCTCCTCGCCCACCGCCCCTTGACTTGCCGTCCTTGGGCGCGAACTTGCGAGCGCCCGGCGTGGGGCGCTCCATGTCCCCTGTCCAGTGTCCGGTCTCGCCGCAGTCCCAGCAAGATAGTTCCTCTTGCGCTGGTCGACCCGGCTCTGGAGCTTGGTCGGGCGGCGGGGCGGTGCAGACTTGGCTTTGCCGCGGCCCTCGAGGGCCTCCTGGGCCGATCTGCTGGCGGCCATGGCCTCGGGAATAGCGGCAAGTTCCGCTGCGGCAGCTTCGACGTCGGCGGAGTCGTCGCCGTCGAACAGGTCGGACATTCCACGTTGGAGGACTCGACCTCGGCGCTGACAGCCTCGAGCTCCTGGCGAACGATGTCCTGGACGTCGGCCTCGTACTCGTCGTCTTCCTCTTGCTCTTCGTCGTTCTCGTCGCCCGGCTCGCGGACGACGTTGGTAGAGCGCCCCCCGCGGCTGGGGGAAACGTTGCTGCGCCAGCCGCCTTGTGAGCGCGATTGGTTGCTCCATGACCTCGGCGGGGGGGCGTGGCGCTCCGACGTATGGATGTCCGGGGACATCCTGACCAGCAGCCCGCGGATTCGCTGGCAGCCGCAGTGCTCGTCGGGCAAGGTGCCCACGACGCGCTCGCGGCTTCCTGCCGTGAGCCCGGCCTTGCGCGGCAGGAACCATCCCACCACGTCGTCTAGCGCGTTGAGGTCCACCTCGTTCTTGCGTAGCTGCTGCAGTCCTGTCTCGAAACGGATGAGCCAATCCGTCATGCGTTCATTTCTGCGTCGGTGATGTTGAGTCGAGCTCGGGCTTCTGCTGACTCAAGCTCGTCTCCAGGTGCTGTGGCACATTCTCGATGCCGACCCGGTTCCTGTCGCGCTTCTTGTCGTCGGGGTCTTCAGTGTCCGCCGCGGCTGCAGGGTGCAGCTGCGCCTCCGTCATGTTGAGTGCTGCGCCCCGGGCAGCCCCGCTGAGCTTCAGCTCGAGCTTCGATGCGAGGCTATGCGCCATGGCGAGGTTCTCGCTGAGCTTCCCGAGCTTAACTTCCTGCTTGTAGTCTCTCCATTTTGATGGGTCGCCATTCCAGGTGGGAATGACGCTGTATGCGTAGTTGTCTGTCATCTTGTCGATGATGAAGTACTGGGCCGCGTCGCTGACACTGGCGTAGAAGGAGAAGTAGCTGGCGTCGCTGACACCGTCGTAAGAGAAGTAGCTAGCGTCGCTGGCACTGGCGTGGGAGAAGTAGTAGCTAGCGTCGCTGACGCTGGCGTAGAAGAAGTAGCTGGCGTTGAAAGCGTAGTCGCTAGCGTCGCTGACACTGGCGTAGGAGAAGTAGGCGTTGAAAGCGTGGATGCTGGCGTCGCTGACGCTGGTGTTGGAGAAGTCAGAGTAGGCGTAATAGCTGGCGTCGCTGACGCTGGCGTTGGAGAAGCATGCGTTGCAGTTGTAGTCGCCGGCGTCGCTGACGCTGGGCGTGCTGCGCAGCAGCTTGGCGATGATCACCAGGAAGACGCTGGTCTTCGACTCCAATATGTGTCGACGGGTCGCAGACGCCGTCGTTGCTGATATGGGCGGCCCCGCGGGCCGGGATAGCGAGCGTCGCTCCATGCTGCCGCTATGATGTGGAAGATAACCGCTGGATCTTCTTTACTCGCGCGGCGAGGTGCGTAGCTCTATGGCCCATGGCCCTAGTCGAGAATAAACGGCGGCGGCAGGGATACATGCAAACAGAGAGAACAGCAATGGGAGAGCGGGGAATGGGTGAGAAGACCAGCGAGCCCTCTGGAATCACGCTTTCCTGGGGGGAATGAGTCTTTCTTCGTATAGGAAGGAGAATTGATTTTGATTTGCATTTGCTCGCGCGTGACCACCTCCCATGCTCAGACAAACATCTCGCCCGCCCACCCGCAATTCGGTTTGCGAAACCCTTGCTGCGGCGATTGCGATGGCTCTTCGGCGCTGGCTGGTGCTGCGCTGCTGTCGCGCTAGCGCGCGCAGGCCCGCGCTCGGAGGGGCTGGCTAGTCTGGCGCGACCGACGCGGCCGCGGTGGCGCGGGCCGCCGGGGACTTCCCTGTGCGTCTCGCAGGCGCGTCAGTGCGAGTCGGTGATTCGGGCGGTCGCCGTGCCATGGCGACGTCGGCGCTGGCAGACACGGTAGTGATAGTAGCGATACTGGTGGCGATGGTGACGATGACGACAGCAAGGCGAATGGCGGCGCCGATGCCGATCGCGCCGATGATCACGATGGTGTCCACGCGTCGGTGATGCAGGTTCTGGAAGGTTTTCGATTTGCGCGCGCAATCGGCGCGAGTATCTCGCGTGGTGTTATTTGGCAAGGGCTTTGCCTTCCCAGCCCACGCGCGAGGGCGTTCGAATGATTTCGACATGCGTGCGTGGGAGGCACGTCTGATAGGATTTGATGAACAGTTTGAGGAACTGTGGTTTTTTTTCCACACATGCTTAGTGGGTTTCTGGTTTTCTTCCCTCCCGCGTCGCACCCGCGACGCTCACACCTCACTTCCCTCCTCCCCTCCCCCTCTTCCTCTCCTCCCCTCCTCCTCTTCCCCTCGTCCACTTCCTCGACACCACACGGGGTGCGTTGGGGTGGTCTTCCTATCCGTTTCGGGCTCGCAAAGCGTGGCAGACGTGGCACTTCCTCGACACCACAGGAGGTGCGCTGGGGGTGGTTTTCCTATCCGTTTCGGCTTCGCAAAGCGTGGCAGGCGTGGCACTTCCTCGACACCACAGGGGGTGCGCTCAGGGTTGTCGCCATATCCGTTTTCGGTCGTCGCAAAGCGTGGTAGGCGTGGCACCTCCTCGACACCACAGGGGGTGCGTTGGGGGTGGTCTCCCCATCCGTCTCGGGCTTGCGAAGCGTGGCGGGCGTGGCACTTCCTCGACACCACGGGGGGGGCGTTCATCCATTCGTCCATCCTCGACGCCACCGTGGAGGAGGAGCCTGAAAAAACATTCGCACTGAAGTTTCGGAAAGGGCAGGATGTGGCATGGGGCATGGTGTATGAATACACGACAAAAAATCAGTATGGGGGTGTCTTCGGTAGCTCAATTTGTATTACTCGCAAGGCGCGAGCGCAGTTTTTTGGTCACGACACCGTTGTTTTCTGATTTCCTACATGTGCTAGGCGCTCGATGTCAATTATTCAGCGAAACTTGAAGTATTTCGGGTTGCGCGTGCGACGACACGCGCGCGTGCACTTCGTCCCATTTTTGGCCAGGGATTATTGCGACAGCGCGCGCGAGGGCGCTCGAACGATGCCGACATGCGCGCGCGAGTGGCACGCTTGATCGCAGTTGGTGCGAATGTAGAAGAAATTGTTGTATTCATGATCAGTCACACCATATGTATGTATCCGTGCATGTATGCATGTATATATTTATGTATATGTGTCTGCCTGTCTGTCTGCCTGTATGTAGGTATGCATGCATGCATGTATGTATGTATGTATGTATATATGCATGGATATGTGTATGTATGTATATATGTATGCATATATGCATGGATGCATGTATGTATGTATATGTATATGTTTGTGTATATGTATATGTATATACATATGTATGTATATATGTATATGTATATGCATATGTTTATGTATATGTATATTCATATACAGATATAAATCTCACTGTATATGTATAGGTATATGTATATGCATAGCTATACGTATATGTTTACGTATTTGTATATGTATATGTATATGCTTGTGTATATGTGTATATGTGTATATGTATATGTATATGTGTATGTATATGTATATGTATATGCATATGTATATGTATATGTATAGGTATATGTACATTTATATGTATACGTATATGTATATGTATATGTACGTGTATATGTATATCTATATGTATATGTATATGTATATGTATATGTATATGTATATGTGGTCGCACCCCCTCCAAGATCCCCATGTTGCTTCCTCCTCCTCTCCCTCCTCCTCCTCCTCCCTTCTCCTTCCAGCTTCCTCCTCCTTCCCTCGTTTTCCTCCTCTTCCGCAGGCGGAACCTTTTTTTCTTTTTTTTCCTCCTCCCGCCCTCGGAGGCAATGTTTTTTTCCTCTTTTTCCATGTGAAAACACAGGTTTTTTTTTTTTTTTTTTTTTTTTTTTTTTTTTTTTTTTTTTTTTTTTTTTTTTTTTTTTTTTTTTTTTTTTTTTTTTTTTTTTTTTTATATATATATATTATATATATATATATATATATATATATATATATCTTTTTCGGTCTTTCCCCTGGGGCGGCGGAAAAATCTGGAGGGCCCGAACGAGGCAGGGAAAAGAGGAAAAAAAAGAACAATAGGAAAAAACATGTGTTTTCACAGGGAAAAAGAGGAACAAATCTCCGCGCCCCAAGGCCGGAGGAGGAAAAAGAGGAAAAATCCGTCTCTCCCTGTTCCTCCTCGTCGTCCTCCTCCTCCTCCTCCTCCCCGTCGTCGTCGTCGTCCTCCTCCTCCTCCTCCTCCGTCCATCTCCCTTTCCTCCTCTTCCGCAGGCGGAAAGTTTTTTCCTTTTTTTCCTCCTCCCGCCCTCGGAGGCAGAGTTTTTTTCCTTTTTTTCCCGGTGAAAACACAGGTTTTTCCTTATTTTTCCTTTTTTTCCTCTTTTCCCTGCCTCGTTCGGTCCTCCGAATTTCTCCGCCGTCCCAGGGGAAAGACCGAAAAAGAGGAAAAAAAGGAAAAATAAGGAAAAAACTGTGTTTTCACAGGGAAAAAAAGGAAAAAACTCTGCCTCCGAAAGCGGGAGGAGGAAAAAAAAGAAAAAAAAAGTTCCGCCAGCGGAAGAGGAGGAACACAAGGGAGGGAGGAGGGGGAGGAGAAGGAGGAGGAAAAGCGGCAGAGCAGGGGAGCGTGGAGGAGAGGAGGGAAGTTTTTTTTTTTTTTTTTTTTTTTTTTTTTTTTTTTTTTTTTTTTTTTTTTTTTTTTTTTTTTAGCGCTTCGGCGAGTTCGAGAACGAACAAAGCAGCTGCAGGCTGGGTCGGAACCCCCAACGTGCAACAAGGACGAACCATATCGAATGGCTGAAATACACCCCTCGTGGAATCTGCATGGCACCTCTTGGACATCTACATAGCATAGTCAGCAGCATGAACACGAACGGGCCCATATAATGTTGCGCGGCCTCCAGCCGCTAACGCCTTCCACTATTTACACGTAAGTCCAAAGAGACAGTTATCCGAATATGCCGTTGGCCCGTGCATCGCTCACAGCCGACCTACTTACGCATCGTGACCATCGATCGTCACCACAGACATCGACAAGCCCCACTTGTCAGCGACGGTTTTCACCGCCGCGCGGAGGTCGTCCATGGCATCCTCGGGCATCAAGAACACAGCGCCATCAAACATGTAAGTGTTGACGGTCACGCCGTCCACAGAGGTCACCTCCGTCTCTAAGTCAGACAAGATGGAATCCTCCACAGAGCTCAAGGCGCAGTGAAGCTTGGATGCGGCGGGGCAGCGGCGGTTCTCGAAACGACCGTCCAAGTACCTGAATTTCTCGCGCGACAGAAGCATATCCACAGCTTTGTGCATGTCGACGGCGAGGTTCCACAGCCACGGGAGATCGCACGCCGGCTTCCCCAAATGCACGATTTTGATGAGAAGCTTCTTCGCCTCTTTCGCTGTCACGTGCATGTAAGCCGCGAGGAACGCGCGCCACTTCTTGTAGTTCGCAGCAAACGCCGCGAGGGTGGGCAAGTCTTCATCAATGTTGCAATCCTGCGAGAGCTCTCTCACCAAGAGGGCCACAAAGCAGTTATCGATGTCAACCTCGGCGAAAACCTTCCCAACGGAGAACCGAGACTTCCGCCCGACGAGACACCCCGCGGCGGAAAATGGTTAAAACGCAACCTTCCCGAGTTTTTCGAAAACTGCGCGAGCGCGCCCCACTTGGGGCGCAGCAAGCAATCCAGGAAAGCAGACAAAGAGTGGGGCGCGATGTCTTGGTCTCCCGCATTTCCTTCCCACCCGGGAAAGAATTGGACGGCTCGGATTGCCGACGCTCAAATCCAGGCGCGCCCGTTCGCCATCACGGGTCAACACAACACGACCAGATACCGCAATCGAGGTGTTCATACCTGCTGTGAGACTTCGACACAAATCTTCGGATCAGCCCGCGCGGGGGCAACTTGGGCCGATGATGGCTACGGACAGGGTGGGGCGAGTCGGAGGAGGGGGGGGGGGGAGAAGTTGAAGGCGGAGGAGGAGTAGGAAAAGGGGAATCGCCTGGGGCCATGAGGAAATCCGCGGCCCCAGAGGTCCACACCCTTTTCCTTGGGATGTTTTTTCGCTCTGGGTCGTTTTTGATGGTTCTGGGGCCCGAAAACGGTCCCTGGGCGCCGAAACGGATTGGCGGAAGGGCACCGAGTGTGCTTCCCCTCTCTAGGAGGAGGGAAGGGAGGAGGGAGGAAGGAGAGGTGGATTAAACCGCCGAGCCCTGGATTAATCCAGGAAGTACAGAAACAGAAAGATAGGACAGGGATGAGAACGAGGAGGAGGAGGAGGAAGACCAGAGAGATATGAATAGAGCAAAAGGAGGAGAAAGTATGAGGGGAGAGGATGGGGGGGGGAAAGGAGGAGGATGAGAAAGAGGAGGAGGACGAAGAGAGGAAAGCAGAACAGAGCACGGAAAATAGGGATCTTGGGGGGGGGGGGGGGGGGGGGGGGGCGTATATGTATATGTATATGTATATGTATATGTATATATATGTATGTATGTATATGTATATGTATATGCATATTTATATGTATATGTATATGTATATGTTTATGTATATGTGTATGCATAAGTATATGTATGTGTATGTGTATGTGTATATGTATATGTATATGTATATGTATTTGTATATGTATATGTAGATGTACATGGATATGTATATGTATATGTATATGTATATGTATGATTTGTGCCTGCACGGTATATCCCTCATCTTAGTGCTTGTGCAGTTCTTTTCTCCAGCCGCGGGCCTGCATGGCCTGGGGTAGCCCTCATTTCTCTGCCTTCGCTCGAGAACTTCTGGCGGCGTCGGCGGGCGGCTGGCTCGCGCGTGCCCCGGCGCTGGCGGCGCCGCGCTGCGTCTGCGAGCCACGGCTCGAGTGCCCGGCGCGCTCGCTGGGCTGTGCGCCGTGCCCAGAGCGCGCGGCGGAGTGCCCGGCGGTGGTGTGCCAGTGCACGCTGGCTGGGCTTGCGGCGGCGGAGTGCCCAGCGGCCCGGCGCCGTGTGGCGGGGGCTGGTCGCTCTCGCTGGCCTTCAGCGGCTGGGGCCTGCTGCCGTTCGCGTTCCTCGCAGGCCGGCTGACGACCGGCTGCCGGCGGCCAGGGCGCCGCCCGAGAGCGCCGCAGCCGGCGCTGGAGGCGGGCGGACCTGCCGCCCCCGCGCTCGGCCTGCCCGAGCGGGCCACCCTCTCGTCGCTTTCTGTGTCTTCGGGCTCGGCTGCCTGGGACCTAGCGACGGGCGAGCCCCAGCCCTGGCGATCGCGGAGGACTCGCTGACGGGCCTCACGGTGCTAGGCTGGCGACATGGCGAGAGCACCGGATATCCACGAGACGATGGTGGCCATCAACTTCGACGACGACGATCATTTCAGATGGCACCTTCGCGTCTTGGCGCATCGTCTGGACGACCTCAAGTGGATCGCGTTCTCGCCGGACCTGGAGGTGCTCGTCCTCGACCTCTCGCGGCACCTCGTGGTGCCGATTGCCCGTGCTGCTCCGTGCCCGGGGCGCGTGGCCCGCGACATCTACACGGTCGACCAGTTCGACGAGGCGGCGCTGCAGACGGCCCGCCAGGAAGCGGCGGCCCTCGCGGACGTGCTCCGCCCAGCGGGAGCTGGAGTGGCAGGTCCTGCAGCGGCGGCCGTTACGCTGACGATGGAATTGAGGTTCGCGGACACGGCGTACGGCAAGTTCGGGGAGATCGTGCCGGTGGATGGTGATCTAGGGCAGCGCGGGCCTGGCCGAGGTCGAGGAGAACGGGGGTCGGTTCTGGACCTATGCAGAGCGGGTCGGCAACCAGGATGTGGAGGAGTGGCGCGTGGAGAAGACCAGCGGCCGCGGGCGGGGCGCCCGCGTCCTCCCCATCCAGCGGGACCTGGGCAGGGCCCGCTTCTCCAAGCTCAAGGATGCGCTGGCAGAGATGACCTTCTTGGAGGAGACCCCGCCAGCCGAATGGCCGTTCGAGGCCCCGCAGGCGATCAAGGAGGTGCTGGTCGCGGCCCGCGCCGCTGATTGGCTTCCACGAGCACTGGATCAGATCCTCGGGCGTCAACCCCGACCACCCGGTGGCGCTCGAGCACAGGGGCCTGCTCTCGGTGCTGCACCACCTGGTCGCCTTCGACCAGTTGAACGCCGGCCAGCTGGCGGGAGCGGAGATGCGTGCACGTCTGCTTCTCCAGATCCACCAAGCGGTGGCCCGCTCGCCCAAGAACCCCGTGTTTCAGGGCACCTCTCTCATGGTGATGAGCTCGCTGGACTCCACAGGCGGCGTCCTCGCGGGGAAGTTCGCGAGGTGGACGGCGGGTGAGCATAAGTCGCGGGCCTTCAGCATGAAGCAGCAAAGGTTATACCAGGAGGAGGGGGACAAACGCAAGGGACCCTCGGACAAGGCCCCAAAGGCGGCAAAGAGAAGGACAAGTGACTGAGGCATCCTGCTTCAGTCGCTCGGGGCTGGGGCCGACCCTGTCATCATGGTGGTCGGTGCTGGCCTTCTTCCGCTGCCCCTGCGCCTTCCCGAGGCGGTGGAAAGTGGAGGTGGTGCTCGCCACCTGGCCCGGCGGCGGCGCCGGCAGGCGCGATCTGAAGAGCTGGTGGAAGGGGCCGTGGCGTCTCTCAACGCCTTGGCTAGCTGTCAGCCGGGACGGGCGCTCGCGCTCGAGTTGCCCAGCCGCATTTCTTCCCAGAGCATCAGCGCCGCGCAGGGCGGGATGCTCGACAACATCGGACGCGCAGTGGCGCACTTCCTTCCCCCACCGGACTTCGACGCCGAGTTTCCGGAGGGTGCTCTTCAGGAGAGCATCAAGTGCAAGTCCATCTACGACGTGGATGACGATAGCTCTGTGGCAGCGCACGACCCGGACAGGTTGTCGGTCCTGCATTGGTCTGGTGCCCCCGTTGATGCCCTGGACCCTGTGGGTGGCGAGTGCCGTCCGTACCTCGAGGACCCCGACTCGTTCATCGTGCTGCCGCCGGAGGAGTTGGCCTCGATCGTGGACCCCGTGGTGCCGCACTGGGATCCCAAGCTCGGCGGCTCGCTGGAGGCCCGCCGGGACTTTGTGCGCCGTCTCGACTGGGTGGGCCTCGTCTCGTGGAGGAGACGGGAGCGCTGCCGGGTCGGGGCATTCTTCGTCAAGAAGACGGGCGACGCGATCAGGCTCGCCCTGGGCTGCAGGCCGACCAACCAGCTCCACAGGCGGCCGCCGAAGTCCGACCTCGCCACGCCAGGTGCGCTCTTTAACATCGTGCTGTCGGAGGAGTGGTGCTGACTCTCTGCGGGGGACCTACCCGCGTGCGGTCAAGGCGCCGAGGGCATCGACGTGCTCGACCTCTCGTGTGCGGGCATGGACCTCAAGGATGGGTTCTACCAGTTCCGCGCGGACAGTGTCGCGTCGTGGTTCTCGTTGGGTGTGTCGTCGGCGGCCTCGGACATCGGTGCCGCTGAGGTTTACGATGACGAGCAGCTCTCCGTCGTCCCCGTGGAGGGTCACGAGCTCCTCTGGGCGTGTTTTTAAGGCTTGCCGATGGGTTGGAGCTGGGCGATGTTCTTCTGCCACGGCAGCCGAGCGCTGCGGCGGCTGGGGCTCCCCGAGGTCACGCTCAAGGACTGGGGCCCTCCACCGCCCTTCGGCGGGGCCGCCGCCATCGTCGCCCCCTGCGTCGACAACGGCCACATCATCGGCCGCAGCCCCGAGGCCGCGCTCAGGCTCTTCCACGCGCTGCGGGAGGAACTCACCTGCATCGGCTTCCTGCTCCACGAGGAGGCGGAGCCCGCCTCGGACTACGAGCTCGTCGGCCGACAGATCCGAGGGCGACGGCGCTGCCTCATCCCGAGGCCTCGGCGGATGTGGCGGCTGTTGCTGGCCCTGGATGAGGTTTGCCAGGTCCGTCACGTCTCGCCCGCCCAGCTGCGCCGGATCATCGGCCACCTGGTGGACCACTTCAGTGTCAGGAGGGAGCTCCTCAGCTGCCTGCGCTCGGTCTACCAGTTCGTGGGCGACGGGCTGGGGCCGCCGCGCGTGCTGGACAACGCCGTGGTCGTGGAGCTGTGGGTGGCGCAGGGCCTTCTGGCTCTGGCGGTGTCGGAGCTCGGGGGAGGCATCGCCAGCGTGGCGTACTCCTCGGACTCCAGCATGCGGGGCTTCGCGCTCCACGTCACGGACACCGACCCGCGCGAGGCCTGGGCCGCTGCCCAGTACCATGAGAGGTGGAGGTTCACGGAGGCGGACCCGTCACCACCACCTGATGATCGGCGAGATGAACTGCGAGGCGCGCTTGCGCCTGGTACCGTGGGCGCGGTGCTCACCGGCGCCTTCGCAGCATGCGCTCAGGACCACTTCCTGGCCGACCCGCCGCCGTCGGGTCCCGCCGCCCTCGCCATGGTCGAGCCGCGCCTCGTCGAGGTCGTCGGCTGCGTGCCCCGGCTGGAGCCGAGCTGGGGTGTACCTGGCCGCTGGCGGGCCGTGGCGGTGAGCGCCTGGAGGAAGCCTGACAAGATCCACAACCTCGAGGCCCGAGCAGCTCTCATGGGCCTCGAGGATTTCTGCAGGGACCCCGCCAACCACTCCCGCGTGCTGCTTTCGCTTGGGGACAAACGTGTCCGAGGTCTTGGCCATGGGCCGCGGGCGGGCCCGCTCCCGGGAGCTGCTGGCCCTCGCGCGGAGGGCCGCCGCTCTGCAGGCAGCTGCGAACGTCCGCTGGGCCCGCCGACACATCGAGACTGAGCGCAACCCCAGCGACTATTCCTCGCGGCTGCCGCGCCTTCGGCCGGGCGAGGTTCGCCGTGGCCGAGGCGCGGAGGGCCTTGGCGAAGGCCGCCTCCGCCTGCGGCCTGCCGCCGAGGGCGCCGCCGCCCCCCCCCCGAGGCTGGGGCTGGGGCCGCGATGCCGACGGCTGAGGCAGCGGTGGCACGCGCCGAGGACCTCTCGGCCGTAGGGGCGGCGTTCGGTGCCGCCGACAGGGGCCTTCGGTCGGGGCGGGCGCCCCGACTGGTGCGGGGGCCCAGGCCTGAGCCCCGCGCTCCGCCGGGGCTGCTCCGACGAGGGGAGGTGTTCCTGGAGGTCTTCGCTGGGTGCGCGCGGCTCTCCGCGGCGGTGGCGCTCTCGGGGCTCGCCGTGGCCGTGCCGATCGACATCGCGCGAACGGGGGGCACTTCAACATCGCCGTGCCCGCCGTCGCGGAGGTGGTGGTCGGCTGGGTCCGGAGCGGCCGCGTCTGAGCCGTGGCCCTCGGCACTCCGTGCACCCGCTGGAGCTCCGCCCGACGGGCAGAGCCGTCAGGCCGCACCGAGAAGGACGGCCTAGAGTGTGCCCGATTCACTGTGCGGATTCTCCAGGAGTGCTTCGCTCGCAAGGTGTTCGTGGTGCTGGAGAACCCGTGGTCTTCTGGTTTCTGGAACTGGCAGCCGCTTAGGAAGCAACTTCGACGACTGGGCTGCGAGCGTCATGAGATCCACATGTGTGCCCACGGCGCCGCCTGGAAGAAGCCCGCGGGCCTGTGCAGCAACCTGCCCAACCTCTCCGACGCCATCCGCCGCTGTCCGGGATGCCTACGACATGTCATCCTGCAGGGCTCCGTCTTTGTCGAGGGCATCGGCTGGCGATGGAGGGCCTCGCATGCAGCGGCTTACCCTCCAGCTCTTTGTCGTGCTCTGGCCCGGGTGCTGGGGAATGCCGCCCCGCAGAGTGCCTTCTGCCGCGCCGACGAGCAGCTCCTGGCGCCCTCGTGGGAGGACGAGCTCAGGCGCGCGGACGGCGAGTCCAGGGCCAGGCCAGGAGCCGCAGTGGCGCTCCCGGTCCTCCCGCGCCGAGCCTCGCTCGGCTGGGAACGGGCGAGCCGCTCCTGGGACGGGGCCGACCTGGGCGAGGAGCTGGGCATCCTCCGTGCTCACCGAGGTGGAGACTCGTAATCGACGGCGCGGACAGCGCCATCGACAGCGCGGAGCCGAGCAGCCTGGCTTCCTCAAGAAGCTCGCGGCCCCCCCCGTCGCCTGCAGGCGCTACGAGGCCGCCTACGCCGACGCGGTGCGCCCCCTGGGCCGCGACGTCCCAAGTGCCAAGAGCATGGGCGCTTGGGGCCGCGCCCTCGAGAGCTACATCGAGAAGCTCTACCAGGCGGGGGACCGCGCCACGGTCGCGAGGTGCGCTTTCCACGGGGTCGCCTTCGTCAACGAGTGGCCTCGGCGGGGCCCTTCCCTTTTGCCTCGCTCGAGGCTCGCCTTGCTGGGGTTCGCCCGCTCCTCGCCCGAGCGCTGCCGAGGCCCGCCGTGCATGGGGCAGGTCTACTTAGCCATCGATTACTTCATCGGCCGGGCCGCCGGCGACGACCTGCCCCTCTGCGCCATGGCCGCCGCTCACGCCTGGATCAGCGTGGGCTGCTACCTCCGGCCCTCCGAAGGGCTGGCGCTGGTGGGCGCGGCGGTCAGCCGGCCGCGGCGTGGGGCCGCCGCCCGGGGCTGGGCTCTGACGATCGCCCCCCCGCGGCGGGCCGCCGGCCAAGAACAGGCGGTTCGACGCCAGCGTGGTGGTTGGGGCCCATGACAGGGCCTGGGCCTGTGACTTGCTGGAGCTGCTTGTCCGCGACCTCCCAGCGGACAAGCCCGTCTTCCGAGCCCTCGCGCTGCGCAGCTTGGAGCGGCTCTACAGAGAGATGAGCGAGGCTCTGGACTTCCCGATGGTCGCCCATGGCCTGCGCCATGCCGGGCCTAGCCACGACTCCTTGGTGCACAAGTCCGCGATTGAGGACATCCAGCAGCGAGGTCGTTGGGTGTCGCTCGAGAGCTGCCGCGTCTACACGAAGCCAGCTAGCTCGGTGCGCTCGCTGGCCCGAGTCTCAGACGCTCTCCTGCGGCAGGCTGCGCGCATCCGTCCACGGCTCTCAGAGCGCCTGCTGCAGGTGGTCACTGACTGGTCCACCACGGGGGGGCATCATATTAAGGATCTGCGGCGTCGCTCATCATGACCAGCATCGCCATCATCGTCATCGCCATCATCATCAACATCACCATCATCATCATCATCATCATCCACAGCGGTTTCGGCTCTCGGACGCGAGTAGATCGGTTTTCGCGCTCCTCCCAAACCGCGAGCGTGGTGTCGCTGCCTCTGGCGCGGGTTCAGATGTCTGGAGAGTCTGAGTCAGAGGCGGACTCGGTTGGGCGTGCTCGCAGGCTGCGGCTTGCGGCTGAGCGTTGGTGCTGGATCGTGGAGAGCCTGTTCAGGATCCGGCGTCTTCAACGAATCTGGGGGCACCTTGGACAGTTCTTGCAGATCGTGGCAGCGACGACTCTACGAGAGCGACTTCGAAAGCTGCTACCCCCTTGAGAAGCAGAAGAAGAAGTAATGGCAACTCAGCGTGCCGCTTGTGCTGCGAGCGCGGCGAGCTTCGGAAATCCAGGTTGGCGGAAGCGGGCAATGGCTTCCAGCTGCCTCTGGCGCGGGGAACGCTGCCTCTGGCGCGGGCGGGGGGGGGGCCACTGCGACGACGAGGAGACGGCTCCCGAAGAGCCACGCAGCAAGAAGATGAATAACCGCACGGGGATCGTCGACTGATCCAGGCTGCCAGCTCACTGATCCAGTGAGAGGCAGCCTGAAGATGAAGAACGCTGATCCAGGCTGCCTCTGGCGCTGATATCTTTTCTGTCACAGAGCAATGGCTTGCAGGCTGCCTCTGGCGTTTTTTTCGTTTGACGCCGGGTTCTCCAGACTAGGGCCCCGTGCTGGGTGCTCTCCGCGCCGCTGGTGCGCAGCGTGCCGCGGGAAAAAGAGGAACGCTCATGCTCTGGCGCTGCTGCCAGCTGCTGGTACTGCTGCTGCTCCGCCTCCTCGAGCTTCTCCTGCTGCTGTTCCTGCGACACACTGCCTCTGGCGAGGATGGCGAAGAGTAGGCGACACACTGCCTCTGGCGTGCCCCCCGTGCCACGCGAGTGATCTCTCGAGCACTCGCTTCCGAGAGGGGCCTAGTGGCATCGGCTCTGAGGGGTGAGTTCTCGCAGAAGTTGTTTGACTGACTTTTTGCCGCGCGTGACGCCCATGCGCGGAATTCTCAGTTCGGTTATGTGGGCCCCCGCCGCTGCTGCCATCGCCGCGGGTCTCGCCGGTCGCGATCTCGTCTCGATATCGTCCCCGACGACTCTCCGACTCCCCGACGACTTCACGACGACTCCCCGACTCTCCGACTCCCCGACTCCCCGACTCCCCGACCGACTCCCCGACTCCCCGACTCCCCGATTCCGACTCCCCGACAACGCCCGGGCTCTCCGACGACTCTCCGACTCCCCGATTCCCCGACTCCCCGACTTCCCGATTCCGCGACTCCCCGATTATCCGACTCCGCTCCCTGTCTCCGACTCCCCGACTCCCCGACTCCCCGACCCCCTGACTCCCCGACACCCCAAGATGGCACCATAGGAAGGCCCCGCGCGTCATCGCAGCCTCATCGGCCAAGCGAGCCTCTGAGCCTCAGCCGCAGCCTCCCAGCCCTGGCGAAGACTCTGAGCCTCAGCCGCTGCCTCTGGCGCGCCCCCCCCTCGACCGAGACGCCGCGGGCCGTGCGCGCGGGGCCGTCCGCTCCCGCGATGCAGGCCTTCCTCGGTGCGTGGCTGGATGAGCTGTCCGCGATGGGCGCCCTGCGCTTCTGCGCCGCGTGCAGGAGCGCGCGCGAGGCCCTCGGCGCGGACGGGGTGGCCGCGGCGGCGTTCGCGGTGACGCGCCCCTGGAGGGCGAACCTGGCAGGCAGCTTGCGCCTGTGGCGCAGGGTGTGGGAAGCCTGTTCCAACGCTTCGTGCGCGCTCGGCCTGCGCGGCGGGGCCCGGCTCAAGACGGCAACGGTGATTCCGGCGACCGCGGCGAATTCCCCCGTTGTTGTTACTTTGGACTTGGCTTCTGCTGGAGTACTAGCGGCGAACGGTATTAGTATGTTGCCTTTTCGAACCTCACTTCTGGCAGGGAAGGTAATCGCCGTCCTTCTCGTCTCTGGCAAGGACGCTAGGATCGACCCATGGAACGGTTCCTGCGAGATGGAATTGCAGATGCTCGTTCTTTTCGAAGATTTGCAGTTTGGTGCTGCGATCGTCGCCCCTTCCTGGCGGACCGGCCAGATGCAGCTGACTCCCCACCCGCTAGACGTGCGCGACACAGTCCTCGCCGACGGTTTCGACATATGCCTTTTGGTCCCTCAGACTGAGAGGCGTGGTCCCTCATTGTCCAAGCTCCTTGGTCCCCGCCATGGCAATTTGATTAGCTTGGAGGGGCTGTCATCTGGCATGATGCGCGTGGCTCGAGATGGGGAAGCCTACGATTTTTTTGAATTCGCAGTTTGGTACGACTCAGTCCCTTTAGCAACCAGGCGCTGGCGGGAGGCGCCGCCTTTGGCCGAGGTCCAGGACGAGCGCGAGATCGCCTTGGAAGGGATGCTGACGAGGTCGGCGCTGGGGATTCTGACGAGGTTAACGGAGAGGATGCTGACGAGGTTAACTCACGAGTGATGGGAGGCCCTGCCTCTGGCGGGAGAGAGCGATCGAGGCTGTTCAGTAAGTGAGCGGCGGTCCAGGCCTTTTTTCTGTGGTCGCGGGTGTGAGTGACTGATTCAGTCCTTGCTCCTGCTAGGGCGATAGGGTGCTCACCGCGCCTTTTCCATTGCGCGCTGGGGCTCAGCTGCTGCTCGCACTGATGGCTGCTCGTTCCTGGCCGAACCTGGGCCTTGCCTATGCCTCTGGCGTGGCCGAGTCGCTGCCTCTGGCGTGCCGCTGCCTCTGGCGCGCCTTCTTAGGCCAATTTCTCCGTCGCGGCAGCTCGCGCCGCGACACTTGCGAGCGGAAAAAGACGTCGTCGTCATCGCCGCCATCGTAGTAGGCGCCATCATGACCACCCATATCATCAGCACAATCAGCGACATCATGACCACCGACACCATGACCATCGTCATCATGACCCCTGACATCATGACCACCGACATCATGACCATCGTCATCATGACCACCGACATCATCTCAATCCTTTGATTCGCTCCCGCCGCCCTCATCGACCACCGACCATGGTCGTGTGTGAGTCGTGCTGTAGTAGTCGCCATCATCACCACCGACCTTGGTCGTGTTTAGTTTTCTCCTGGGTCGTGTTTAGTACGGCGCCAATGCTCTACCCGGGCCTGCCGAAGGCATGATGGCGAAAATGAAGATGATGACGATGATGGCGATGATGGTTGTGCTGATGGTGATGACGATGCTGACGGTGGCATGCATATGAGGCCGTAGAAAATGACGATGATGGTGAGGACGACGCTGACGATGCTGCTGAGGAAAACTAGACGAGACCCTGGGAAAACTAAACAGGACCCCAGCAAAACTAAACAAGACCCCAGGACAACTAGACAATACCCTAGGAAACTAAACGAGACCCCAGGACAATTAAACAGGACCCTACCAACACTAAACGAGACCCTCGGAAAACTAAACGGGACCCTACCAAAACCAAACGAGACCGTAGTACAACTAAACAGGACTTTAGCAATACTAAACGATACCCTAGGAAAAGTACACGCGACCCTACCACAATCAAACGAGACCCTCGGATAACTAAACAGGACCTTAGCAAAACCAAACAAGACCCAAGGAAAACTAAACAGGACTCTAGCAAAAGTACACGAGACCCTCGGACAACTAAACGGGACCCGACCAAAACTAAACGAGATCCCAGGACAACTAAACATGACCCTGCCAATACTAAACGAGACACTAGGAAAACTAAACATGACCCTACCAAAACTCAACGAGACCCTAGGACAACGAAACAAGACCCTCGCAAAACTAAACGAGACCCTAGGACAACAAACCATGACCCTAGCAAAACTAAACGAGACCCTGGGACAACTGAAAAAGACCTTACCAAAACTAAACGAGACCCCAGGAAAACTGAACAGGACCCTAGGGCAAGTAAACGATACAATAGGAAAACTAGACAAGACCCTAGGACAACTAAACGAGAGCCAAACGAACCAGGACCCTAGCAAATCTAAACGAGACCCTCGGACAACTAAGTAAGACCCTAACACAACGAAACGAGACCCTGGGAAAACTAAACGGGACCCTGCCACAACTAAACAAGACCCAAGGAAAACTAAACATGACCCGACCAACACTAAACGAGACCCTAGGACAACCCTAGCAACGAGACCCTAAGAAAAGTAAACAGGACCCGGCCACAACTAAACGAGACCCTAGGACAACTATACAGGACCCTGGCAAAACTAAACGAGACCCTAGGACAACTAAACAGGACCCTGCCACAATCTAACCGAGACCTTGGGAACATTGAACAGGACCCTAGCAAACCTAAACAAGACGCTGGGACAACTAAGCAGGACCCTACCAACACTAAACGAGACCATGGGTAAACTAAACGGAACCCTACCAAAGCTAAACGGGGCCCTAGGACATCTAAACAGGACCCTGCCAAAACGAAACGAGACCCTAGGAAAACTAAACAGTGGCCCTGGCACAACTAAACGAGACCCTCGGAAAACTAGACAGTACCTAGCCAGAACTCAACGAGACCCTAGGAAAACGAAACAGGACCCTGCCAACACTAAACGAGACCCTAGGACAACTAAACAGGACCCTGCCAAAACTAAACGAGACCCTAGGACAATTAAACAGGACCCCAGCAAGACTAGACGAGACCCTAGGAAAACGACGCAGGACCTCACCACAACAGCTAAACAGTACCCTGCCAAAATTAAACGAGACCCTAGGACAACTAAACAGGACCCGACCAACACTAACCGAGACCATAGGCAATTTAAACAGGACCCTGGCGGAACTAAACGAGACCCTAGGACAACGAAACAGGACCCTGCCAAACCCAAGCGAGACCCTCGGAAAACCAAACAGGACCCTGCCAAAACTACACGAGACCCTAGGACAACGAAACAGGACCCTAGCAAAACTAAACGACACCCTGGGAAACTCAACAGGACCCTCGCAAAACTAAACGAGACCCCAGGATAATTAAACAGGTCCTTGGCAACACTCAACGGGACCTTAGGAAAACTAAACCGGACCCTGCCAAAATTACACGAGATCTTAGGACAACTAGGCAGGGCCCTAGGACAACTAATCGAGATCTTTGGAAAAATAAGCAGGACCCTGGCCCTGGGACAACTAAAAAGGAGCCTAGCAAAAGTAAACGACACCCTAGGAAAATGAAACAGGACCCCACCAAAACTAAACGAGACCCTAGCTGTTGAGGGCCCAGCTGTTGAGTAAGTGAGCGGCGGTCCAGGCTTTTCTTTCTCTGTGGTGTCGGGTGAGTGACTGATTGAGTCCTTGCTCTTGCTAAGGCGATAGGGTGCCCTCCACTATTTTTGCACTGCGCGCTGGGCCTCAGCTGCTGCTCGCACTGATGGCCGCTCGTTCCTGGCCGAGCCTAGGCCTTGCCTAGGCCTCTGGCGTGGCCGAGTCACTGCTGCCTCTGGCGTGCGGCTGCCTCTGGCGCCTTCTGAGGCCAATGCGGCGTCGCGGCAGCTGGCGCCGCGGCACTTGCGAGCGGAAAAACACGTCGTCGTCACCGCCGCGCACGTGGTAGGCGCCACCATGACCACCCACATCATCAGCACAATCAGCGACATCATGATCACCGACATCATGACCATCGTCATCATGACCCCTGACATCATGACCACCGACATCATGACCATCGTCATCATGACCACCGGCATCATCTCAATCCTCAGTTTCGCTCCCGCCGCCCTCATCGACCACCGACCATGGTCGTGTGAGTCGTGCTGTAGTAGTCGCCATCATGACCACCGACCATGGTCGTATTTAGTTTTCTCCCGGGTCGCGTTTAGTTTCCCACTGCTGGGTCGTCCTGGACGGCGCCAAGGGGGGCCGAGCATACTTTGCCCCGGCCTGCCGAAGGCATGATGACGAAAATGAAGATGATGACGATGATGGCGATGATGATCGTGATGATGGTGATGACGATGCTGACGGTGAAATACATATAAGACCCTAGGAAATGACGATGATGGTGACGACGCTGACGATGCTGCTGAGGAAAACTAGACGAGACCCTAGGAGAACTAAACAGGACCCTAGCACAACTAAACAAGATCTTAGGTAAATTAGACAAGACCATAGAACAACCAAACGAGACCCTAGGACAATTAAACAGGCCGCCGGAAAAACTAGGCACGACCCTAGGACAACTAAACATGACCCTGCCAAAACTAAACGAGACCGTAGGACAACTAAAGAGGACCCTAGCAAAACTAAACGAGACCCTAGGACAAAGCATGACCCTAGCAAAACTGAACGAAGGGGTGAATCAAGGGCCGCCAGCGGATGGGCTTGCCGAAGGGGTGAATCAGGTGGGGCGGGATGGTGGGGCGCTCGTTTCGGTCGCCGAACCAGAAGGCTTGCCCGCTCCGCTTGATTCCAGCCTTCGATTGGCCCAGGGCCCAGCGCGTCGGCGTGTGGGTACTGTGTGCGGAGCTGCTTGAACGTCTTGCTCAGCAGCGCGTTGTCCATGCTCTGAGTGGGGGACCTCGACGAGGCCAGGGGTGAAAGCAGCCAGCGCTGCCCTCATGTCGGCCGCCTTATCGGCGTGACAAGGCCCGTCTCGAACATCACCGACCATGGGAGCTGGATGCGAAACGCGCCCATCGCTGCCCTGGCGCTGCGCTCGCCGCTCGGGTCCGAGAACGTCGTGGACGCCTTGACGATGAAAGGATCAGGTCAGTCCTCGAGGTGCCGAGCTGCGAGGCGCAAGCTGGGGCGCCGTACAGCCTTGGACGGCCGCCCTCAGGAGCGCCGAGCGTGGCGGCGGCCAGGCGGTGCTCGGGCCCTGCGGGTACGCCCAGGCGTTGCAAGGACAGGCGGAAGACGGAACAGAGACGACGACGACGACGACGACGACGGCGACGGCGACGACGACGGCGACGGCGACGGCGACGGCGACGACGTGCGTTTGCGCACGCACCACTTTCAACGCCAGGGTTCAGCTGCGTCGCGACGCTGCTTGTACCCTATGGCTGCGCGCAGCAGAGCACGAGGAGCCGCGCACCAGCGAACAGCCTAGTCGTAGCGAAGATGGATGCGCAACGTGGGGCGACCACGCTGCGCTCTGCTTTGGGCGGATCAGGCGACGACGAGAGCAAGCCGCGGAATAGCGGTGTGCACATGCTTCGCTGAAGAATTCAAAATCTAGACGCGCGTCGCGGCAACTGCCGTGCCGCGGCGCGCGTCGCCATCGCCGTCGCCGTCGTCGTCGTCGTCGTCGTCGTCGTCGCCGTCGCCGTCGCCGTCGCCGTCGCCGTCGTCGTCGTCGTCGTCGTCGTCGTCGTCGTCGTCTCTGTTCCGTCTTCCGCCTGTCCTTGCAACGCCTGGGCGTACCCGCAGGGCCCGAGCACCGCCTGGCCGCCGCCGCGCTCAGCGCCCCTGCTGAGGGCGGCCGTCCAAGGCTGTGCGGTGCCCCAGCTTGCGCCTCGCAGCTTGACACCTCGAGGACTGACGGGCCCGAGCGGCGAGAAGCGCGGCATGAGGGCAGCGCTGGCTGCTTTCACCCCTGGCTTCGTCGAGGCCCCCCCAGAGCATGGACAACGCGCTGCAGAGCAAGACGTTCAAGCAGCTCCGCATAGCTTCCCACCCTTCGTGCCCTGCCCCGCCTGAGATCATTCGCCATTGTGGTTCAAAACTCAGGCTCCTTATACATGCTGATTTCTACACGGTGAACTCTTCCACGCGTGGCCATGTCTGCGCAGCCCAGGACCCTCCTTATCCATCGCCGCCATCGCCGCCGGAGCTGCCCCAGGAGTCGCCGCCGCCCGCAGATGCAACGGTGACGGTGGTGGAGGACAGCTTGAGCGACGCCGAAGGCCCTGCCACTGCCTCTGGCGTGCCGAGTCACTGCCTCTGGCGTGGGGATGGTGGCGCCGCCCGGGAGGATCTCCAGGACAGCATGCCGCGTGGCCTGAGTTTTGCTGCCGCATACATCGCGCCACCGCTTGCCTCTGGCGGCGAGGGGTCTTCAGCGGCGGCTCCTGCGGGCATTGGGGGGGGGGGCGCCAAAGGCTGAGCTGCCGATGGCAACGGCGAAGTCTGATGAGGGAGGGGGTCGGAATCGGCCTCGGCGTAAGCTGACGAAGGTCGTCTACGAGAAGCGCAGGAAGTGCATCGTGCATACTTTCAAGGAGGGTGAGGTGATCCCCGACGGCCTTGGCGATATCTTCCAGGGCCTGACGTCGACGTGCACCGGCAAGTACTCGGCTGGCACCAAGACGAGGGGCCCGCTGGACGTCAAGTACACGGTGGAATACACGTGCGAGGAGGTTTGGGAGACGACGTCGACCGTGTTGGAGTCCGACTCCGATTGAGGCAATGGTAGACGAGGAGGCCAATTAAGGCCATGGTGGATGAGACGGCCGTCTTCTGAAGACGGCGACCGTGCATGAGTCCGACTTCGATCGAGGCCACCGTGGGCATTTGCATGATGACGGCGGCCTCATTACGATGCCGTGGAGCGTATGCATGCCGACCCGCGGCATTAAGCCGACCTGTGGCGTCGTTTCGAGTCGACCTGCGGCGACCTGATTTGCCGTGGAGTGTGGCACTTGTTTCAGCTCGTTCGATGGTTG
The DNA here is from genome assembly GCA_963575745.1 of Prorocentrum cordatum. NCBI lineage: Eukaryota > Dinophyceae > Prorocentrales > Prorocentraceae > Prorocentrum > Prorocentrum cordatum. The sequence goes on along the minus strand of CAUYUJ010015798.1, from coordinate 203,648 downwards.
CATTGGTTGGTCCGTGGTGGCTTGGAAGAAAGGTTTCTCTGAAGGGATTCACCCCTACATCCGCTGGCGCAAAGCAGCCAGCGCCAGCCTCGCCGTCCCTGCTGGCCTCTGTCAGCCTAGTTGCCTGGGCCTCTGGCGTGGCCGAGTCACTGCCTCTGGCGCGCCGCTGCCTCTGGCGCGCCTTCCGAGGCCAAGGCGGCGTCGCGGCAGCTCGCGCCGCGACACTTGCTAGCGGAAAAAGACGTCTTCGTCATCGCCGCCACCGTAGTAGGCGCCATCATCCATGGCGAGTGGCCATGATGTGGGTGGCACCCACATCATCAGCACAATCAGCGACATCATGACCACCGACATCATGGCCATCGTCATCGTGACCCCTGACATCCTGACCACCGACATCATGACCATCGTTATCGCGACCACCTACATCATCTCAATCCAGAGCCTCCCCTAGCAAAACTAAGCGAGACCCTAGGAAAACTAAACGGGACCATGCCACACATACACGAGACCCAGGGGAAACTATACAGGACCCCGCCAAAACTAAACGAGACCTTCGGACAATTAGACAAGACCCTAGGACAGCTAAACAAGACACGAGGACAACTAAACATGAACCTGCCACAACTAAACGAGACCCTGGGACAACTAAACGCTACCCCAGCAAAACTAAACGAGACCCTGGGACAACTAAACAGGACCCTGCCAAAACTGAGCGAGACCGTGGGACAACTAAACAGGACCCTGGCTGAACTACACGATACCCTAGGACAACTAAACAAGACCATCGGACAACTAAACGAGACCCCAGGAAAACTAAGCAGGACCCTGGCAAAACTAAACGAGACCCTCGGTCAACTAAACAAGACCATAGGACAAGTACACAGGATCTGACTAACATTAAACGAGGTCCTGCCAAAACTAAACGAGACCCTAGGACAACGAAACAGGGCCCTGCCAAAACTAAACGAGACCCCAGGAAAACTAAACAGGACCCTGCCAAAGCGAAACGAAACCCCAGGACAACCACACAACTAAACACGACCCTACCAAAGTAAACAATACCCTTCCAATTCTAAACGGTACCCTAGAACAACTAAGCGAGACCTTAGGACAACCAACAGGAACCTACCAAAATTACACGATACCTTGCGGAAACTAAACAGGACCTTGCCAAACGTAAACGATACCGTCGGACAACTAAACAGGACCCTAGCAAAACTAAAGAGATTTTAGGGAAACTACACAGTACCCAAACTAAACGAGACCCTAGGACAAGTAAACAGGACCCTACCAAAACTAAGCGAGGCCATAAGAATACCAAACCTGACCTTACCAAAGACCACAGGGAAACTAAGCAGGACCCTACCACAACGAAACGGTACGGTAGGAACGTTAAACATACCCTTAGCAAAACTAAGCGAGACCATTGGACAACCACAAAGGACCCTACCAACACCAAACGAGACTTTAGAAAAGCTCAGCGGGGCCGTAAGACAAGTAAACGAGACCTCAGGAACACTAAACAGGACCCTTGCAAAACTAAACGAGACCCTAGGACAACTAAGCAGGACCTTACCAAAAATAGGCGAGACCCCCGTAGGAATACTAAACAGGAGCCTGCCACCATTAAACAAGACCGCGCGAAAATTAAGTACCCTACGAACGTTACCCTAGGAGAACTGAACAGGACCCTACCAAAAACTAAAGGAGACCTTAGGACATCTAAACGGGACCCTAGCAAAACTAAACGAGAGCCTAGGGCCCATAAGCAGGACCTCGCCAAAACTAAGCGAGACCATAGGACAACTAAGCAGGACCCGGCCAAAACTAAACGAGACCCTAGGCAAACTAAACATGACCGTGGCAGCATTAAACGGGACCCTGGGGAAATTATACAGGATCCCAGCAAAACTAAACGAGATCCTAGGAACACTAAACACGACCCTAGTAAAAAACGATACCATAGGAAAACTAAACAAGACCCTAGCACATCGAAGCGAGACCCTAGCAAAACATCACACCACTTCACCAAAACTAAACGAGACCCTAGAAACAAATTTACAGGACCGTAGTACAACTAAACGAGACCATCGGAAAACTAAACAGGACCCTGGCAACACTAAGCGAGATCATTGGGAAAATAAGCAGGACCCTAGCAAAGCTAAACGAGACCCTCGGACAACTAAGCAGGACCCTGCCGAAACTAAACGAGACCATAGGAAAACTTAGCAGAACCCTAGCAAAACTATACGAGACCCTGGGAAAATGAAACATGACCCTGCCAAAACTAAACGAGACCCTAGGACAAGTAAACAGGACCCTGCCGCACTTAAACGAGACCCTGCGAAAACTAAACATTACCCTGCCAAAACTAACCGAGACCCTAGGAAAAGTAAACAGGAACCTGCCGCACTTAAACGAGACCCTAGGACAACTAAACAGGACCCTGGCAAAATTAAACGAGACCGTAGGGAAATTAAACAGGACCCTGGGGACACTAAACAAGACCTGGGGAAACACTAAACAAGACCATAGGACAACTAAACGAGACCCAAGGAAAACGTAACGAGACCCCAGCAAAACTAAACGATACCATAAAGACAATTTAACATGACCCTACCGGGGCCCTAGGACAACTCAACAGGACCCTATCAAAACTAAGCGGGACCTTGGGAAAACTAAACGTGACCCTAGCAGAACGAAACCAGGCCCTGGGGAAACTAAACAGGACCCTAGCAAAGCTAAACGAGACCCCAGGAGTACTAACCAGGACCCTACCACAATGGAGCGAAACCCTCGGAAAACTAAACAGGAACCTCGCACAACTAAACGAGAGTCAAGGAACTAAACACCCTACCAAAACTAAACGAGACCAGCAAAACTAAACGAGACCATCCGAAAACTAAATATGACGCTAGCACAACTAAACGGGACCCCAGGACAACTAAACAAGGCCCTCGCAAAACTAAGCGAGACCCTAGGGCAACTAAACAGGACCCCGCCAAAACTAAATGCCAAAACGAAACGAGGCCCTGGGAAAAACCAAATAGGACCTTAGCAAAACCAAGGGAGACCTTAGGACAACTAAACAGGACCCTACCAAAACTGAACAAGACCGTAGGACAACTAAACATGACCCTCGGAAAACTAAACGAGACCCTAGGGAAAGTAGGCGTTCGTTGGTGTGCGTTTTCAGCTTCTCGTGCGCCTCCCTGATGGCTTCGATCATCATCATCATCAGCTGTGTCGGCTCTCATCAGCCTCTCCCCGAAGCGCCGTGGGCAAGAGGGCAGCTGACTTGGCGACCGCGTCGCCGGCGAAGAAGGCGGCGGCGGCCTCGCCAGCCGCTGCGGCCTCTCCAGCCGCTGCCTCTGGCGCGTCACCAGCCGCAGCCGCTGCGGCTTCTCCAGCCGCTGCCTCTGGCGCGTCACCAGCCGCTGCGGCCTCGCCAGCCGCTGCCTCTGGCGCGTCGCCCGCCGCTGGCTCTGGTGCGCCGCCAGCTGTCGCCTTTGGCGCGCCGCCTGCCCCGCTGTGCATCAATCAGCTCCTCGAGATGGAGAGCGCATCGACGCAGCAATGTGCTGTCAAGGACTGGGTGTGCCAAGTGAAGGGCGACGTCGACCAGGCTTTGGTCGTCTTCCCGGAGCTGCGCAAGCGCGAGGTGTCCTTCGCGGTGCCCGCCCAGTGTTCTTTGATTGCGCCATTGGCCATCACTGACGCTGCCTCTGGCGCTAACCTCGCTTCGTTTCGCGAGGTCATGGACTTCGACAACCTGGTTGCGAGCTTCTCCCGCACCAAGGAGTACGAGGCAGCGGGGGCGGTGTGGATGTTGGACCTGGTGTGCGCGGACATCGACGACGTCACCGTAAGTCAGCTCGAGGGTGCCATGAGCATGTGGTCGGAGGAGACCTTCCTCCTCTCCTCCAAGCACGCGCCCTCGCGGCGCCTGACCTTCGACGTGCCGCTCCCCGCCTTGGTGGTCGACGCTCATGTCGCCCGGCGCCTTGAGCCTGGCAAGCCTGGGGTTTGCTTGACAGAGCCTCTGGCCATGATCGCGGGCCGCGCGGTGATGATCACGTGGTATTCTGCCATGAGCGAGGCGCTCAAGGAGTCCAACGAGGACCGCGTTTGGCATCTGTTCAACGCCGCGTTGTCCGTCCCCATCAGGATGCGCGTGCTGCCCGATGCGGACGCGACCCACTTGGCGGCCCTGAGTTTTGGAGAGAAAATGTTCACTGCGAGTGCTGCCTCTGGCGCAGATAGCTTCTGGCGGTTCGCAGAAAAAGCGCGCCGCTTGACAAACGTGCGCGCCAGTCTCGACAGATCGGAAGCAGTGGCGAGGCTGGAGGTTGCGCTGAAGGCCTGCGGCCTCCAGTTTAAAGGGGGGCCGTGCACCGCCGCAACTTCCGCGGCGCTGAAAGGTTTGCGCACTTTCGCCCTCGACAGCGCCTGCTATTCGGCTTTCTCGCTGGCCGAAGCATATATCCCAGAGCTTCGCGCACCTACGCTTCTCATGATGATCGGCTTCGCATGCTCCAAGAGGGCTGTCTCTGACGACAAGGCCAGGGAATTGTTCGTTTTCATCCCGGGCACTTTCCGCGTGGCTCGCCTGGCGGGCGACGCCCCGAAGGGCGAGAAACTGGCCGTGAGCCGGGTCTGCGGGGTCGATTGTAAATCGCCAGGGATGCTCCGCGCGCTCTTCAAGAAAAAGGAGCTCGTCGAGTACGTTTTGCACGAGGCCTCTCTCGTGCACAAGGAACATGGGCGCGACATGGCCGCATCCAAAACACCTCTCCGCATCCTCCAGCGGTTCGCTGCCTCTGGCGCGGATGGGCTCGTGGCTTCGCACCGCGTGTCCGACTCAGGCGGCAGCGCCGACGGGGTGGAGATATTGTTCGCGCTCCCCGTGGCTGAGTATCGGAACACCGTGGATTGCAAGTCGAAGGCGATGATCGACGTCGCGTGGCCTCTGTGGTCGGGCGCTTTCGACGAAGAAATCGCCGAGCTTGCCAGGCAGGAGATGCAGAACAGCGCGCCTGCGTTCGTCTGGCACACGTACCTCACCGAGACCAGCCAGGAGGTTGGTGTCAAGTACCGCGCTTTCGTGACCGCCTGCACGGGCGGGCCGATCCCCTCCGACCCCGAGCTGGATGCAAATCTCGGCTTGTTGGGGGTGTCCGAGCTCGGGGAAGAACAACAGCAAGAGCTCGCCAAACTCCAGGAGCAGCTCAAGCTTCTTCGGGACAAAAAGTGAAGTTCGTCAGTTTGCCATCTGTCGGCGCTGCCTCTGGCGCGGAGTACTCAGTGGGGCAGATGCAGAGCGCGTGGGATGCGCTCAGCTTGGGGCACCGCTTCGCGAGGAAGAAAACCGACGTTCGCGCGTTCGTCCTCTCAGCGGAGCTCTTCCCGCCCAACGTCGTCAAGCAAGGCGTCAAGGCGAGGCTCTGCGAGGAGTTGCCGTGCGACGAGGCGAAGTTCAAGCGAGTCATCGAGTTCTTCTTGCAGAAGAGGCAGAAGGATGACATCCTCATCTTCCTCGACGGCAGGAGCCGCGCGAATCGCCGGGTCATTGAGGCCCTCGAGGACAAGTTGGAGTCAGGAGGCTCCCACGCGTTCGTTGCGTGCTGGATCGTGCACGAGCAGCCAAACAAGAAGGAGGGTCCGCGGTCCCCGGCCAGGGCGCACAGCTACACCAAGAACAACAGGGAGACGGCGATCTTCTCGATGCCAGTGAAGGGCCCGCGGAAGGTGGTGCACCGTTCCGAGTTCAACGCGTGCGGTGAGTCCTCGACCGCAGACACGACGTACACTGGTTTCCGAGCTCCCTCGCCTGAGCTACGAGACCAAGGCGAGCATCCTGGAAGCTGCATGTTGCGGTAGCGTTGACGGCGCCAGGATTCCGCGCCTGCAGGCTGACTTCGATTCTAAGGGCCACCCGTTCTCGTATAACGAGGTGAAGCCCATCAGCCTGTGGCAGACGATCGTGGGGCACCACGACGTGACCCACATCGTGGACTTCACTCCAGGCTCTGGCGCCTTGGCTGTTGCTGCCGCTGGCGCAATGGAGTACGAAGGCGTCGGTTGCAACGATAACCATCGGGACTGGCTCGGCTCCATCGTGGACAGGTGCGTGATGTACATGGCGGGCCACGAGGAGGGGTGCGCGTATCAATTGGGCGGCGACGCCGACTTCGTCGAGAAAGCTAGCATGTATTTCAGCGGAACCATGATGGAGGCGAAACGTCTGCTGATGCCGCTGATCGACGAGGTCGGCGGGGGCGAGGAGGACGAGGGCGAGTATGACGAAGAGTAGGCGACGCACTGCCTCTGGCGTGCCACGACGCTGCCTCTGGCGCGCCCCTGGCCACGCGAGTGGTCCCTCGAACACTCGTTTCCGAGAAGGGGCCTGGTGGCATCGGCTCTGAGGGGTGAATTATCGCATGAAGGTTGTTGCGAAGGAGGGTGTTTGCACCGTCCTTGTGTTGACAGTGCGGAGCGTTTCATTCTCATGCGCATGTCGTGCTGGTCTTCCTCGTCCTGGTTTGACTCTGACTTTTGGCCGCCACGCGCGGAAGTCTCGGTTCGGAAAAAGTAGTATCGTCCCCGGCGACTCGCCGCCTCTCCGACGACTTCCCGACGACTCCCCGACTCTCAGACTTTCAGACTCCCCGACTCCCGACTCCCCGACCGACTCCCCGACTCCCCGATTTCGAGGAATACTGCGATCTGCCCTCAATTTCCAAAGTGCCCCGTGGTCCCCGGACTGTCCATGAGGTGCTGTTGGTACTCGTTCCGCTGCTGGCAACGCTAGCGTCGGATGCCAGCTTAGTGCAAGTGCGAAGTTCAGGTGACCTGAAAACGGCCGAAGGGCATCCGTAGCAATTTGATCACAAGACCTTCCCGACGCCCTTCGCGACTCCTTCCCGACTCTCTTCCAAGCTATGGCTCTTCAACTTCAAGACGCAGAGTACTGCAATGCAGTACTCGGCGTCTTTGATCGAGGAGCCGAAGGAGGAGCCCATCATCAACAACGAGCAGAAGGCGCAGAAGGTGGGGCTGCCTTGGCGCCGAAGGTGGCGAGCAGGAGGGGGGGGGGGGGCCGAAGGGGCAGAAGAAGGCAGTGGAAGACGCTGCCTCTGGCGCAGAAGGCGGGGCTGCCTCTGGCGCCGAAGGTGGCGAGCAGGGGGGGGGGGGGCGCCGAAGGAACAGGAGAAGGCAGTGGAAGACGCTGCCTCTGGCGCAGAAGGTGGCGCTGCCTCTGGCGCAGAAGGTGGCGACTCGGCGATCTGGCAGTGGCGAGAGATGAGCGTCACCAGAAAGCTCGCCTGCATCGACATGGACTCAGACATTCGCCAGTAACTAAATGTTGCGATGCGTGACTACTACGCGGCCCCCCCAGGTCCTGCTGCCCATCGTCTACTACTGACAAGGGTGGCACCCGCAAGTGGTGTGCGGACATGCGGACAATGACGCAGACCCGCTGTTGGCCTGACGGGGGCCGCTGGGGGGCGACGAGCAAGATTCGCCAGATCGCCTTGCTTCGAGACTAGCTCGGTCGTAGAAGCACATTTTCCCGTTGGGTTCCTTTTGAGCCTTTTGGCGCCGTTGGTTGGCGCCCGTCTTGCCATGGGAGGGGCGCCGCATAAGCGTCCAGGCTGGCCAGTTGCAGGTGGCCAAAGACACCAAATGGGAGTAGGAGGAAGAGGGGGGAGGTGGAGAAAGGAGGCGGGACAACTACACAAGGCCCTAGGACAACTTCACACAACTCAATGACAACTACATAGAACCAGCAAAGCTCAACGAGACCCTCGGAAAACTAAACATGACCCTAGCAACAATAAACGAGACCCTCGGAAAACGAGGCCCTAGCAAAACTAAACGAGACCTTGGGGAAATGAAGCATGACCTTGCAGAAACTGAAGGAGACCCCGGCAAAAATAATCAAGACCCTGGCAAAACAGGAAAACTCAACAGGACCCTACCACAACTAAACGAGACCCTGGGGAAATAAACATGACCCTACCAAAACTGAACGAGATCATCGGACAACTAGACAGGACCCTACCAAAACTGAACGAGATCATCTCGTTTAGTTTGAGTAGGGTCCTGTTTAGTTTTCCGATGATCTCGTTCAGTTTTGGTAGGGTCCTGTTTAGTTTTCCCAGTGTCTCGTTCAGTTTTGGTAGGGCCCTGTTTAGTTTTCCTAGGGTCTCGTTTAGTTTTGCCAGGGTCTTGTTTATTTTCCCCAGGGTCGCCTTCAGTTTTTATTAGGTCATGTTTAGTTTTCCTATGGTCTCGTTTAGTTTTGGTAGGGTCTTGCTTACTTTTCCTACGGTCTCGTTTAGTTTTGGCACGGTCCTGTTTAGTTTTCCTAGGGTCTCGTTAAGTTTTGCTTGGGTCTTGCTTGGTTTTCCTTTGGTCTCGTTTAGTTTTGGTAGGGTCGTGTTTCGTTTTCCTAGGGTCTCGTTTAGTTTTGCCAGGGTCTTGTTTCGTTGTCTTAGGGTCTCGTTTATTGTTGCTAGGGTCATGTTTAGTTTTCCGAGGGTCTCGTTTTTTTTTTTTTTTTGGGGGGGGGGCTGGTTCTATGTAGTTTTCATTACATAAGTTTTGTGCAGTTTTCCAAGGGCGTTTTCTCCTGGTAGTGTTTAGTTGTCTCCTGGTCGTGTTTAGTTTTTTCATGGCTCGTTTGGTTTCTCCTGGTCGTGTTTATTTTTTCACGGTCGCGTAGAATTTGTCCTTGGTCAGCGCCGCCGCCGTCGTCGCCATCATCGCGCTTCGTCGAGCTCGCTGTTGCCCCATAGCCGGTTTGGCACAAGCCGAGCGTCGCGCATCTGGGGCGCGCCGCGATCGGGGGCGCTGTGCTGGGTGATGCGCGTGCCGCTTTATTTTCATTTCGGGGGTTATCGACAGGAAAAACTGGCAGCAGCGAGTGCGGGGCAGTCGTTGCCGTCGCGGGGACATTGCGGACAAACCCGCAGCGGCGGAGCGTCCAGCGCCAAGAAGAAATATCTGCCAGTGGCGAGGGCGGCGCTGCCTCTGGCGCATCGTCGTGGAAGGGGTGGTATTGCCTCTGGCGCATCTGGCAAGGGTGGTGCTGCCTCTGGCGCGGCGCGGAGAAAACGCAGGGCGGTTCAGTCTCGCGAGGGCGTGACCGTGGCGAGAACGAGTCGGACAGTAACCGATTCGGATGAGCAGCACTTCGCCAAGCATTCTCCTTGCAACAAGGCGTTCTGTATCATATGCGATTTTCACCGACGGCGCAAAACGTGCACGGCGCTATCTCTCTTGCCGAATGGTTCGTCGTGGCTGGCTGCAGGCGAGCATCGCGGCCAGCGGGGGTTGGGTTGCCGAGTGTGCGCGAAGGCTGCGGCCGCAGGGCGGACAAGTTCTGACGGCAGGTTCTCCAAGTTTGCTTATTTCAAGGTCCGCCCTGTGACAGGCTTCCACGCGAGATTCCAAGTGGAACAGCACCAGAGGTCAGCAGCGCATCGACGCGCAGCGGGAGTGAAGCAAGTGGAACGATTCTGCGCAGACTTCTCGCCTAGGTCACTGTCTCTGGCGTGCGAAGATGTTCCTTCATCCGAAAAGATGGGGGGCGTGGCGCCGGCAGACGCCGCGCTTCTGCGGGGAAATGCGCCGTCGGCCGCGGAATGGAGGGATGCTTGGGCGATGTTCTCTGAGACGTCTTCTCTGCGCAAGTGCGCTCGCGTGCGGCGGAGGCAGTTCTCCACGCGCGATCCGACGGAGGAGAGAACTCGGAAACGCAGGCGCAAGCAGCTTTGCGTGATCGCGGAGGTACTTCGCGTGGAAACTCGTGAGGTGCTGCGGAACGCCACGTCGATATCTTTATCCTTGGACGAGTCGAAGTACCGCAAGATTGTTAGATATCGCGCTGACGTGCCCGCCCCTGTCGGCGGCGGCGTCGCTCAGAACGCGGGGGCTTCAGGCTATTGCCGCTCTGGCGTGCTCGGCATCCTCGATTGCAGGGAGAGTCGCGCGGCGGAGTTCGAGGAAGACCACGCCGCGTTTGCCGTCAAGCAGCTCGGCAGTTTTTTTTTACGAAGTCCTGCGCGCCACTGGGGCGGGGCCAAAGAAAAGCACTGCCTCTGGCGTGCGATGAGTCGCTGAAGTCGCACATTTTGGCGACCGTCACCAGTATTGCAGCAGATGGTGCCGCGAAGGAACGACGAGCAGTGTTTCTCGCTGCCCGGGAGCTCTTCCCTAACCTCCTGATAGTGATTCGGGGCCCCGCGCATGCCATGCGCGTCGCGAGCAATCCTTGCACTGCGACGAGGTGTTCGGCGAGGTGCGGCGCGAACTTTTCGATAACCGGCGCGCCCTGGCGCCAGACATCATGAACAGCGACAAGTGGAGATATTTGTTCGTGGCCATTCCAGAGGATAACATCGCGCCTGTGGCGCAAACTGGCCTTGGTCGCAAGCTTTTGGAAGCAGTCGTGCTGAATCTTTCGTTCGCCAAGCAGCGATTCGATTCCACGGCGGGGCCAGTCGGGAAGATTGCGCTGATGTTGTTGCCAGTTGTGATTTTGCTGGCGTACATATCATCGGACAAACGTCGCGAGAGCGAAAAGCGTGAGCGGGCCCTGACTTTACTGAGAAAGTTTGACACTAAGTTTTGCATTGCTGTCGGCGTGTCCGCGGATTGGGGCATCATTTGCAATTGGTTTTTGCGTTTGTTCGACGTTGCCAACCACGACATCGCTTCGTCGCGTTTGCAGATCGATTGCATGGTGGAGACATTGGACGCTGTCTTCAAGGACGGGCGTGTGTTTCAGATCCTCAGGCAGGCTGCCCCTGGCGCCGCCGCCGCCATGCAGGCTGCCTCTGGCGCCGCCGCTGCGAGCGCCGAACCGCTGCCGTCAGTGGGTGCGCGCGGGGAGGCGCTCGGCTTCATCGCGACCGCCGTGATGTCAAACCTTCGGGGGAAGTATATTTTCTTGGCTGCTGGGAATCCCGTGTTACTCTGGGGTGGTCCTCTGGGCGCCTACAAGGCAGAGTTGCTCGAGAGAGTGCAGAATGCGGCCTGTTTGACGGAATATCGTCTTCTTGCAGATTTTCCTCAAAATGACATCCGCTCGGCATTATCGATGTTCGATCGCCGTCTCATTCGGAAAGGATTCGGGGATCTGCCCTCTCTGCAGACGCGGAGGTTCATTCTCCGAGGCGTGAGCAGAGTAGCCGCGGCGCTCGGTTGCGACGGGGCGGCGGCCCAGCTCCAGTACCGCGACGTCATCCCTTTCATGCTGGAGCAGTTCTCTGCTGGCGAGTCTCTAGCAGAGAAAACCAATCAGAAAGCGTGGGCTCGTTTGCTCGACGATGCGTTCTTGCACTTGGCGTGTCCGAAGCGTTTGGTAAATGCGCCCAGTGTCCTCCGCAAGCTCATCCGTTTTTATATTTCCATAGAGGACGGCGGGTGCGCAGTGGAGCGCGATTTCGCATTCCTGCGGAACGAGCAAGCGGAGCATCGCACGTCAAACCATGATTTCCTCGACGATGCCCTCATCGCGAAGCTCAGTGGTCCGCGAACCGTCGCTGAGTTCGAGGATTTCGCTTCGTCGTCCAGAGCAGAGCTCGCCCCCTTCTCTAGAAAGTGCGCCTGCCTCTGGCGGCAGCCCTACGGCGCGCGCTGTGGGCATTGCAATCCCGCCGCTACGCGCGCGGCCAGTCTCAAGAGGGCCGAAAAGAAGAGGCCCCCTGCGCCGCGCTAGTCTTGGCGTTCTCGCTGCTACCCGCTTGGCCGTGCAGCGCAAGCGCGCGCGCCCCCGGCGCAGCGCTACATCCTGGCGCAGGCGCGGATCGGAGCACCCGCTGGAACGATGCTTCGCAGAAGTTTCACGACCGATCTGCGAGCAACATCCTTGGCGTGGTGCAGGTTCGGGCCGCGCCAGGTGGCGCTTTCCTGCAGCCTCCGGGCGTTAACCTCGCCGCCAAGCGGGGTGCTCGTTTGGCGCCCCAGGGTCCTTCACCGCGCGGCCAGGTGGCGCTGCTCGCTGCCTCTGGCGCCATTGGTGATTTGCGACTGCGGGGCTCCGGAGAAGTGAAGGGGACTCACAGATGCGCCGCGGCGGGCGTTTCTTTGGTTGTTGTCAGGGATCTCGCCGTTCTTCACGACGCGGCGGTGCTGGCTGCTGATGCGGACGTGGCAGTATCGTTCCTGTGCACCGTGGCGCTGGGTTTGGACGTCGTCGCCAGTGCTCAACTGTCTGCTGTCAGTTACGCCCCAGCGCGTTTATTGCCGAGCCAATGTATCATACATACCAGGGCATGCGAAGGAAAGACCAAGCCCTTCGCGGAGGAGAGGCTGGACGTGGTGCGCCCATCTGTGCGCAGCGCATTGCGGCGTATCGAGCGCGCGCCTGCAAGTAAGATCGTCGTGGGGGCTGCCGGTGAGCCTGCCTTTGGCGGCGTTTCCTTTGGCAGGCTCTTGGACGTTGTGACCTGGGCTCTCTCCGTTCGCAGGACTTGTAACGAGGTGGGTCCGAAGGTTCTCAGCGTTGACGGGGCGCGCTTGCGAACCTGAGGCGACGGGTGTTTTCCTCGTCATCCCCGGCGCCCTCGCCATCGCAAGTAGTCGCCTTCCAGCATGTCCTGCCAGCTGCTGCTGCTGCTGCTGCATGTTGCTCCACCTCCCGTTCCTGCTTCTCCTCCTGCCTCTCCTCATCGATCTGTGAGCGCCAAATTTCCGAACAACGAAATTGCGAGGCTCAACTGCGAAACCCCAAAAAGCTTTGCGGATTAATTTTGAAAGCAAGAAAGTTGTGAGATACCATTTGAACAAAAGAACGGTTTCAGGCCCAATTTGAAAAAAACAAGCAAGACAAGTACGAGGCCTTATTTGGAAGGAAAACATGGCAGGTCCAATGTTGAAATATGTAAAGTTATGAGGTCCATTTTTTAAATGGAATTGGAGGCCCAATTTCGGAAATAAAAAAAGCTGTGATACACAGTTTTTCTTGCGCAAAAGGAAAATTGCGAGCCGCCAGAAATTGGGAAAGTAATACAGTGGCGATGACAAAATATTGTACTTTGACAAATCTAAAGTTGCGATGTCCTTCCCCCCCCCCCCCCCCCCGAAAAAAAACTGTCGCGCGCCTTTTGCGGCAACATAATGTTGCGATGTGAAAATTGGAAAACATCAGGCGAGGAAAAATGTTGGAATTGATTGAAACATTTTTTTTTAGGAAATAAAACGAAAAACGAACTTTGAGGTTCCTGGAGAGTTTTTATGGCAAAATTGCAGAAAAGTTGCGAGAGAAGAAATAGAAAAAATGCATTGAGGCCCGATGTAAATAATACATTCAGTTGGAACAAATGCATTGAGGCCCCTGGCGGCGAAGGTGGAGTGGCGCCAGGTGGCAGAGGCAACAGACGAAGCCGAGGACGCATTGAGCCAAGTGGAGACAGCGCTCCGCGGGAGAGATGTCGCAGCGGTGCTGTCCCTGCTCCGTGCAAAAATGTCCCTACGACGCATTTTTTGTTCTGATATATACATGTATATAAAATAGAAAGGGTTGTCGATGCGGCGATTTATTCCGGATGCAATAGACTTGTCGGTTGGAAATAAATTGCGCAAGAAAAAAGGTTGCCGTTGCGACATTTTTTTCGAAAATACATTGAAAACAGCTGACGGGTGGAAAACATTTAAAACATAAAATTGTTTTTCTGTGGAAATATAAAGTTGTCGCTGCCACTAATTCTATTGAAAAGAAATTGAAAAACAAAAAAAAACAAAGTTGCCGGGCGTGAGAAAATTGGGAAACAAAAGTTGTCGCTGCCACGAATTTAATTGAAAGAATTTTGACAAACTAAAGTTGCTGCCACTAGTTTTATTGAAAAGTTGGAAAATATAAAGTTGTCGGGTGTTAAAAAATATTCGGGGGAAAAAAAAACAAAGTTGTCGCTGCCGCTAATTTTGTCGACAAAATCTTGGAAAAAAGTTGCCGGGCGTAAAGGCATCCTGGGGAACAAAAGTTGTCGCTGCCACTAAGTTTCTTGAAAATTTCAAAAAAGTCAAATTGTCGGGCGTTGTGCAATTTTTGAAAAATATAGTTGTCGCTGTCATTTTTTCCTTGTGAAATATAGTTGTCGGGCGTAAAACGTGTTTCTTTTTTAAAAAGTTATCGCTGCCGCTAATTTAGCTGGCAAATTTTGAAAAAAAAAAAGAAAAATAAAGGGGCCGGGTGTTTAAAACATAGAAAAATAAAGTTGTCGCCGCCTTTAATATTATTATAAAATTTTTGAACATATTGAAAGTTGTCGGGTGGAAGTTGTGGAAGAGAAATGAGGGGCCAATTTTTTTCATCAAATTTCAAAACCAGCCGAAATAAACGAACGCGAAATCTGTATGTTGGGCTCTTGAGTTGTGGGCCTCATGCAAAATCAATGTGTGGCCACAACTCAACATCCCAACATGAGGATTTCGTTTTCGCTTATTTCACCCGGTTCTGAAAACAAGTGAAATATGCGAACGCGGAATCGGTGCGTTGGCCAACTGAGTTGTCGCATCTTGGTCCGAAGTTGTCGGGGGGGAAAAATTTGGAAAAAAAGCTGTCGCTGCCACTAATCTTACTGACAAGATTTGATAAACATGAAATTGTCGGGCGCAGCAAAGTTTTTGAAAACAATGAAGTTGTCGCTGCCACTTTTTTTTAGCAAGCAAATTTGAAAAATTAAAGTTGTCGGGTGTGAAAGACATGTGGAACGCGTGAAGTTGTCGATGCCATTAATTTTTAAATGAAAAAATTTTGAAAAATAAAGTTGTCGGTGGAAAAATAGGTTTAAACAAATAAAGTTGTCGCTGCCGCTACGTTGATTGAAACAATGTTTTAAAAAATGAAGTTGTCGCTGCCACTCCTCTCAGTGAAAAAAGTTTGAAAAAAGTGAAGTTGTCGGGTGGGATAAAAAAAGGAAAAGTAAACTTGTCGCTGCCACAACTTTATTAAACATTCGGAAAATAAAGTTCTCTCTCTCTCTCTCTCTATATATATATTCTTGGAAAAAAGTATGTATATATATGTATATGTATAGGTGTGTGTATATATATATATACACTCATACGCACCTCTCCGAGGGAGTAGAGCTCAGAGGCGATTAATGCGCACGCGTCCGCGATTTTTCTGGTCGTTTCGCTCGGGACATCCTCGAAATTCTGAAAATCCGTGGCACCCCTCGCGCAGATCGCGACGTCAGGGTCCAAAAACACATTGGAATTTCAACATTTTAACATATGGCCTTCAAAGACACATGGTAATTTCAATAATTGTGACCCCCGGTTCTCAGGGAATGTCGGTTTCGCTTGAAAAATCCATCCAAAATAGAGCCCCAGACCCCGCCTCGGAGCCTCCTGGGGGCCTCCTGGAACCTCCTGGGGCCTCCTGGGGCTTTCTGAACCATCTGGCACCCCAGACCCCGCCTCGGGGCCTCCTGGGGGTTTCCTGAAACCTCCTGGGGCCTCCTGGGGCCTCCTGCGGCCTCCTGGAGCCTCTTGGGGCCTCCTGAAGCCCCCTGGGGTCTCCTGGGGCCTCCTGAGGTCGCCTGGGGCTTCCTGGGGCTTCCTGGGGCTTCAGAACTACGTGCGCACAGAGACGCAAATCACGCCAAACACATCACACGCTAGACACACACAACACACAACACCTACAACACACAAAAGGCACGCACCACACAAAGCATACATCACACACACACGCACAACACTCACAATCCTGGGGCCTCCTGGAGCCTCTTCTGGTATCCAAGTCGGGCCTCCGGAGGCTTCCCGGGGGGTCCTGGTGCACGCGTCGCAAGGTGAGGCAACCCCGCTTGCGCTCGAGTGCGACTTCGATGTTGCATTTCAATCCTGCTTCAAACGCCCCTTGAGTTTTTTGTATGAGCCTGGTCACGCACGTGCCACTTGTATGCATGTTTTTTTTTTTTTTTTTTTTTTTTTTTTTTTTTTTTTTTTTTTTTTTTTTTTTTTTTTTTTTTTTTTTTTTTTTTTTTTTTTTTTTTCTCTCTCTCTCTCTCTCTCTCTCTCTCTCTCTCTCTCTCTCTCTCTCTCTCTCTCTCTCTCTCTCTCTCTCTCTCTCTCTGCCTCTCAATATGATTGTTTTCAAAATGTTGTGCGCCATTTGTTCGAACAGTGGGCCTCGCAGGTTGAGCAATTTATTTAATTGAAAACTTGCGTCTTCTTCTTATTTTTGTTCGACATTGGGCATGTAAGTGTTAATTTTGACAAGCGTATTGTCATCGGATTGGTTTTCTCGCAGTTGGGGCGCATCTGTAGTGTCTCCATAAAAAAGAAATTATCATTTTCTTTATAAAAAAATCCCAAAGTGGGCTTCATTTTTCGTTTGGGAATTGGGCCCCAGATTTTTCTTTTCCCCCTTCTCCCTCTTCCTCTTCTTTTTCTTTCCAAAAGTGGGCCTCTCATTTTTTTCCAAAATTGAGCGCGCTATTTTTTTACGATTGGAGCAGGAAAAGATCGACGAGGAGGAGGCGGGGGCAGAAGGAGGAGGACAAGGGGAAGCAGGAGGAAGAGGAGCAGGAGGAGGAGAAGCCGCACCAGCACCAGCAGCAGCAGGACCAGCGCCCGCAGCAGAAGCAGCAGCCGCAGCAGCAGCAGGGCAGAGAGGATCAGACTGCGGCAGTTCTGGGCTTAAGGCAACCGCCCGCGCGCATGGGCCAGACGATTCCTTCTTCCGGGGAAAACTAAAGTGAGGCGCTGCCTCTGGCGCGCCTGCTGTCTCTGGCGCATTCCTGACTTTGTTGCCGATGGGGGAGGTTTGCCGGACCTGCAAGCAACGTTCCCGCGATCGTGATGGTTCGTGCAGGAATTGTGATTGTAGAGAGTTCCGCCCAGGACGTACGGGGCAGAACTTTAGGATTAAGCGGCTGCAGAATCTCCTCGGGGACGTCGCAAAATGCATCGGTGACTTCGTTCAGGGCGGGTGCGTCGCTTCGCTATCTCACAGGCGCGATGTTCGCATGGGCATTGCGGCGGGCATTTTGCTGCGAGAACACTTCGCTGCCTGTGGCGCGTTGCGCGTGGAGGTTCTCTGCGTGGTGTTCATCTGCTACTGGAAGTGGGCACCCGCGTGCATCCTCCACTACGTGCTTCGCCACAAGGGCGAACTGCTGGCGGCCGACGCACAGGGGCGCGCAGCCTTGTGCGAGCGCGCGTGGCAGGAGGCCATGGCGATTGTGCGACCCAAGGTTTTTGCGGTCGCTGCCAATCGCCGCGAGGCCACCGTGGAGCTCGTACCGCGATCGAAGGTGCGTGATTTGGGCGGCGCGGCCGCTGATTTCTTCACCTATCACCTCGTGATGAATCCGGCCCAGAGGAGGACAGGGCAGTGTGTGGTCCAGATCCTCATGGACGACTTGCGCGCTAGCCGTTTGGAGGTTGCCACCGAACTCGTAGCGGCATCCCTTGCTATGTCTGGCGCGACCGCTGCCTCTGCCCCACCGTGCGTCGAAAACGAAGTGCATCTGCGTGCGGTGGGGCTGTGGTCGCATGCGACGCATGCGCGCGCAACGTTCTTGCGATGGCTTTTCAGGGCAGAGGATGTCCGACGGGGTATCTCCGAGAGGGATTGGCTTTTGCTTGCTGGCATGGGCTCTGGCGCTGAGAAAGGGATCGAGGCTGTCGGGTATATCGGATACGAGGGCGCCGTGCAGATCTGCACATTTATCTCTAAGGATTTGTGGGCTGCCTCTGGCGCCGCGCATGAGCTCGATGATCCCATTTGCTTCCTCTGCCGTTCTCAGAACGACATGGGGGTGAAGCGATGCCAGGGCCAGCACCCCCTGTTACTGTTTTTGGTGACTTGGGTAATCTTTTTGCTGAGGTTCCAGCACGTCTGAGAGTAAGATTGAAGCAGGGTGGTTCCTCGGGGCCTCCTGCCGCCGCAGATTCTCAGGCTGCCTCTGGCCACGCCTCGTCCGCTGGTTGTCCTTCTGATGGCTCCTCGGGGGTTGATGTCGCCGCAGCAGATCCTGAGGCTTCCTCTGGCACCGCCATTCGCAGTGGTTCTCCTTTCGCTGGCTCCTCGGGGCTTGATGCCGCCGCGGATTCTCAGGCTTTCTGGCATCGCCAGTCCCGCTGGTGCTCCTGCTGGTCCTACTACGAAGCGCCCGCGCTGGCGCGTTGGGGTTCTGCGGCGCCCGCGCTGGCGTGTTGGGGTTCTGCAGCGGCCGCGCCCGGATCTGAACTGGCAGGTCGTGTGGGGCAGGTGCCTCTGCGGCATCCCGGGGTTCTTGCCGTTTATTGCGCAGGCGCGGTTTTCCTCGGAGCTCACGCAGTGAGCAGCGCAAAACCATGTCTCTCGTGCAGGGGTGGGGCTCCCAGAGCTGGGAGCCCGTCCGCTGCCGCGTGCAGTGCATGTTCCACGCAGACGTGCCGCGCTGAGCACTCGCTGCCTCTGGCGTGTCAAGCGGAACTATGTATCGCGCTCTCGGCTGCGCGATGGATCTCTGTGATAAACTCGCTTCGCGGCCTCTTCCTGCAGACCTGGAACCTCTGTCCATGGCGATCGTGCGGTGCGCGCTCAAGTTGGAGCTGAACCGCGATCACGTCGACGCCATGGCTAAGCACTTCCGCGGAGGAGGGTGTTTGCACCGTCCTCGCGTTGACAGTGCGGAGCGTTTGATTCTCATGCGCATGTCGTGCTGACGGTTGCTGCCTCTGGCGCAACTGTGTGGCTGCCTCTGGCGCCCTGTGGTCCTTGCGTAGATGGCGAGGGTGACTCATCTTCTGCGCCACCTCATGATAAAGAAGCCACTGTTCCTCTCAACCATCGTGCGAACTACCATTCGACGCTGGCCCAGCTTCCGACCTCGCCCTCACTCTCTGCAATCCAACCGACTCTTTATCCTTGCCCGATGATATTTCATCCTCAGGTTCGCTCCCGCCCTCATCTGCCTCACCGTCGCCCTCTGTTCCGAGGTCATCTTCGTCCTTAGCTTCACCCCCGCCTCACGCTACCCTTGCCTTCACCTCTTAGACTTCTCCGTGCTCACCCGCGTGCCCATGCCGCCCTCCTCTTCGAAGCCGCCGTCGCGGTCGCCCATCGCAGCCTTTTCGGCTCAACGACGCCTCTGGCGTTGGCGCCCGAGGCGCCGCGCGCGGGGCAGCATGCAGAAGCGCGGGCGGGACTCGCACGCGGCTGCCTCTGGCGCCGAGGGTCGTGGCCTCGACTTTGAGGAGGCGGACCAGAGTGCAAAGCGCGTGCTGCAGTGGCGTAGGGACCGCTAGTGCAGAAATTATGTCACTCTCCAGGTGAGGGGTCCATCGGGGGGCCTTTGTAAAGTCGAAGATCAGGTTGCGGGAAGAGTGTGCGCGCACGTCGTCGCCAACGCGTGCATTCGCGAAGATGTCCTGATTCCTCTCTCCCAGGAAATTGGCACAGGAAAAACATTAGTGCCCCCAGTGGGGGGCGAGGATGGTGCATTGACGGTGTGCACAGACGCTGCCGTTGGCGCGAGGATGCAGCACACAACAAATGTGCGTCGCATGGCCGAGTTGGCTGTCTCGCATCCTCTCGCGCCCACAGTGGGCACTCACCTTTGCGAGAACTGGATTGAAAGCCCAGAGGACTCGCGAGGCAGAGCGGCAACGGGCAACCAGAGCCAGTTCTTCCCAGTGATCGGCCTCGCTTGTAGTGGGATGGTCTTCAAAGTGGGTCTCTCCACGAAAAAGACTCACCAGGATGCGTTGCGTATCTGGTGGGCCCCAACCAAGGCATGCGCGGCTACAAGGGCAGCGGGCAACATCAGGGCTGCGCGGCAAGTGTTTTTCGACATCACGGAGCTGGATGTGGAAAGTGTCTCTCCCTGCCGCGAGGATGAGACGTGGGTCAGCGAAGACGACGCTGCCTCTGGCGCGCCCGCTGCCTCTGCAGCGCTCGCGGCGCCACCCGGCGAGGAAGCGCGGCGGGAGATGGTGCTTCCGCCTCCGCGCGCGGGCGACGCGATGGACACGGGGCACTCTGTGTCACTATCCGACGAGGGCGGAAGCAGCGACGGCGACGCGGAGGACACGGGGCGCTCGTCACTGTCCGACGAGGACGACAGCAGTGACGACGACCGCGACAGTTCGAGTGACGCATCGGGTGACGTTGCCTCGGCCGCGGAGCCGAGTGCTGCCTCTGGCGCAGTGCGTCGCGGTGCCTCAGCTGCCTCTGGCGTATTCGCATTGCGTGGCTCCTCGGCTGCCGCTGGCACTGCCCGTTCCAGGCAGATTCATTTCAATGCTTATTCGGGCTGGCCGCGGGAGACAATAACGCGGCTGTGCGAGCCGCGCCTGGTGAAGGAGCGGCGCCTAGGCATTTCCCGACTCATCCAGGGAATGACAGAACAAGTGCGGCCACATTCCTCGCCCTAGTGAGGTGATGGCAGGCATCCCCCACTGGAACGACCGCGACGACTACAAAGGGCAAAGGTGGGACATTGTGAGCGCCTGGGCGTCACAGAAGATGCATTACCTCGGCCAGCTGACCAAAGCCTGGGAAGGTATTTCTTTGGGTGAAGAGAATAATTGTTGGCTTTGCAACGCCTGGCCCAACTTGATGCCCGCTGCCCCTGGCGCGCCGCGTGTGGAGTGCCTGCCGCGGGATCATCCCCGGTGGCGTACCCTGCGCAGGGTGTTCGGAATCAACAGCATCCCCGAATTCTTGAAGCACGTGTTCCACAAGCACGACGGGGAGGTCAGAGTTGTTCGGTACTCTGGCTGGACGCGTGTGCAGCAGAATTGCGTGATTCATCCTCGATTGTGGCATTCCCAGTTCGCCAGGACCGACAATTCGCGGAGTTTTTTGTCTTCGAGAGAGAAGACGGAACGGCTTGGCTGGCACGACGTTGACTGGGTTCTCAACGAGCAGCCTGGCGGCCAGACGACGCTGCTCCGTCGTGTTCCCGCTGCCCCTGGCGCGACTAGTGGGATGTTCGAGGTGGATATGCGAAAAGGGCAAGTCGTGACGCTCGCACAGATGTTCGCCCTGGGCGCAGATTACTGCACTGCCTACGACACGTACAAGCTGGACATGGATCTGCCCATCCTCGTCCACAAGCACAAGAGGGAGAGTAATAATACAAGGGCAAGGACGAAGTGAGCGCGAGTGCAATGACTTCAAGCTGCCTCTGGCGCTTCTTTCCTTTCAGAATGCACTGCCTTGCAGCTGCCTCTGGCGCTCCTTCTTCCTTGGCGGCGGCGCCCTGGACTGCTTCGCGGTTCCCGTTCCTTCCGCGCGCAAGAAAAGTCTTGCTCATGCTGCTGTTGCTGCTGCTGCTGCTCCTCAACTGATGCTGCTGCTGCTGCTGATGCCAGCTGCTGCTTCCTCCCCCATGCTGCTGCTGCTGCTGCTCCTCATTGTCAATGCTGTTGAGCTCCTGCTGCTGCTCCTTCTTCTCTCCTGCTCCTCCCGCTCTTAGCCGCCTCGCTCATTCTCCTGTTACAGGCCTCTCCTGTCCTTCCGCCGTCCTCGCTCCGTTGGTCGCAGCGTTTGTAGGCTTGAGCCGCTCGGCCGTGCAGCTGCGGCGGTGCCTGCCCCCTGGCTGCCGCCCTCGCGCGTGTCGCCCGCGTCATCATGGGGAAGCGTGGCCAGAGGTCGGCTGCCTCTAGCGCAGGGGACTGTGACTTGGCTGCCCCTGGCGCCGAGGACGACGACCTGACCAGCCGTGTGCTTCGGTGGAAGAGGGAACACCCAGCAATATATCATGTTGGGGAGCCGCTCCAGCATGTCCAACCGTCGGACGGACTCGGTGCTGGCACCCTCGTGCACTCCGTGCGATGCGGGGTTTACTCGCGGACGAGGTTCGGGAAGTTTGCTGGCGATTTAGTTTTGATTCCCATGTCTCGGAGAGCTCCTCCGTACGTCCAGCCAGTGTTGGGAGGGTCCGCGCTGCTCGTGTATGATACTGGGCCTCTTTCCAGTCCAGGGCACTGCGCGATGCAGCGCGCGATGAGTGTTGACCGCATGGGCGCTCTTGCGGCGACGCATCCTCTCGCGGCGACGCTTTTATCTCATGTGAAGGTGGGATGGGGCGAGAGGGTGCGAGATAGTAGAGGCCGCGCAAACGATGGCTTCGACCAGAGCCCCTTATCACCTTTCAGTCAGTTTGGCAGGCTACGGGGGTGGCAAGACCTTTTCCATGGGCCTTCCCACGAAGGGTGTCCGTAAGGACATGTTTGGTCTCTGGTGGCATCCGATGGGTCCAGACTGGGATGGCGCGCACATCAGGGCTGCGCGGCAGCTTTTCTTCGACGTCTGCGAGCTGGATGTCGAGGGTGTCTTTCCAATGGGCGAGGGCGATCGGCCGTCGACTGGCGGCGATCCCACAGCTGCCTCTGGCGCGCGCGCGGGGTCGGGCGGCGAGGGGCCCACGGAGGTGGGGCGGAAGGAACCTGTAGCGCAGCCAACGTATCTGGTCGGCTTGGAGGAAAGTCATTCCGCGAAAGAGTCCGATTCTGCGGAGGAGCCCAACTCCGACAGCTCTGCCAACGACATCAGCCGTGGGAGCAAAGCGGACCGCGACAGCTCTGACAGGGAAGACGCTGCCTCCGGCGCAGAAGGTGGTGCTGCCTCTGGCGCAACGCGGATGAAGGTCGAGGAAGTTAATTTTGCGACTTTCCGAGGTTGGCCAAAGGAAGCAGGCCTTTGGTTATGCAGGCAAACTTTGACCAAGAGGAGGCGACGTACCGTCTCGCGCCTCATGGTGATGTTGCAGCAGGAATGCTCTCCTACTCCGGAGCCTCTGGATATCATCAACGTCATAAGGCACTTCAGCGACAAGGTGGAAAACGAGCGGTGGGACATGCCTGGGCGACGCAGAAGTTGCATTTTTTTTCAGGATGCATGTCGACGTTCCTTTCGACGAGAAGTGTTGGCTTACCAGCGCCTGGCCACACTTGAAACGCTCCTCTGCCCGTGATCCGCATGTCATGTGTTCGCCGCGACATTCAGAATATTCACCCTCGTGGAAGGTGCTGCGCGACATTTTTAAGATCGACACCGTTCCCCAGTTCTTGAAGCACTTGTTCGACAAACACGACGGGGGGGTCAGACTCATCCAGGATTTCGGCTGGAAGCATCTCGAACCTATTCACGCTCTACATCCTCGGTTCTGGCATCCCCATGTCGCAGGGGCCGCGGAAGCGCGGATCTGGCTGTCCAATCGGACAGCCGACAGAAGCCTCACGTGGAGGCAGGCTGGGTGGGTTCTGGGCGAAAAAAGGTGGCCAGACGACGCTTCTCCGTCGGGCCCACACGTCTCCCTGGAGAGCCGCTGCCTCTGGCGCGAGGGCTCCGTGGAAGGGTGATTTCGATGTGGAGATCCGAGTTGGGCAAGTCGTCGCGCTCGCCCATGTGTTCTACCTGGGCGCACGGTTCTGCAGTGCTTTTGACATGTACAAATTGTACATGGATCTCCCGATCCTTGTCCACAGGCAAAGGCGGGAGTCGAACCAAGCTGGGGGCACCGCGAAACGGAAATACAGTCGGAAGGGGTGGGCGGGAGTCTCCCCGCGTCTGGCACTGATACGCTTCCACGCAGCATTTGCTTGCACGCTGCCTCTGGCGCTGATATCTTTTCTTCAGAAATGCCTTGCAGGCTGTCTCTGGCGCTTCCTTCGTTTGCCGCAGGTTTCTCCAGACTAGGGTTCCGTACTAGGTGCTCTGGACTGCGCCGCTGATGCGCAGCGTGCCGCATAACAAAATGAACAGGCTCATGCTCTGCCGCTGCTGCCAGCTGCTGGTGCTGCTGCTGCTGCTCCTCCTCCAGCTGCTGCTCCTGTTGTGGCTGCTGCTCCTCCTCCTGCAGGTGCCCCCTGGGTTCGCTCAGAGGCTCAACCACGCGAGGTTCTCGCAATGCCAATAGCCCGCGACTCCGAGGGGTTGCCGAGCCAACCGCGAGCGCACCCGTACGCCGCGACGTGGCCGCCAAGGGTGCGCCAGTGGTTGGCTCGGCAAGCCTTTGGGGTCCCGGAGTACTGGTAATGCCAGAACCTCGCGTGGTTGAGCCTCTGCGCGAACCCAAGAGGTATCTGCTCTGACTCGCGTTTCCCCAAGTGCCGTACTCCTCCCGCCTCTGCTGCTGCCGCTGCTCTTGCTGCTCCTCCGCCTCCTCCAGCCTCTCCTCCCGCTGCTCCTTCTCATCCACTTTCATGCCCCTCCGCCTCCGCAAGTCTCTCCTGCTGCTGCTCTTGCTCCTCCGCAGGCTGCCTCTGGCGCTGATATCCGTTGACGCAACAATGGCATGCAGGCTGCTGTTGCCATCTGCTGCCACTGTTTCTGCTCCGCCTCCTCCAGCTTCTCCTGCTGCTGTTCCTGTTGTTGGTGCTGCTGCTGCTGGTCTCCTCGTCCTCCACCTGCTCTTCCCGCATGTCCGTAGCGTTTGCCGGCTCCAGCGGGGGCGGCGCGAACGCGGCGCGTTGGCCGCGATGGGTCGCCGCGGCGCGGCGGAGCAGGCTGCCTCTGGCGCGCGTTCTTCTGTGGTGGATGACCTCCCCGTGGTGTCGTCAGCCGAGTCCTGAAGGTCCTGGCGACAAATGCATCCCGTGAAACCTGGTGCCCCCCCTCTATTCCAAAAACATGGATTGCCAACCAAAGACGGCCAGAGGCCTTGGTGTGCGTGCGCCAACTTCTCAAATGGCAAGGTCGTCCAGGAATGGTGGATGACGCCGTTCTTCGTGCCTACTCACGACGTGACTTCGGTGATAGGTATTAACGGTGTTGAGACAACGTTGCTAAAATATTCGGTCGCTGCCTCTGGCGCGGGGCTGGAGACGCACATGCGCCGGGCGGACATCCGCAGGATCGCGTGTCTGGCCAGGAGCCACCCCACGGTCTCTGATGTGAAACGTGGACCCAATGAGAAAGAGCATCACCCACAGAAGAAAGACATACTTTGTCGCGCAGGAAATGGCACCAGTCACCATTTGATTTGCAGTTGGTGGTGGCGTGCCGCGCGGAGATCATCGTCGGATGCTCCGTCAACGAAACCGCCAAAGTTGTGCGTGACGATTCGGCTGCTCATGGGCTGTTCGGTTTGTGGTGGAAGCCTGCTAGTAAGGCGAGGCTCTCGCGGGAGCAAGAGGCTCTGGCCCGGGCAGTCTTTTTCGACTTGATGGAAGGCGAACATCGAGTTCCAGTACTATACGCCTACGACTTTCAGGCTCTCCCAAACGACTCCGCTGCCTCTGGCGCGTCCGCTGCCTCTGCCGCGCCCGCTGGCTCTGGCGCGTTCTCCGCTCCTGCTGCTGCTGCAGCTGCTGCCGTTGCTGCTCCTGCGGCAGCTCCTGCTGCCACTGCGCCAGCTGCTCCTGCGCCAACTGCAGCTGCTGCGGGTGTTGCAGCCTCCTTGCCAGCTGCAGCTGCTGGCCCTGCTGCGCCAGCTGCTCCCGCGGCGGCTCCAGCTCAGTGCCCGCCGCAGCCTCCGGGGCTGGCGCAGGTGGCGCCACCGCCCGCCGCGGCGCCGCCGCAGGCGCCGCCGCCTGCGGCGCCTCAGGAGGCCGCGCCGCCACCTGCCGCGGCGACTTCACAGAATACCAGCACCGCTGCCTCTGGCGCGCGTGTCATGCCACCTCTGCATTATGTGGCACCGCTGGCATCGATGAGCGCAACTGACGTTGCTAGCTCGTCGCCGCCGCCGCGGCCGGCCGCCAGCTCGCCGCCGTCGCCGCCAGGGCAGGACCTCCGGGCTCCTCGCATTTCCGCGCCTGCTGCTGCTGCCGCCGCGCCGCCCCTGCCTGCCTCTGTCGGCTATGCTGCGCCTTCGGTAGCGACGCCCTCGGTCAGCGCGATCGCGGCGCCTCCGCCTGCAAGCCAGTCGATGGACACGACGAGACGGGGGGGGGACGAGCAGCGGACGGAAGAGCCCCAGAGGCGGACGAGGATACGCTCCAGAAGCCATCCGAGTCCGACCGAGGCGGATCTTGCTTCATCCTCTTGCGCGTCAGCTGCCTCTGGCGCATCAAAATCAGGGGGCGAGTCAGATCTTGCCGCATCAGAATTAGGGGACGAGTCAGAGGTTGGTGTCTCTGGCGACCAAGACTTTGTTGCTCGTGTCACCGACGACCCCGGTTTGGTGTCAGTGACGACTCCTCTGTCTGAGCGGGCCTTGTCGCGTTTTCCCGAGGCTCAAAAGCCGAGCTGCGCACGATCTACCGATCGAACAGGCCTAAGGAGTACCATTTCGTCGACAACAGGGCGAGTTGGGAAGCGAACGCAAGAGCTCATGTCCGTAACTGGCACATGCCGCAGCGGCAGGACGGAAACGGCTATGCGCTTCTGAAATGGCTCGGCGCTTTCTGCGAGCCCGTCCCTACGCTGGGGCAGTTTCGCTATGGCATGACCCGCCGAAGCAGCAGCCAAGAAAACGCGGGGCAGATATGGGACGTCGCGCGCGCCGTGGCCTCCAAGAAACAACACTACAAGAAGCGGCTCCATGAGGCCCTGTGGCCTGACGCTGCCTCTGGCGCGCCTGTCGCGCCCTTCGCCGACGCATGCCCGAATGCCGTTCTCGGCGACGGGTGGGCGGCGCTCACGACAGAGGCCTTCAAGGAATCGAAGCGCGTGGCCGACATTCCCAGCGACGAAAGGTACGTCCACCACATCCTCGAGAAGCACAGCGGCGAGGCGCGGCACTGGGGGCGCATCACATGGACCGAGGTGGACCCTGGCCACGTGGAGATGGTCCTCCACGTCAATTTCTGGCATCACCAGCTGGTCAAGACCGGGCGGGCGCGTGAGTATCTGGCCTGGGCGAATGCGAAAAGGAAGACGGAATTCCTGCCTCTGGCGGAAATCAACAAGGTCCTTGACATGGAGGATGGCCAGACCTACGTTCTCAAGCGTGTCGTGGGCCACGTCACCTATGCTTCTGGCGAGACGTGGTACATCAGGGCGGGCCATTACATAGCACTTGCGGAGCTGTTCAACTACGGATGCCTCCTTTGCTCTTTACCTGTGCACGTTGTACCTCCAACAACCGATGTTCGTACATGGGAAAAGGCACGGCCGATCGCAGTCGGGGCAGGCTGTTCTCAACAGGAATGCCCGGCTCCTCCAGTTTCAGGAGAGAGGGGCCTGGCGCCTGCCCAGGCGGCAAGGGTGAGAGCGCGGCGTTGCTGGGTCGCTGCCTCTGGCGCGTCTTCAGGACACTTACTCTCTTCTGCCCTAGCTGCCTTTGGCGCTTCCTTACTTCTGCGCGCAGCGCGTCGCTGCTGAGCGCGCTCGCCTGCGCACGGGCGAAAGAAGAACAGCGCCGACGACATCGTCTTCGTCGACGTAATCGCCACTCGCATCATTGTGCTTTCTGGGCATTGTGGCTCTCTGTGAACTTGTCGTTTTCCTGTTTACTGTTCTCCTCGTATTCTTTCATGTCTTTCGTGGTGTTTAGCTTACCTCTTACTATGGTCGCGTTCAGTTTCCTCCTGGTCGTGTTTAGTGTTTTCCTGGTCGTGCTTCGTTTTCTCCTTGTCGTGTTTGGCGTTCCTATGGTAGTATTTAGTTGTCTCTTAAGCCTACTTAGTTTTCTCCTGGTCGTCTTTGGTAGTTCTGTCTTATAGTCGCGTTTAGTTTTGTTTTGGTCGTCTTTAGCTTTACCGTGGTCGTGTTTCGTTTTCTCTTGGTCGTGTTTCGTTTTCTCATGGTCGAGTTGGGTTTTCCTGGGTCGTGCTTAGTTACCTCGTTTTCGTGTAGTGTTCCCGACAGACAATCCATGCCCAGCTCGACGTTGCCTTTTGGGATGAAGTCGCGCAAGCGCGCTGACCTTGGCATCGCTTACCGCTGGCCTCTCGCAGCTCTTCTTCTGCTCCAGCTTTCCTCCACGCGCAGGCGTCCGCGCCATGGGGCGCGCGCGAACGTCTGCTGGCGGCTGCGGTTCCGCCGCCGCAGAGTACGATGCGCGCGTGCAGGAGAATCAGCATGTGGCTTTGGCGCTCGCAGAGAAGGAGCTGGATATCCGCGAGCTCAAGGAGGAGAAGTCGGAGTACAAACGCAAGTGCGAAGATTTGACTTCGACTCTGAAGGCGCTCGCGGACGGCGTCGGGAACGTGAAGCTGCCTGCTGAGGCTGCCGTCGCTGCCTCTGGCGCGCATGCGCAGGGCAGAAACGACAGGGCGGATGTTTTTCATGACAGGAACATCCCGCTGAAGGTCCACCGACAGGCGAAGCCAGTGATCGCGGACAGCTCTGGGAAGATCCACGAAAAGGTCGAGGACGCTCGCGCTAGGAAGCGACGGATGAATCGCGAATGGTACTTTCGCAACAAGGCAAGATCAGCGGCTCTCGGAGACGCTGCCCCTGGCGCGCGCCGCGCTGACGACATCTCTGGCGCAAGTTCTTCGAGGGCACAAGGCAGCGCGGGTGGGGGATCTTCCAGTGCAGCCGGCGGTGGAGCGGCAGCGGCTGCGGGGGAGGAGGGCCGCCTGGACGACGAGGAGACGGCTCCCGTAGAGCCAGGCCGCAAGAAGATGAATAGCGCACCGGGATCGTCAACTGATCCAGGCTGCCTCTGGCGCTGATATCCTTTCACGCAGAAATGGCTTGCAGGCTGCCTTTGGCGCTTCCCTCGTCTGGCGCAGGGTTCGGCAGACTCGGGGCTCTGTATCAGCTAGGTGCGCTCTGCGCCGCTGGTGCGGCGTGCCGCGGGAAAAAAAGGAACGCTCATGCTCTAGCGCTGCTGCCGGCTGCTGGTACTGCTGCTGCTCCGCCTCCTCGAGCTTCTCCTGCTGCTGCTCCTGCGACGCACTGCTTCTGGCGAGGATGACGAAGAGTAGGCGACGCGCTGCCTCTGGCGTGCCGCAACGCTGCCTCTTGCGCGCCCCTGGCCACGCGAGTGGTCCCTCGAACGCTCGCTCCCGAGAGGGGCCTGGTGGCGTCGGCTCTGAGGGCATGAAGGTTGTTGCGAAGGAGGGTGTTTGCACCGTCCCTGCATTGACAGTGCGGAGCGTTTCATTCGCATGCGCATGTCGTGCTGACGGTTGCTGCCTCTGGCGCAATTCTGTGGCTGCCTCTGGCGCCCTGTGGTCCTTGCGCAGATGGCAAGAGTGATTCTTTATCTGCGCCATCTCAATGAACAAAGAAGCCACTGCTCCTCTCAGCCATCGTGCGAGCTACCATCTGATGCTGACGCTGCTTCCGACCTCGCCCTCGCTCTCTGCAATCCAACCGACTCTTCACCCTTGCCCGAGGATATTTCATCCTCAGCTTCGCTCCCGCCCTCATCTTCCTCACCGTCGCCCTTTGCTCCGAGGTCATTTTCGTGCTCAGCTTCACCCCCGCCTCGCGCTACCCTTGCCTTCACCTCTTAGACTTCTCGGTGCTCGCCCACATCCTCACCCTCGTGTTCGCAGCCGCCATCGCGGTCGTCCATCGCAGCCTTTTCGGCTCAACAACGCCTCTGGCGTTGGCGCCCGAGGCGCCGCGCGCGGGGCAGCATGGAAAAGCGTGCCTGGGACTCGCGCGCGGCTGCCTCTGGCGCCGAGGGTCCTGCCCTCGAATGAGGAGAGGCGGACAATATGAGAAACCGTGTGCTGCAGTGGCGAAAGAAGCACCCCTGCAGAAATTATGTCGACCTCCAGGTTCTGGCTCCATCGGGGGGGCCTTTGTGAAGTCCAAGGCCAGGTTGCAGGAGGAGTCTACGCGCACATCGTCGGCAACACGTGCATTCGCGAAGATGTCCTGATTCCTCTCTCCTAGGAAATTGAGTTTCCTGGGGGAGAGGACATTGAATTTCCTGGCGAATTTCGCCCAGGACAGGCAGTGCCCCCAGTGGGGCGCGCGGGTGATGACTTGAGGGCGTACACAGACGCTGCCGCTGGCGCGACGATGCAGCACGCGACAAATGTGCATCGCATGGCCGAGTTGGCTTCCTCTCATCCTCTCGCGTCCGCAGTGGACAATCACCTTTGCGAGGGCTCGATTGACAGCCCAGAGGACCCGCGAGGCTGAGCGACAAAGGGCAACCAGAGCCCTTTCTTCCTAACCATCAGCCTCGCTTGTACTGGGATGGTCTTCAAGGTGGGCCTCTCCACGAGAAAGACTCACAATGATATGTTGCGTGTCTGGTGGGCCCCAAGCAAGGCGTGCGCGGCTACAGGGACAGCGAGCTGCATCAAGGCTGCGCGGCAGGTGTTTTTCGACATCACGGAGCTGGATGTGGAAAGTGTCTTCCCCTGCCGCGCGGATGGGACGTGGGTCAGCGAAGACGACGCTGCCTCTGGCGCGCCCGCTGCCTCTGCAGCGCTCGCGGCGCCCCCCGACGAGGAAGCGAAGCGGGAGATTCAGCTTCTGCCTCCGCGCGCGGGCGACGCGAAGGACACGGGGCGCTTAGTGTCACTGTCCGACTCGGACGACAGCAGTGACGGCGACGCGAAGGACACGGGGCGCTTAGTGCCACTGTCCGACGATGACGACAGCAGTGGCGACGACTGCGACAGTTCCGAATCGGAAGACGTTGCCTCGGCCGCGGAGCCGAGTGCTGCCTCTGGCGCAATGCGTGTTGGTGCCTGGCGCACTGCGTGGTGATGGTGCATGGTGATTCATTCCAAGGCTTATATTCGAGCTGGCCGCGGGAGGTAAGAATGTGGCTGTGCGAGCCAGGCCTGGTGAAGGAGCGGCGACGACGCATTTCCCGGCTCATCAAGGACATGTCATCGGCGTGCGAGCACATTCTTCACCCGGGTGATGTGATGGAAGGCATCCACCACTGGAACGACACACCCGAGTACTGGAACCCAAGGTGCGCTCGCGCTTGGGCGTCACATCAGATGCACTACCTCCGCGAGCTGACCGACGCCTGGGAAGACATTTCTTTGGGTGATGGGAAGTATTGGCTTTGCAACGCCTGGCCCAACTTGATTCCCGCTGCCTCTGGCGCGCCGCGTGCGGAGTGCCTGCCGCGGGATCATCCCGGGTGGGGTCACCTGCGCGAGATGTTCGGAATCAACAGCATCCCCGAATTCTTGAAGCACTTGTTCAACAAGCACGACGGGGAGGTCAGAGTTGTTCGGTATTCTGGCTGGACGCGTGTGCGGCAGAATTGCGTGACTCATCCTCGATGGTGGCATTCCCAGTTCGCCAGGACCGAGAGTTCGCGGAGTTTTTTGTATTGGAGAGACAACAGCAAATGGCTCGAGTGGCGCGACGTTGAGTGGATTCTCAACGGGCATCCTGACGGCCAGACGACGCTGCTCCGTCGTGCTCCCGCTGCCCCTGGCGCGGCTAGTGGGATTTTCGAGGTGGACATGTGACAAGGACAAGTCGTGACGCTCGCACAGATGTTCGCACGGGGCGCAGGGTACTGCACTGCCTACGACATGTACAAGCTGTACATGGATCTGCCCATCCTCGCCCACAAGCACAAGAGGGATAATCAAAGGGCCAGGACGAAGTGAGCGCGAGTGCAATGACTTCCAGCTGCCTCTGGCGCTTCTTTCCTTTCAGAATGCACTGCCTTCCAGCTGCCTCTGTTTTCCTTGGCGGCGGCGCCCTGGACTGCTTCGCGGTTTCTCTTCCGCGCGCGCGCAAGAAACATCTTGCTCATGACGTGCCATGCTGTTGCAGCTGCTGCTCCTAGCAGGACCCTAGCAACACTAAGCGAGACCCCTCGACAAATAAATCAATACATTCCCACAACTAAACGAACCCTAGGAACACTAAACAGGACTCTGCCAAAAAGAGACCTTAGGACAACTAAGCAGGACTCTAGCAAAACTACACGGGGTCTAGGCAAACCAGACAAGACCATCGGACAACTAACAAGACACTAGGACAACTGAACAGGACCCTGCCTAACCAAACCTAACCATAGGCCAACTAAACATGACC
This sequence comes from Prorocentrum cordatum, assembly GCA_963575745.1. Taxonomy (NCBI): domain Eukaryota; class Dinophyceae; order Prorocentrales; family Prorocentraceae; genus Prorocentrum; species Prorocentrum cordatum. Next base: position 171,817 of record CAUYUJ010015798.1, on the reverse strand, counting down.
CCGGCCAAACTCAACGAGACCCACGGACAACTAAACAGGACCATGCCAAAACTAAACGAGACCTTAGGACAACTAAACAGCACCTAGCACAACTAAGCGAGACCTTCGGACAACTAAACAAAACCTTGCGAAACCTAAACGAGACCCTAGGACAAATAATCATGACCCTACCAAAACTAAACGAGACACTAGGACAACTAAACAGGACCCTGCCAAAAATTAAAGGAGACCCTAGGACAACTAAACAGGACCCTAGCAAAACTGAACGAGACCGTAGGAAAACTAAACATGACCCTAGCAACACTAAACGAGATCCTAGGTCAACTAACCAGAACCCTGCCAAACCTAAACGAGACCCTGGGATCAACTAAATATGACCCTAGCAAAACTAAACGAGGCCCTAGGACAACTAACCAAGCAACAGTAAACGAGACCGTAGGTAAACTAAACAGGACCCTGCCAACAACTAAAGGAGGCCCTAGGAAAACTACACATGGCCCTAGCACAACTAAGCGGGACCATAAAACAACTAAACATGACCCTAGCAAAACTAACGAGACCTTAGGACAACTACACAGAACCCTGCCAAAAGTAAACGGGACCATAGGCCAACTAAACAGGACCTTGGCAAAACTAAACGAGACCCTAGGAAAACCAAACGGGACCCTAGCACAACTAAACGAGATCATACAGGACAATTAAACAGGACCTTGCCAAAACTAAACGAGACCCTCGGACAACTAAACAGGACCCTGCCGAAAACTAAAGGAGACCCTCGGAAAACTAAACAGGGCCCTCGCAAAACTAAGCGAGACCGCAGGACAACTAAAGAGGACCGTAGCGAGACTAAGCGAGACCCTAGGACAACTTGACAGGACCCTGGCAAAACTGAACGAGACCCTAGGACAAGTCAACATGACCCTACCAACACTAAACGAGGCCCTAGGAAAAACTCAACAAGACCCTAACAAAACTAAAGGAGACCATCGGAAAACTAAACAGGACCTAGCACAACTAAACGAGGCCCTAGGACAACTAAACACGGCCCTGCCAAAACTAAACGAGACCCTAGGACAACTAAACAGAACCCTGCCAAAACTCAACGAGACCCTAGGACAACTAAACCGGACCCTAGCGACACTAAACGAGACCCAAGGACAACTAAACAGGACCATGCCGACATTAACCTAGACCCTGGGAAAACTAAGCAGGACCTTGCCAAAGCTAAACGAGACCCTCGGAAAACCAAACAGGGCCCTCGCACAACTAAACGAGACACTCGGACAACTAAGCAGTACCCTAGCAAAACTAAACGAGACCAACGGACAACTAAAACGAAGCTTAGCAAAACTAAACGGGACCATCGGACAACTATACCAAGACTAGCGAGACCCTAGGAAAACTAAGCAGGAACCTGCCCGACATTACGAGACCCTAGGACAACTAAACAGACTCTAGCACAACTAAACGATAACATAGGAACAGGAAGCGAACCCTACCAAAACTAAACGGGACCCTATGACAACTAAACACGACCCTAGCACAATTAAACCAGACCCTTGGAAAACTAAGCAGTACCCTACCAGAACTAAACGAGACCCTCGGAACATCAAGCAGGACCCTAGCAGCACTAAACGAGACCTTCGGAAAACTAAACGGGACCCTGCCCAAACTAAACGAGACCCTCGGACTTTTAAACAGGACCCTAGCAATACTCAGCAAGATCTTAGGACAATTAAGCAGAACCCGACCAACACTAAACGAGACCTTCGGACAACTAAACAGGACCCTGGCAACATTAAGCGAGACCCTATGAAACTAATCAGGACCCTCGCAAAACTAAACGAGACCCTCGGACAACTAAGCAGGACCCTGCCAACACTAAACGGGGCCCTGGAGAAAACTTAAACAGGGCTCCAACGAGACCCTGGGAACACTACACAGGACCCTAGCAAACGTAAACGATACCCTCGGAAAACTAAACATGACCTTCGCAAAAGTAACAACACCCTCGGCCAACTAAACAGGTCCCTGGGAAAACTAAACGAGACCCTGGGAAAACGAAACATGACCCTGGCAAAATTAAACGAACCCCCAGGACAACTGAACATGACCCTATCAAAACTTAGTTAGACCCTCGGAACACTAAACAGGACAATGCCAAACCTAAACGAAGCCTTAGGAAACCCAAACAGGACCTTAGCAAAACTTAGCGAGACCGCATGACAACTAAGGAGGACCTCAGCAAAACTAAACGAGACCATAGGACAATTAAACATGACCTTGCCAACGTTAAACGAGACCCATAGGACAACTAAACAGGACCCTACCAAAACTAAAAGACGAGACCTTCGGACAACTAAACGCGACCCTAGGACAACTAAACAGGACCCTAGCAAAACGAAACGAGACCCGAGGGAATTAAACAGGACCCCGCCACAAAAAATACACCAGACCCTAGCGAAACTAAACACGGTCCTACTACAATTAAACGAGACGAGAACATAAAGGAACATTGAACAGGACCCTACCACAACTAGACGAGACCGTCGGAAAACTAGACAGAACACTGCCAACACTAAAGGAGGCCCTCGGTCAACTAAACAGGACCCTAGCAGAACTAAACGAGGCCCTAGGACAACTAAACACGCCCTAGGAAAACGAAACAGGACCCTACCAACAACTAAACGAGACCCTAGGAAGATTAAACAGGACCCTACCAGAACTCAACGAGACCCTAGGACAACTAAACAGGACCCTAGCAACGCTAAGCGAGACCCTAGGACAATTAAACATGACCCTGTCAACACTAAACGAGACCCTAGGACAGCTAAGCAGAACCCGACCAAAAGTTAACGAGACCCTCGGTAAACTAAACATGACCCTGGCAAAAGTAAACGGGACCCCGTGAAAAGTAAACAGAACCCTACCAAAACTAAACGAGACCCTCGGACAAATAAACAGGAACCTAGCAAAACTAAACGAGACCCTAGGGCAACTAAACAGAACCATACCAACACTAAACGAGCCCCTCGGACAACGACGAAACAGGAACCTCGCAAAACTAAACGAGACCCTGGGACAGCTAAACAGGACCCTACCAAAACTAAACGAGACCCTGGGGAAACTAAGCAGGACCCTACCATCAGGTAAACGGGGCCCTAGGACAATTAAACAGGACCCTAGCAAAACGAACCGAGACCATAGGAAAACTGAACAATACCATAGCAAAACTAAGCGATACCCGAGGACAACTAAACAGGACCCTAGCTGAACTAAACGAGGCCCTAGGACAACTAAACCAAAACTAGCGAGACCCTAGGACAAGTAAACAGGACCCTGCCAAAAACTACGAGGCCCTAGGACAACTAAACATGACCCTCGCAAAACTAAACGAGGCCCCTGGAACAGTAAACATGGCCCCGCCAAAACTAAACGAGACCCCCGGAAAAACTAAACAGGACCCTAGCAAACGTAAACGGGACCATCGGACAACTAAACACGACCCTGCCAGAATTGAACGAGACGTTAGGGCAATTAGACAGGACCCCAGCAAAACTAAACGAGACCCTAGGACAACTAAACGGGACCCTGGCAAAACTACGCGAGACCCAAGGAAAACTAAACAGGACCCTGCCCTCGGACAACGAAACAGGACCCTAGCAAAACTAAGCGAGACCCTAGGCAAATTAAACAGGACCCTGGCAGATTTAAACCAGACCCTAGGACAACTAAACAGGACCTTACCGAACCTAAGCCAGACCCTAGGGAGAGAGAAGAACAAAACTAAGGGGGACCCTAGCGCAACTAAGCGATACCATGGGACAACTAAACAGGACCCTAGCAAAACTACACGAGGCCCTAGGACAACTAAACAGGACCCTGGCAAAAGTAAACGAAACCCTCGGACAATTATACATGACCCTCGCACAAGTAAGCGAGACCTTCGGAAAACGACGCGCGAGACCCTAGGACAATTGAACAGGACCCTGCCAAAACTCAACGAGACCCTAGGACAACTAAATAAGACCCCGCCAACAACTACGAGACCCTAGGAAAACCAAACAGGACCATGCCAAAACTTAACGAGACCCTCGGACAACTAAATAAGACCCTAGCAAACCGAAGCGAGACCGTAGGACAACTAAACAGGACCTTACCAAAACTATACGATACCATAGGAAAGTTAAAGAGGACCTTAGCAAAACCAAACGAGACCCTAGGACAATTAAACAGGACCCTACCAACACTAAACGAGACCCACGGAAAACTAAACAGGACCCTACCACAATTAAGCGAGGCCCTAGGACATTTGAACAGGGCCCTATCAAAACTCAGCGAGACCCTAGGAAACAAGACCCCACCAAAACTTAACGAGACCCTCGGGCAACTAAACACGACCCTGCCAACACTAAACGAGACCCTAGGACAACTAAGCAGAACCCCACCAAAAGTAAACGAGACCCTAGGTAAACTAAACAGGACCCTGGCAAAAGTAAACGAGGCCCCAGGAAAAGTAAGCAGAACCCTACCAACACTAAACGAGACCCTCGGACAACTAAGCAGAACCCTGCCGAAACTAAACGAGACCCTAGGACAACTAAACATGACCCTAGCAAAACGAAACGAGACCCTAAGAAAACTAAACAGGACCCCAGCACAAGTAAGCGAGGCCCTAGGACAACTGAGCAGGGCCGTATCAAAATTAAACGAGACCCTCGGACAACGAAAAAGGACCCTGCCAAAACTAACGAGACCCTAGGACAAATTAGCAGGACCCTACCAAAACTCAACGAGACCTTAGGACAACTAAACATGACCCTAGCGAAACTAAACGAGACCTTAGGACAACTAAACACGACCCTGCCAGAACTGAACGAGACCTTAGGAAAATTAGACAGGACCCTCGCAAAAGTAAACGAGACCCTAGGACAATTAAACAGGACCTTAGCAACTATAAACGAGACCATAGGACAATTAAACGAGACCTTTCCAAAACTAAACGAGACGCTAGCACAGGTAAGCTGGACCTTAGCAAAACGAAACGAGACCCTAGGAGAACGAAACAGGACCTTACCAAAACTAAACGAGACCCTAGGACAACTAAACAGGACCATACCAAATTTAAACGAGACCCTAGGACAAGTTAAGAGGACCGTAGACACAAAAACTTAACGAGACCCTAGGAAAACTAAACATGACCCTGGCAAAACTAACGAGACCCTAGGAAAACGAAAGAGGACCCTACCAACACTAAACGAAACCCTCTAGGGAAAAAATTGCCTGGCGAAGAACCCAACCATATGCAGTTGTCAGTGCCGCAGCTGCGGGTTTCATCTTCAGTGGAACTCCCCATAGGACAACGGAACGTGTGAGGGGTGTGCCGAGATGGGTGCCACTGGGGCATTCGGTGAAGCTCCCTATGGGGACATGAAACACGCGCGGGGCGTGCCGACATGGGTGGCGGAAACGCATGTGAGGGCCGCCGCTGGGGCCTCCAGTGGAGCTCCCTTTGGGTCCCCGAAACATGATGCTGCTGCGGGGGGGGGGCCGGGATGGGTGGCGGAGACGCATGTAAGCGCCGCTACTGGGGCCTTCGGTGGAGCTCCCTATGGGGCCACGAAGCGCGTGAGGGGTGTACTGGGATGTGTGGCGGGGACGCATGTGGGCGCCGCCACTGGGGCCTTCGGTGCAGCTCCTATGGGGCCACGAAACGTGTGAGGGGTGTGCCGAATTGGGTGCGGGTGGTGACGCATGCGGGCGGTGCCGCTGGGGCCTTCGGTGGAGCTCTCTATGGGGCCACGAAACCTGTTGTTGTGAGGGGCGTGCCGGGATGGGTGGCGGGGGCGCGTGTGAGCGCGGTCGCTGGGGCTTTCGGTGGAGTTCCCTATGGGGCCACGGGACGTGTGAGGGGTGTGCCGAATTGGGTGGGTGTGGGCGACGCATGTGAGCGCCGCCGCTGGGGCCTCCGGTGGATGATGGGGCCGCGAAGACTGTGGCGGATGTGCCGACATGGGTGTGCGGGGCGCATGCGCATGTGAGCGCCGCCGCTGGGGCCTTCGGCGGAGCTCCCTATGGGGCCACGAAGCGTGTGAGGGGTGTGCCGAATTTGCTGTGCGGGGCGCATGCGGGCGGCAGCACTGGGACCTTCGGCGGAGCTCCTATGGGGCCACGAAACGTGTGAGGGGTGTGCCGAATTGGGTGTGCGTGACGCATGCGGGCGGCAGCGCTGGGGCCTTCGGCGGAGCTCCTATGGGGCCACGAAGCGTGTGAGGGGTGTGCCGAATTGGGTGTGGGTGACGCATGCGGGCGGCAGCACTGGGGCCTTCGGCGGAGCTCCTATGGGGCCACGAAGCGTGTGAGGGGTGTGCCGAATTGGGTGTGGGTGACGCATGCGGGCGGCAGCACTGGGGCCTTCGGCGGAGCTCCTATGGGGCCACGAAACGTGTGAGGGGTGTGCCGAATTGGGTGTGGGTGACGCATGCGGGCGGCAGCACTGGGGCCTTCGGCGGAGCGGGGGCCACGAAACGTGTGAGGGGTGTGCCGAATTGGGTGTGGTGACGCATGCGGGCGGCAGCACTGGGGCCTTCGGCGGAGCTCCTATGGGGCCACGAAACGTGTGAGGGGTGTGCCGAATTGGGTGTGGGTGACGCATGCGGGCGGCAGCACTGGGGCCTTCGGCGGAGCTCCTATGGGGCCACGAAACGTGTGAGGGGTGTGCCGAATTGGGTGTGGGTGACGCATGCGGGCGGCAGCACTGGGGCCTTCGGTGGAGCTCCCTATGGGGCCACGAAACGTGTGAGGGGTGTGCCGAATTGGGTGTGGGTGACGCATGCGGGCGGCAGCACTGGGGCCTTCGGCAGAGCTCCTATGGGGCCACGAAGCGTGTGAGGGGTGTGCCGAATTTGGTGCGGGCGACGCATGCGGGCGGCAGCGCTGGGGCCTTCGGCGGAGCTCCTATGGGGCCACGAAGCGTGTGAGGGGTGTGCCGAATTGGGTATGGGTGACGCAGGCGGGCGGCAGCACTGGGGCCTTCGGCGGAGCTCATGTGGGGCCGCGAAACGTGTGAGGGGTGTGCCGAATTGGGTGTGGGTGACGCATGCGGGCGGCAGCACTGGGGCCTTCGGCGGGGCTCCTATGGGGCCACGAAGCGTGTGAGGGGTGTGCCGACTTGTGTGTGGGTGACGCATGCGGGCGGCAGCGCTGGGGCCTTCGGCGGAGCTCCCTATGGAGCTACGAAGCGCTGTACTGGGTGGGTGAAACGCAGGGAAGAGGGGGGGGGGGAGGAGGAGGAGGAGGAGGAAGGAGGAGGAGGCGGGAACGCGGGGCACCGTCTCTTCAAAACGAGGACCCAACGCCACAGGATGGTTGCGAAAAAACACAACAACTAAACAGGACCCTACCAAAACTAAACGAGACCCCAGGACAACTAAACAGGACCCTAGCAAAATCAAAGGAGACCCTGCGTCACATTTCGGCTCGAACCCCCTGTTGCTCAGCGTTCCTCGCTTCGCCACTAGCGCACTCGCTCAGCTCAGCGACGCTGCGCCTTATTCCGCCGTGCGCGAAGACGCTGCCTCTGGCGCGTCGCGCGTTGCGCGGTCTCCGTGGCGGCGCCGTGGCCGAACTTCGAGGCCGCGCGCGTCGAGGCGGTCGAAGCGTACCTGCTGGAGCAACGCGCCAGCGACAAGAAGATCAGCTGGCGCGCCGTGCTGAATAACCATGCCTCGACGCGCCTTAAAAAGTACGGAGGCGCTGTGGTCCGAGCCGTCACCCATTGCAGGGAATTCGCTGCCCCTGGCGCGGGCTGGCGGTGCACCCTGACTTTGCCGAACAGCTTTGCGCCGGGAGATGGCCGTCGGCTCGTTGCGATCGGGGAGAGCGAGACGAAAGACGAAGCGTCGGAATTCGCTTGCTTCCGAGCCGTCGCTTCGCTCGCCATCGAAAACCCAGGCCAGGTTGTGCTCCGACCGGTGGGCTGGAAGGTGACGCCCGGCGTGCTCGTGGCCAATCTGCCCGAGCACGTCGCCGCCGACCCTGCCTGTGGCGGGCGCGCGCTGCCAGTGCACACCCCTGCGCGGCTCCAGGGCGCGGGCTCGGAGGCTGACGCGCATGGCGCTGACGCGCGCTTGGTGCAACTCGTCGAGGACATTCTCAAAACGCACGGCGGTGAGTTCGATCCGTCGTGGATTTCCCGGGAGAAGGTGCGTTGGCGCGACGAGCGCCCGTGGGGCACATTCAATGAGCTTTTAATGCCTGGGGGGCTGAAGGCCTTCCTCGACAAACACTCCGATAAATTCGCTTGGCGCGCGCACGCAGGCAACAAAGGCATGCCCATCGCATGGGCGAGCTGGGTGGCGCAGGAGGGGCGCGGCGCCCCGCCGCCGCGTGAGCGCCCCGCCACGGGCGAAGCCGCCCCGCCACGGACAGCGCCCCAACAGGGAGTGGCCTCAGGAAGCGGCCAGGATCAGAGCAACCCTTGGGGGCACCTTGCCTAGGCCTTTGGCGTGGCCGAGTCGCTGCCTCTGGCGTGCCGCTGCCTCTGGCGCGTCTTCTGAGGCCAACGCGGCGCCGCGGCAGCTGTTGCCTTGCCTAGGCCTCTGGCGTGGCCGAGTCACTGCCTCTGGCGTGCCGCTGCCTCTGGCGCGTCTTGTGAGGCCAACGCGGCGTCGCGGCTGCTGTTGCGAGCGGGGAAATTGTCGTCGTCATCACCACCATCGTAGTCGCCATCATGACCGCCGACATCATCAGCAAAATCAGCGACGCCTTGACCACCGACATCATGACCATCGTCATCATGACCACCGTCATCATGACCACCGATATCACGACCATCGTCATCATGACCACCGGCATCACATAGCATCCTCAGCGCCAACGTCATCATCATCATCGCCATCATCATCATCACCATTACTATCATCACGCCAAGTTCGCATCATATTAGCGCTGCGGATCCTTAATCTGATGTTCGACCCCTTGGTGGGACCAGGCAGGTCAGTGAGGCCCTCGCTATCGCTCGGCGTGCCGGGAATCCGGGCAAATCTAAACGAGGCCGGAGATGAGGTCAGCTCTTCTCCGGCATTCTTCGGGGTGCTGCTGCCCCTCAGGCACTCCTCGCGGCGTCCGCGAGCCGGCTCAGTACACGAGCGCCCTCTCGTCGACGTCTGCTCTCATCGTCGTCAGAGGCTAAAGGCAGGTTCTGGATGTTGTTGTGCTGTGTCTGGGCCGAAGCGCGTTTCCCAGGGGATGTGATTTGTTTTGCACGGTATATCCTTCATCTTAGTGCTTCTGCAGTTCTTTTCTCGCCCCTCTCCCCCCCCTTCCTTCCCTCTTTCTTTCGTCTCCCCCCTTGTGTGTCGTCGACGATGTTGTGCCGCTGACCTACACTAGCCTCCTGTGCGCTGCTGGGGTCCAGTAGTTTGGCAAATCTAAACGAGGCCGGAGATGAGGTCAGCTCTTCTCCGGCATTCTTCGGGGTGCTGCTGCCCCTCAGGCACTCCTCGCGGCGTCCGCGAGCCGGCTCAGTACACGAGCGCCCTCTCGTCGACGTCTGCTCTCATCGTCGTCAGAGGCTAAAGGCAGGTTCTGGATGTTGTTGTGCTGTGTCTGGGCCGAAGCACGTTTCCCAGGGGATGTATGTATATGTATATGTAAATGTTTATGTGCATGTATATGTATGTGTATATGTACAGGTATATGTAACTGCATATTTATATGTATACGTATGTGCACATGTTTATGTATGTGTATGTGTATATGTATATGTATATGTATACTTATATGCATATGTATATGTATATGCATATGTACATGTATATGTATATTCATATGTTTATGTATGTATGTATATGTGTATGTGTATGTGTATATGTATATTGATGTGTATATGAATATTATATGTATATTCATATTTACATATATACGTATGCATATGTATATGTATATATATATATATATATATATATATATATATATGTATTGTATATCCATATGTAACTGTACATGTATATGCATATGACTATGACTATGTATATGTATATGTATGTGTATATGTATATGTGCATGTATATGTATATGTCTATGTATATGTATATGTATTTGTATGTGTATATGTATATTTATATGTATACGTATATGTATGTGTATATGTGTATGTATATGCATATATATATATATATATATATATATATATATATGTATGCATGTATGTATGTAAGTATACATGCATGCATGCATGCATGTCCGCATGTACGTATGTATGTATGTGTATCTATATATTTAATATGCGCGCACACACATGTAGACATAGACATGTATATATATATGTATATATATGTAACCCTGTTGCGGCACCTCTCTCTTGAACCAGGTTTATTTGGGCGATTGATGCTGGGGCTTTTGCGAAACCAGCGTTTTCCGAAGCGTCTCGGGGCGCGCGCGCGACGACTCGCGCGCGGGCGCTTCGTTTGATGTTTTGCAAGGGGCCTTCGAAAACAGGTTTTCGAAGACGAAGATGTGTGCGCCAGTAGCTTCCTCTGCAAGGGGTGGTGTGGCGGGGGTCCATGCCGTTTTGGCTGGGGTCGTATGAGTTCGTATTTATAATGAACGATGGGGCAGAAATTTATATAAATCACACCCGGGCGGGCGGGCGCGTGCGGCGTGGCGTGTCCGAAGGGGATTTCCCGAAAGGAGATTCCGTGCGGCGCAGTTCGCCCCGCCCAACTTGAAGTTTCCAGCTGCAGTGCTCGCGCAGATGTCCTGCCTGCCCGCCCGAAAGTTGGTCTGCAACGCGTCTGCCGCGGCGATTGCGATGACTGCTCGGCGGTGGCCGGCGCGTCGCTTTGGCCGCGTTGGCGCGCGCAGGCTCGCGCGCAGAGCGGCCGGCTAGTTTGGCGTGACCGACGCGGCCGCGGCGGCGCCGGCCGCCCGGGATTCCCCGGCGCGTCTCGCAAGCCGCGCGGGCGCCCGGGCACGTCAGCAGTGCGAGTCGGTGACTCGGGCGGGCGCGGTATCGCGGCTACTTCGACAACGACGGGCGCGATGATGTTAGCGGCGGCGCTGGTGGCGATGATGACGCTGACGATGGCAGGGCCAATGGCGGTGCCGATGCCGATCGCGCCGATGTCGATGGCGGATTCCACGTATCGGTGATCAAGCTGTTATAAAGATTTCGACATGCGCGCTGCCGACCCGTGCGAGCATCCCGCATGGTGTTGCTGGGTAAGATCGTGCTCCTTCCCAGCCAGCGCGCAAAGATGTTCGAATGATGTCGGCATGCGCGCGCAAGAGGCCCGCGTGATCCCTTGTCATCAAAGCGTTGAGAAATTTGTGGTTTTCGAAAGAGTTTGTAAAACCGCGCGCGTAGACTTCTCTGGAACATCGTGTTGCGAAACCCTCTGTTCCATCTGCGTTCGGAAACCGCGGTTTTGAAATCGTCCCGGTGCCTTGAATTTGAGGGGTTTGGATCACTGATCATGACGCCGTGCGCGTGTGGACTTTGTTTATCAATTGCATGGGATTCGTGCCCCCAGCCCCCAACAAGCGCGCAACGGCATTCGAATGATTTCGACATGCGCGCGCGCGAGGGGCCCGTTGTGTCGCATTTGATGGACATGTTGAAGATCAACCAGCACTTTCCATTGGAAGTAGCGCGAATGTGCGCAATTTTTTCCAACATCGATGTTTCAAAAGTGTTCTGACCTCGAGTTCCAACTCCGTATGAAAACCAGGTTTTTTTAGTTCTGTCATGCATGCGCGACACCGCGCGCGTGTGTAACTCGTCGCGTTTTTTGGTAATTATTTGGTTGTTTGTTTTGCAATGTTGTGTTGGACACGGATGGGTTTGAAAACATGTGCGCGCATGTTATCATTCGACGTTGGTGGGGGGGGCGATACCAGCCTAGCTGGGATGGTACGAGCTCACATTCAAAATGAACGGTGGGGCATAATCATATGGAACATCTAGTATCCCAGGAGGATTCGCGAAAATTCAGGGGTGGTGGTGGTGGTAGATCCTCTTTCCTTTTCTGGAAACGAGAGTATATTCGAGGCGGCGGCGGGGCGGCAACGGCGTCAACATAGCAGCCTGGCCGCCACACCGGCGCAAACCACGGGCGGTGACGAGGCGGCGACGAGGCTGCGACGGAGCCGCCGGACCGCAACACTGGCCCAGACGACGGACGGCAACGAGTCGGCGACGGGGCGGCGACGGCGACACCATATCCGCCAGACCGCAACACCGGCCCAGACGATGGGCGGCGACGGGGCGGCGACGGGGCGGCGACGGCATCAACATAGCCGCCAGACCGCCACACCAATCCAGTTCCCTAGAACACACGCAAGAAACCCTAAGTGAAAACAGTGTTTTGGGAATCGTTGTTTTTGTCTTTCGAAACCTTCTTGAACGTGCTCTTGGATGCGTCTTGGGGCGTCGAGGAGGCCCCTTGGGCCATTTGGCGGCCTCTTGGACACATGGGAGGGCTCAGGACGTTGTTTTAGGCGGGCACTGCGTCCAGAGGAGCGGCAGGAAACAACACAGAACTCACGGAGAACATTCCAAGAGGCCCCAGAACGGCCCAGAACACTGGGCCTGGGCCCTTAAGAATTTACAACAATCTTGGCAGCAGCAGCAGCAGCAGCAGCACAGCAGTGTGAGCTTTGGGGCATTCCACCTGTTCTCCTCTTCGTCGCCATGAGCGAAGGAGGTCTTGAGGGAAAAGGGGTCCTGAGATTTTCGCAATGTTGAGCCTCTCGAGACCCTTCCCGGCTCTTGGGGCCGTCAGAAAGCAGGTCAGGGTCGAAAGCCAGTCCATGGCAGCCCGTTTCCCGCACAACTCTTTCGGATTGCGGAAATGTCCCCCTCTCGTTTGATCTTTTCATCCGCCCTTGGCCTCGTCGGGGTTCCTTCTCTTGGAGCCCGTTTCTTTATTGCTTGGGGCATGACGGGCGTCATGGCCCCCGCTCCCCCCCCCCTCCCCCCTATGACGTAACGCTCCCCCCCCCAGTGCGCTCCGGGCACTGCCGCCGTGAGCATTGGGATCCGCGTAGGAGTCCGCGTAGGAATCCGCGTAGGTGTCTGGTCCGCAGGCGTCGTCGTCGTCGTCGTCGTCGTCGTCGTCGTCGTCGTCCGTCGTCGTCGCTCGTGGTTCGTCGCTCGTCGCTCATCGTCGTCGTGAAGCGGACGCGGCTGGAGCCTGTTTTTAAGTCCGGGCCGATGACGGCAATCATCTGGGGGGAGGGGGTCGATGACGTCACGTTTCGCGCCGACGGCGTCTAGGAATGCTTAGGAATGACGGAGGACGGGTAGCGCGAACATGTAGGTGGCGATATGCACCACAACGCCTGTGTACATCACAGTGCCCGCGTGCACCACAGCGCCTGTGTACACCACGCCGCCGATGTACACCACAGCAGCCGCGTGCAACACAGCGTCAGTTTGTGCCACCGTGCCTGCGGGCACAGCAGGTCCTGTGTACACCACAGCGCCTCCGTACACCACATCAGCCGTGCGCAACACTGCACCAGTGTACACCACAATGCCTGCGTGCATTGCAGTGCCTGTGTGCGCCACGGCGCGTGTGTGAACCACATCAGCCGTGTGCGACACAGCACCATTGTTGTGTATAGAATGTCAGAAGGAATCCTTGTGACAAAATGGAGCGCGTGTGGATTCCAGAAACAATTGAAAACAAATCCTCATGGACGAAGGAGCGCCGCTGGAATCTACGAGTCCCCCCGAGTCTGCCCGCATCACCCTAACTCTCACTTGCGTCCAGGAGTCCCCAGCTAAACTGGCCGTCCGGGAACCAAGTGGACCGATTCAATCGACCATTCTGCGGCGCACGCTGAGATGCGCACGTGCGTTGTAACGCCAAGCCGCACGACAGGGGGTAAGAAGGAGGAAAAGGAGGAGGAGGAGGAGGAGGAGGAGGAGGAGGAGAAGGAGGAGGAGGAGGAGGAGGAGGAGGAGGAGGGAGGAGGGAAAAACGTCACATTCGATTAGCTTTCTTGGCGTGGCGTTTAGTTGTCCGCAGCAGATCCTGACGTAAATGCTCCTCCTACCTGTCCTATGCACGCAGGCACTGTGGTGTACACCAGCGCTGCGCTGCACGCGGATGCTGTGGTGTAGACAGGCGCTGTGGCGTGCAAAGGCGCTGCGGTGCACGCAAGCACAGTGGTGTACACAGGCGTTGTGTTGCACATGGCTGCTGCGGTGTATGTACACCAGCGCTGTAGTGCTCCCAAGTATTGTGGTATACGCGGGCGGTGCGTTGCACGCGGCTGTTGCGGTGTACGCAGGCGCTGTGGTGCACGCGCGCGGTGTGGTGCACGCGAGCATTGTGGTGTACACAGGCGCAATGGGCAGATCGCCACTTACATGCTGCTCGCGTCGTCGTCGTCGCTCGTCGCTCGTCGCTCGTCGCTCGTCGCTCGTCGCGTCGTGCGAGCGGGCGCGGCTGTGGTGCCGGAACCACACGGCGGGGGGGGCGTCACGTCATTCCCCCCCCCCCCCCCCGCATGATGCCCGTCATCGCCGAACATAAAGAAACGCGCTCTTGGCCGTCTTCGTCTTTCCGTCTTTTACATGCCTACTCGTTGAGTATTCTCTCATGTTGGTGTTGTGATGCCTTCAATGCGTAGGCCACGCTGTTCGCGTTCTTTGCCATTTTACCATTCGTTCGGGACGAACCCATTGATCTTGGCAAGTGGTCTGGTTTGGGTACGTCACCAACCTATGTTTTTTCGGCTGCGAGCTGACGCCGCCGACCCGAGAGCCTGCCGAGACTATTCAGCCATCCGATGAATCCAATACCATCATTCTTTGTTTCCGCGAGCCGTCCGCTTCCGTCCGTGCAGCAGCTGGTGTGCAGCAGGAGCCGGGAGTACCCGACGCTCCAAGACCACGAGTACTCGTGGTATGCGAACAACCAGGACCGCAAAACGGGTTAGGCATGTCTGGGGGAGTGGCGTTTCAGGAGATCAACGAGGCATGGTGAGGGTACAGAGTATAGGAATCAGTATGCGAAGGCGTAACCGTACCACTCGAGTGTGCCAGGTATCGATTCTGCCCTCGTGGGCCTTGCAACTGAACTGTCTTTAAGCAGCGAGCATGCGCTGGAGCGTATTCTGCAGCCGACACGCTGGAAATAAAGACCACGCTGGTTTCCGAAAGGGTCGGGCTTCAGGCGGTCCTTCCTCGGCCTCTCCTCGTAAACCTGGGCGCTTCTGGGGCCCCAAAGGTCCTTTTTCCTTTACGTACGGTTCCTTCTGGCAGGACTTGGCTGGATCTTGCTGGCTCTCGCGAATCGACTCTGACCGACGCTACTCGTCACGAATCGACGCTGAATCGGTGTCTCCTCGTCGATTACCAGACGCTCGCGCACGCTAACGCACTCTCAAGGCACAACTTAGAGGGCATGCAGTGCTCCCATGATCTGCTACCGAAGGGGTACGGTGCTGCGTGGAGGGAGATCGACCAAGCAGAACGACTCCGAATGCTGTGCTCATGCGAGGGGCGAGCAGGCGCAGAGGGGTACCATTCTTGGCCGGCCGCGCGCGGCGACAGAAAGCCCGCGGGAGTTCTCTGGGCCGTGGGCTCGCCGCCTCGCTGGTGTTCTGGAGCCCGGCTGGACCTAAACGGTGTTTTGGCGATTTCGTGGGCCGTTTTCGTTTCGATTTAGTTTTGCGGTAAAGGCGGATTGAAGAAGACAAAACGAGGGAAAACGAAAACAAAACGAAAACGAAAAACACCGTGTAGATTCAGCCCTGTTTTGGAGAGGGAGAAGGAGACGGAGGACGGGTTGCGGAGGGTCTGGTGGGTTCTCGGGCCATCCAGGGAGGCGAAGCTCCTCGGCACATCTCGGCGGCCACCCGGCCGTGGTGTCAGGGTCGCCAGGGTGCGCAGACGCTTCGTCTCCCCTGTATGCACTGCGCTCGCTAGGAGGAGGAGAAGGAAGAGGAAGAGGAGGAGGCTGAAGGCTGAAGGCTGAAGGCTGAAATCATGAAGCCTGGTCAATGCCAGGTTGCGCCACAGTGTGGGCCCCCACTCCGCGCGGCGAGGCGCAGGAGATGAGCAGACGATCGAGGAAAATGTATCGATACCGATGCTCGTCGTGGAGAGCCCTCGTCGCCACGACTGAATTCTCCTCGAAATTCTTGTCAGAATGCACCCTGGGAGAGGTCCGGGGAGTAGCCGTATCAAAACCTTGATGGCCTCCCACGAGGAGGGGGACGAGGAGGAGGAGGAGGGGGAGGAGGAGAAGGAGGATGAGAATGAGGAGGAGGAGGCGCAGGGTCGAGGAGGAGGAGGAGGAGGAGGAGAAGGAGAAGGAGGGCCCTCCGCTGGAGCCCTCCCTCGAACACCAGAAAGCCAGGAGCAGAGGCCGCTTCCGGGAACCGGTGCCTCTCCGTCTGTGCCTCTGGAGCCGGCATTCGGCCGCGCCTCGGCGAGACGCTGGCCGCATTCGTGATGGGCTTGTTTTCCCACCACCGCCACCATAAGTTGGAGGGGGAAATGAGGTGGAGGATGAGGAGGAGGAGGAGGAGGACCCCCTCCCCCTCCTACTTATGGTGGTGGCGGTGGAAAACAAGCCCACCAACTCGAGCTGGCACGCCGAGGTGCGCTCGCGGCGTGCTGTTCCAGCGGCGGCTGCGGGGGTGGCCGGCCGCTGGCACAGGAGTTGGCCAAGACGCTCACGCCGCTGGTGCCCGCGAAGCAGCTCAAGCAGCCCGACGACCAGGCCGTGCCGAGCCGTCGACGCCGTTCGGAGCATCACACATATTCATACTCATACTCACACATACTCATACTCATACTCATACTCATACATACATACATACAGACATACATACAGTAAACGTACATACGTACGTAAGTACACACGTACGTACGTACGTACATACATAGATACGTACATACATCCATCCATCCATACTTACGTACACACATACTCACATCCACCCATCCATACATACACACATGCATACACACGTCTACGCATACATACATACCTGCGTACACACAAACAGGCATGCATACGAGCATACAAACAAGCATATGCACGTATGTACATACATACATACATACATACATACATACATACATACATACATACATACATACATACATACATCATACATACATGCATACATGCATACATGCATACATGCATACATGCATACATACATGCATACATGCATACATGCATACATGCATACATGCATACACGCATACATGCATACATGCATACATGCATACATGCAAACATGCATACATGCATACATGCATACATGCATACATGCATACATGCATACATGCATACATGCATACATACTAGCATCCATACCTACATACACATATATGCACACATACATACATACGCACATACACACACACACTCCAACACACGTATTCACGTACATACGTACACACGCACATGTGTACATACGTACATTCATACATACACACAATCCTGCATCCATACGTACATACATACATACATACATCCCGACACACATATATGTATACAAACATACATACAATCATACATAAACACGCCTACACATACATTCATACATATGTACACACATACATGCATACATACTCACGCACAAACAAACATACGCATATACACGTACATGCACACATACATACATACATACATGCATGCATGCATACATACATACATACACACATACATACATACATACATATTATCACCCATGCATACATACATACAGCAAACATACTCACACATACATGCAGACACATCCATACACACATACACATGCATACACACGTATTTTTTATTTATTGAATCGCTTCGCTCATTCCGCCGGCCCATTTCGCATGACTCAGCCTCTTGGGGCCGCTGGGGGGCCTCTTCAGCGTCGCTTGGGGGCCTCCTGAGGGCCTCTTGGGGGCTTTTGGGGCCTCTCAGGGGCCTCTTGAGGCCTCCTGGGGGCTTCTTAAGGCCGAGGGCTCGAAGTTTTGTTTTGTGTTCCCCCTTTGGGGCATCGCTTGGGGCCCTCTTGGGCCCCTCTTGGGCCGTCTTGGATGCCTCTGGGGCCGTCTTGGAGCCCTCTTGGGCCATCTTGGGGCCTTCTTGGGAGCTTCTTGGGCCCTCTTGGGGCGATCTTGGGGGCCTCTTGGGCCGTCTTGGGGCGTCGGGAAGCCGAAAAGATGGACACGCCAAAATCTGCCCAACACCTAAGGAAAAGTAATGCATTTTGCCTCTTGGGGCCCTCTGGGGAGTGCTCTTGGAGGCCTCTCGGGGCGTCTGGGGGCCATCTTGGGCGTCTTGAAACGATCGTGAGGCATCTCGGAGCACTCTTGAACCATCTTGGAGGGCTCTTGGCGGCCTCGTGGCCCTTCTTGGGGCTCCCTGGAGGGCCACGGGGGCGGCGCCCAGGAGGAAAACCATCTCTGACCCGACCCTGCCGGGGATCGCCCGGGGTACTTTTCGTCTGGGGACCCCCAGGGGCCGCCCCGCGCGCGCGAAGTAGAAGTATTATTTAGCACTTACCGGAGATCTTAGCACGCCTCTGGCCCGTTGGGCCGGCGAATTTCTTTATATATATATATATATATGGGTTTGCATGAAAGGGGGTTTCCTCTCTCGAGCGGGGCGCTCGCCGCGCCCGTCCCTCTGCACGTTCGTCAAATCGCGACGTTGCGCGCGACAAAGCATTGGAAGCGGCCCGGGCCTTCATCATGCTGGCCATCGTGGCGCTGACGTTGATGTAACAGATTTACCCGTCCAGCTCTGCGCCGCTCAGGAACAGGTGGCCGTAGCGCTTGCGGGACCATGCCTTGGCGCGAGAGTTCTCTCACCGTCGTTGGTATGGAACCCCGTCTCGTTGTTCCTGTACTGTTGCCCTTGTGACGGTTGAGCGCGTGGACGTCCACCCGTCCGTTGCGACCATCGACCTCTTGCGCATGCGGCTCACCAGAGCTTCCTTGATCTCTTCGAGACCCCCCGGCTCGCCGTTGTGGGCGTCGGCCTTGCGCGGCAGGAGCTTGTGCGTCGCCCTCTTTCTGAGGTCCTGGTGCGTATGCGCGTCGGACTTGTTGCCCACGAAAGCGGCTGCCCAGAGCCAGCGGCCGTTGCTCTTCAGGTTGGCGGCGGGTTTCTTGCGAAGGGCCACGTTCTTCCGCGGGGGTGCCCTCTTCATCGGCCCCTTCATCGGCCCCTTCATCGGCCCCTTCATCGGCTTCTTCTTGAGCTTGCGCCCATCTGCATTTGCTGGGTGTTGTAGACCGTTCGCGCTGGCAAGCGCTTCTGGATCTGCTTCCGCGCCAGCGGGGTGGTCCTGCGCGGCCCCACGCGCGCCGTAGTGGCCCCGCCTTGATTTTCGCTGCGGGATTTGATCACCCACCCGTCCGCCTAGTCGACGTTGACCTCTGTCTCGTCGTCGTCAACGGTGTCCCCTGTCCGACCGCCAACCATGGGGTCGTCCAGCGTGGGCAGCGCGTTCCCAAGGGATTCTTGGTAGACCAGCCTCCAAGCGTCGATCGTATGCCTGTGCAAGTTGTCGAACATGTCTACCATCGCGTCCTTGACGTCTTTGTAATTGCGCCCCAAGCGGAGGTTGTTGATCAAGTGCAGAAAGGGCATCCGAGTGTTCATGGGAATCTTCGCGAGTAAGCCGTGCGAGTTCACAGGTTTGCAGAAGTGCTTGTGCCTTGCGTTTTTGCGCGACCAGCGGTGAGCGTTCCACCCGCGGTCGGCGCGGGCTTCGAATTTCGTCTGTCCGCCGCGCTCGGCGCGCCCGCTATGCCGAGCAGCGACGCCGTGGTGGGGGAATATGGCAATCGCGCGCACAGTCAGCGTGTCCTCCAGCCCATCTGGAGACAGGATGGGGCGCCACAGCACGTGCTCTTCGAAGGCGGCGTTGCTCGTAAACCGCTCGTCTCAAATGGAGGGCTGCCATTGCGTGGTCTTCGGCGGGGGGCCAGCGCCCCCGACGCGCGCCCGGCCGATGCTGTCTGCGAGCCAAAACAGCGGCGGTGCAAACGACAGGATTAGTGGAAGAACATTGCGGCCGTCGCGATGACGCGGTGTCAGCGAAGACTGGGCGACGCGTTTCAGCACGCCGTATAATCTAAACAATCTTATTCGGAATGCTCCTCGCTGGACAGACGCCCCTCATGTCGAGCGAGCGCGCCGCGCCCCTCGCCGCAGGCCGCATGCCGCCGTAGCGCGAAGGTCGGCCCAGCGTGGTTCGCCCTCGTGCGCGCCCGTGGTGAGTGCAGTGTGGCGGTGCGGAGGCCAGCCCAGAAATGCCCGCGCCATCCTCTCCGCGCACTTCCGCGTAGTGGCCCCGTCCGCAGTGTCGACCCAGAACGCGTTGCGCTCGGTGATGAAGCCAAGGTCGCACACGCGCGCAGGGCGATTATGCCGGATGCAGACTGCCGCCGCCTCCAAGTCCCTGTGTGGGCGCACGAGGATCGGCGGTTGGCTTGGGTCGGAGGGCAACCGGAGCAGGCCCGCAAAGCCCGCTGCGACGAACTGCTGAAGGCTTTTGTGGAAGCGCGTGGAGGTCGGCCATCCGTCGAATGAAATGCGCAGGCGGTCGCAGGGGGTGCGAAGAACCAAACGCGGGTCGACGATTGTTTTCCCGCGCAAGGGCCGCCCCCCAACGCTGCGGGAGTTCTGGCAGCGTTGCATTCCGAACGGCCAGTCGTCCCCGGCTTGCAGGCGATGCGACTGCGTCGCGCTCGGGTTCCACCGGGGGGAATCTGGAGGCGCTGGCGCGCCTGGGCGAGAATCGGACAAGAGCGCGAACTCGAACGCCATTGCAGCGATGGGCGGGCCACGAGAGATGCAAATCGATGCATGCGGGCACGCTGCGGCCCGAACCGCAAATGCTGCGAGCCCGCGATGAGACGGCGTGGGCTGGATTCCCGAGAACGGCAACGGGGGGCCGAGCAGCCCGCGGACTGCGACGATGCCGATGGCGACGGCGGCGGCGGTGATGGCGACGATGGCAATGGCGTCGGCGACGACGTTCCTTGTAGGTCGTTTTTAACGCGGTGCATGATTTAACCAGTGCAATAGTGAAAGAATTTCTCGCCGGGCGCCTGCGCGGCGCGCGCGCAAATCGCGGCGCGGCGCTCGCGCGGCGGCGCAAGAACTCGACCCGGGCCTCCTCGGTGACGCCGCCCAAGAATTCGCGCAGGCCGACAGCGGGGGCGTCGCCGATGCCTCCGGGGGCGCCGCCGCTGTCAGCGAAATCG
The DNA here is from genome assembly GCA_963575745.1 of Prorocentrum cordatum. Classification (NCBI taxonomy): domain Eukaryota; class Dinophyceae; order Prorocentrales; family Prorocentraceae; genus Prorocentrum; species Prorocentrum cordatum. The sequence continues at coordinate 150,576 of CAUYUJ010015798.1, read as the reverse complement.
CTAACGATGTTGAAGTCCTCCGCGAAGCCGCCCTCGAAGCTGCAGTTCGTGATGTTGTCCGCGATGTTGCCCTCTGACGGCGCCGGCGTGGCCTCGCCGTCGGGCCCGGGGTCGAGGATCAAGATTTCGCTGGCGCCGTCGTCGTGCTTGGTGTCGCTGTCGGCCATGAGCTGCCCCGTCCAAAACGCTCGCCATGCGCCGCGGGGCTGTGGAATGGCCGGCAACTGGTTGAGATTGGCGACGGCGGTCCGCGCGAGGCATCCGCGGCGCATGGTCTGCGACTGGGCGAATTCGAAATCCGCTTCTATTTAATGAGGTGTTGTTCTTGCTTCAACGGACCTCTCCTCTCCTCTCCTCCTCTCCACTTCTCTCCTCTCCTCCTTTTCCTCTCCGGTCTTTTTTTGTTGTTTGCCCACTTTTTGTTCTCCTCTCTCTCTCTCTCTCTCTCTCTCTCTCTCTCTCTCTCTCTCTCTTTTTTTTTTTTTTTTTTCTCTTCTCTCTCTCTCTCTCTCTCTCTCTTTCTGCTCTCTCTCCTCTCTCTCTCTCTCTCTCTCTCTCTCTCTCTCTCTCTCTCTCTCTCTCTCTCTCCTCTCTTTTTTTTTTTTTTTTTTTTTTTTTTTTTTTTTTTTTTTTTTTTTTTTTTCCATTTTTTCCATTCCCCCGCCCCCCCTCTCTCTCTCTATATATATATATATCCTTTTTTTGTTTCCTCATTTTTTTTTGCTTCCTCTCTCTCTCCTTTCTCTCTCTTTTTTGTTTTTTTTTTTTTTTTCCTCCTCTCTCTCTCTCTCTCTCTCTCTCTCTCTCTCTCTCTCTCTCTCTCTCTCTCTCTCTCTCTCCCCCCCTTTCGTTGGGGTTCCATCGTGTGCGTGTGTGCGTGCGTGCGTGCGTGCGTGTGCGTGTGTGTGTGTGTGTGTGTGTGTGTGTGTGTGTGTGTGTGTGGGGGGGGGGCGTATTGCAAATTGATTCTTCTTGTGGCGGATTAAATGGGATTCTTTTTGTGGCGGATTGCAATTTGAAGCCTTTTGTGGGGGATTATATTGGGGTTCCTTTTCCGGTGGATTACGCTAGGATTCCTTCTGCGGAGTGAATTTGGTTTCCTTTTGGGGGGGGGTGCAATGAGATTCCTTCTGCGGGGGGTTATGATAGGATTCTTTTTTGCGACGGTGCTGGGTGGGGGGGGGGGGGCGGGGGGGGGGGGGTTAGAGTTATTGAAAACCAAGGGATCAAATAAATTTGAAGATCATCTACGATTTTCAATGGTTTTACATAATGGTTCTGCAAATAATAAAATTGAAAACGCAGCATTTCCAGCTCCCTGATAAGAGAACGCTGTGTTTTCATATGGTTTCAGTATCAGGGGCTTTTTTTTTGTTTGGGGGGGGGGGGGGGGGGGGGCGTTTTTTCGCTCTGGGGGGGCCGGCAGCGTTTTTTTTTTTTTTTTTTTTTTGGGGGGGGTCGGTCGGTCTGGGGAGCTGGAAGCGACTTGTTTACATTTTTCTTTGCAAAACCATTGAAATTCATTATAAACTTGTACTTTTATTGAATTCCTGGGTTTTCAAGGGCCATTACAAAAGGGATTTTATTGTAATCCTCCACGAGGCATCCTATTGTAATCCTCTTTAAAAGGAAACCTAATTTACTCCGCAGAAGGAACCCTAGTGTTCCTTTTGCGGAGGCTTATAATCGGACCCCTTTTGCGACGGTACTTTGGGGGGGGGGGGGGGGGGGGGGAAGGAAGAGCGACGAATCTATTGAAAACCAATGAATCATATATATATATATAAACACGCAGCATATCCAGCTTCGAATCATTGAACACTTGCAGTTCTTGGATTTTTTGGTTTTCAAGGGCCGCTGCAAAAGGTATCTCATTGCAATCCTCCACAGAAGGAATCCGATTGCAATCCTCTTCAAAAGGGCGCCGAATTTACCCCGCAGAAGGAATCCTCGTGTAATCCTCCGCAACAGGAATCCTAGTGCAATGCTTCGCAAAAGGAATCTTATTGTAACCCTCAACAAAAGGGATTCAAAGGTCAGGGGCCTTGCGCCAGACGGCGCGCGAGCAGACTGAAACATCGCGATTGTGCCTGTGAAGCGGCCCTTTGGCACTCCATTCAAATATTCGGCGAAGCACGTCTAGTTGACATGACACAGAGGAGGAGGAGGGGGGGGAGGAGGAGGGGGGCATCATATGTAGATTGGAGGAGAGCCCCTCGCGGTCGCAGTGGGAAGGCCAACTCGTGCGTCATGTGAAGCGGTTGGGCTGCCATGTCGGTATTTTATTGGACTTGGCGAGCGCAAAGTACGCGCCAACGGAGGATTGCAAGTGTGTTCGAACAAGTTCTATTGCAATGGCGCTTTCCTGAACGCTTACCTCGTTGCCATGGTTCGCCCGAATACGAAGAGGGGCTACGCAGCGGATAGTTCTTTTCTCGTTGCCCAGTCGGGCGAGAAATCGAATCCCCCCCCGACCGGGGGCGCCTTCTACCAAGATTTGAACGAGAAGATTGCCAATCGCATCAGTGTTCGGCGTGCCGTGGAAAGATGCCGCGCGGCATGCGACGTCCGCGTCTTGGGCGTGGATGGGCTCTACAAGTCATTGATGTTTGTGCTGTGCCGAGTTCCGCGCGGACAGAAGCAAGACGCAGTTGCAGGGCGAGATCGGGTTCCATTGCGCGTTTCTATTACTGTTCAGTGCAGCGACAGCACACTCGAGATTTTCGGTTCCAGGTCGGAAGGCCCCGTCCAGCAGGTTCCACAAGCAGCTGAAGGCCTTTTGCAGAAACGTTACGTGGCAAACACAACGACGCGCTCTGTGCATTGCCACGGTGGCGAAATGGGCAAAGCTGTTCATTGGCTTCTTATCAAAGTGCCAACGTGGCCAGTCGCATTCTTTTGTAGAGCACGATATGTTGGCTCAGTTTTCCGATATTCTTTTAGCAGAGGCACCTTTTAGTCTCGTCCCCCGCATGAGTCATGCTGCAGCAGCGAACGAATCAGTGGGCCAGGCCCTGCTGCCCTCAAATGCAAAGATTACTTGCCAGCGCCCAGCGTCTGCGATGTAAGTATCACTGTTCCTTCACGACTTGCGCGCTTGCGTTCCTGCTGGTTGTCGTTGCGTCCGAAAACAGTTATCCCTCTAAACCCGATCGCGCGTCCGTTTCGTTGCAGTGCAAAGCGAAAGAAACCAGCGCTGTTAAATGGCAGCAGATTTTGAGTCCCATGGCGGGCGCCCGGCCCGCGCGCGACGCTGGCGGTCGACGGCGCCAGATTCGCTCGAGCCAAAACGGCTACCGCGGGCGAGTCGCGACCGACTGGCCGGGCGACGTGTTTGAGCGCGCTGCGTGCAAGGGCAGCGAACATAATGGCGGCCTGCGCCCCCGGCTCACGTGGGGTGCGCCGGCGCGCGCGATCCCCAGGAACTGCGGGCGTTCGGGCGACGCGCGCTCCCGCTTGACCTCGACGAATTGGGGGTCGCCGACGACGCCGCGGCCGAGTCCGCGGACCTTGCGGCGCCGCTGCGCGGCCGAGTCGATGGGCAGCTTTTCTCTCTCTCTCTCTCTCTCTCTCTCTCTCTCTCTATTTCTCTCTTGCTTTCTTTCTCTCTTTCTCTCTTTTTCTCTCTTTTTCTCTTTCTCTCTGTCTCTCTTTCTTTCTTTCTCTCTTTCTTTTTTTTCTTTCTTGCTCTCTCTCTCTCTTTCTCTCTTTCTCTCTTTCTCTCTTTCTCTCTTTCTCTCTTTCTCTCTCTCTCTCTCTCTCTCTATATATATATATTTTCCCTCTCTCTCTCTCTCTCCCTCTCTCTCTCTCTCTCTCTCTCTCTCTCTCTCTCTCTCTCTCTCTCTCTCTCCAAGAGCGCCTCCAGGTTGTCCGGCGGCGCCGCGTCGCCGTCCTCCTGGAGCAGGTGCGCGCGCTTGCCCTCGGCGGTTAAGAACGCCACCCCCTCGGAGTCGCTGCGCTGGGCCTCCTTCTCGGCGGTCCCCGCGGGGCGCCAGTGCAACTTCTCCGAGGTGTCGACGCGGGCCCCGAGCGCTGGGGAGCTTTGTCGTGGGGCGCAGGGCGCGCGAGGTCGACTTATTCCTGGGAGGTGACGGAGGGCCAGCAGTCCAGGTTCTCCAACGAGGGGTTCGCGCGTCTGGTCGGCAACGCGCCGAGGCCCCCCCTGCTTCCACTCGGTGGCGCCCCGCCTGGCCCGGCGCGTGCTATCGTGATGGCCGACGTCAGGGGGGGCTTTAACCGTGTCCCGAATCGGATCGGCATTGGATCGCCGCGCCCCGCTTCTGGCTGGCCCTGGCCGATGCCGGCGGATGCAGCTTGATCGCGTCGGACAGGAATCGCGGCCCCAGCCGGCGAATTGAATCGCGGCCGCGGCTGCGTTTGCAGCCCTGGCCGCGGCTGTGGCCGCTTGTGGGAGCTGGGGCCGCTTGTGGGAGCTCGCGTTTTTCTTCCCCGGCTCCGTCCTCGGCCGCAGTTTCGGCCCCGGCCCAGGTTCAAGGTTCGGCTCTGGTCCGGGCCCCGACCCCGGCCCCGACCCCGGCCCGTCCCTCGCCTCCAGTCTTGGCTCCCGGCCCCAGTCCTGGCCTCCTACGGCTGCCAGTATGTCCAAGGAGCCGTTGTTTAATATGATCAGGTAACGGAGTGGCGTTGATTTCGTCGTCAGCCCGTTTTTCTTCGATGGAGAACGTCCTGGAGGTATCGGGGGATGCTGCTTCTGATTGACGGCCCATGTAGATGTTTTCCAGATCGGGGGTCTTGCTCGCTCTCAATAAACATTTGTAACCTGGACATTATGACTGCTGTCCACGTTGTAAGTAACCGATTCGTCTGAGGAGTCGGCAGAGGGATAATCAGGAGGCGCGCTTGTAGTCGGTGCCAGCGGCGGTAGGCAAGACGGCGCAGTGGCGGGCCAAGGCGCGCCCGAACCTCGAGCGGTAGCGCAGGAGGTCCCCTCGGCGCCCCCGCTGCAGATGGCTGCCTCGACCCTGGCTCACTCTGCGGTTCAGCGGAGGAGGCGGTGTCTAAACGAGGTCGAATTCGTCGATCGTCGCTATGAGGTGCGGTGCGTGCGTGCCAGTCCAGGTTCGTGGCAACTTCCCGCAATTGGTAGCGGTTCTGGTTCTTCTGTCGGCGGCGGTTGCGGCCCTTCACCGGCGTCGATGGCGGAGGCGTCGTGAATTGCATCGGTTTCCGCCGCTGCAGGGTTGAGTAGAGGCTCGTCTCCAGGAAATCTCGTTTTTCATTCTCTGGTGGCGTCGACGTAGCGACGAGCTCCACGAGTGCGCTCGAGATCAATCTTTTAAGGTCATGGAGGGCGCGGTTGGCGATCTCGATGCCCTTACTTTCGTCTAGAGTGGTACTCCGCATCTGTTCATTAGACACGCCGCAGCACTCGCCGCATGTTAAATCAAGCCCCGCCAGCAGTAGGTAAAATGATCACACCAGGTCCAAGCCGCTTGCCTGGGCCAGCTCGTCCTTGTCTCCAGACAAACACGGGTTGGCCTTCCGTGATTGTCGGTGGCATGCGGTGTCTGGCGCGGAGGACTACTAGTAGTCGGGTTCGTCTATCCATGGCAGGCCATGCTTTCGTAGCGGCTTGGCGCAGCCTTTCCGCTCGTTGGATGTCCCGCGCCGGATCGGTAGACATGCGCTGGAAATCTATGGGGCCATTGGAGAGCAGTGCCGCTGGTGGGCGTTGCGTGGTGCCGAAAACCCGTTTGAGCGTCGGTCTGGGATGCCGCGGCGGTCATCGCGGAGCAGATGGAGGCAGGGGCGTGCGGGGCCAGCTGGGACTATTCGATGTGTTCCGACTGCGCCAACCCCCAGGTGGTTGCAGCTGGGCGGAGCCACGCTACCATAACCAGAACAGGTGGGCGGATTCCTGCCCCGGGGAGGCCCATGGCCCCCGCTGGCGCTCGCAGCGGTGCTGGCCGGGCCTCTTTTCGAGGCGCAGGCCGCGGCGCCAAGGGCGGATCTCGCCCTCTTCGTCGGCTACAGGACGTGGGCGGCGCCCGCGCTTACGGAGCTGTTCAGAGCCGCGGAGGCGTGGAGGGGGCGGGCCAGCGTTATGGGTCTCAAGGAGCACGAGGGTAGACAGCAGTGGGCGGCGGCAACGCCGAGCAAAAGCCGACAGCTGCTGCAGCGCGGAGGTCCCGCCGACAGGGTCCACGACAAGCTGGAGGTCTTGGGCGCGAAGGTCACAGGGGGCCCGAAGAGGGCCAAGGTGGACAGGGGGAAGAAGAGAATGGAAAAAAGGCGCTCCAGCAGGCGCTCCGCGCGAAACTGCTTCCATGTAGCCGCGGGATCTGCGAACTGTGCTTGCGTCGGGGCCCCTCGGCGTGGTTGAATGCGGGTGGATCAACGACTCGCCGTGCAATTCAGGCGTATGAGAAATCCGGGCCGCAGTGGGCCGCGCGGTCGGCCTCCCGCGGCGCGCAGCGCCGGCGCTCAGGGAGCTCGTGCAGGGGCGCAGACTCGACGTCGCATGCGGGGTGCAACGAACCACGGTGATGGCGGCGGTCAGAATCGCGGCCAAGACGCGGCCGAGCACGACCCCGACGAGGTGGAAGGGAGGCCAGGGATGGGGTGGCAACGTCGCCGTCATGCTGATGCCCGCGGGGTGGGCGCTGACGGGCGAGTGGGCCTGGTGCCGCGCGCCGCGACGAGCGTATCACCCTGGGCGACGAGCGAGTGGGCCCGACGAGCGTATCAGCCTGGACAGGAACAGCAGGTACTGGCTAAGGCCGAAGGCGCTGGCCCACGTGCTCCGGGAAGGGTGGCGGCGCGCGTGCTTCGTGCAGTGGCAGCGCGCCAGCGGGATCGACTCGGGGCTCTGCTGGTGGGAGGGCTGGGGGCCCTGCAGGATCAAGGCCGTGCAGACGGCGACGGCGACCAGCGGGAAGGCGGCGGCTGTCCTGGCCGGCGCCCTCGTGTCCCCCGCGGCGTTCGACAGCGGCAGGGCTCGGCGGGCCGCGCGGGCGGCCGATGGGGCCGAGCAGCAGCCGCAGCCGAGGGAGGAGAGCCCCTGGAGGGAACTGGCGCCCCGCCAGTGGTGCGGCGCGCCAGTGCCAGACGCCGGCCGCGTGCTGTGGGCCTGCGCGGGCGCCCAGGGCTGGCCCCGGCACCGGCCGCGAGACCCGCTTCAGAGGCGGCTCGTCTCGCCCGCTTGCGAGAGACGCCGCGTGGGCGGGGGCCAGCGCGTCCTCGCGTGGGCGATGCGCGTCCGGGACGTGGCGCGGAGGGACAGGCGCGCGGTGGTCGGCGCCGACGAAGACGAGGGAGGAGGTGGAGGTGGAGACGACGGGGAGGCCGAGTGCCGACAGAGAGGGCGCCGAGGCGCGGGCGACCGCGGCACAGGCGCAGAGCGGCTGCGACCGCGAGGGGGAGGGGGGCAGGAGAGGGGGAGAAGGAGGGGAGGGCGCCCGCTGCAGAAGCCAGGAGGGAGGTGAGAGAGCAGGAGGGAAGAGGCCCCGCCGCAGAAGTCGGGAGGGGGGGCTGAGGAGGAATAGGAGGGGGGAAGGGCGCCCGCCGCCAAAGGCAGGCAGGAGGGGAGCCAGGGAGGTAGGGGGAGGAGCGCCCGTTGCCCAAGGCAGTCGGGCGGCGAGGAAGGCAAAGCAACAGCTGCAAAAGGCAGGAGGGCTGCAAGGAGAAGGGGGCACCTGCTGCAGAATACAGAAGGGAAGACACCTACTATTACCGCAGCCGGGCCATCTCGACGGCCCGGTTGTTTCTCCCTTCCCCGCCGAAAACCCGTTGCAAACGTGGGGGGCCATTCCGACTCTGGTGGCGGTTCCGAACAGAGCAACACAATTCCCCATGGCATGCCACTCGGCTGGAGCATCCGGAGCTGCCCGATGAACGGCTAAACGGAGCTGTTGTTTTCCATTCTTTTCCCGCGCGTTCCATTCGACTGTCTTGCCGCGGTGAACGGGCATTCGCAGGGAATTCGCTCGCGCCGTTGTTTTGCATGTCATCGGCAAACGTTCCTTGGAACTCCGTTCCAGGATCAACTGCGACAGCCTCTGGCATGCCAAACAGTCGCGCCCATGTGCGCACGCGTGCCTGCCATGCTACAACTGCTGACTTCCCTGTTCCCCACGTGTCCAGATCGTTGGAAGGAGGTGTCCCAACTGATGATATTGATTCCAGATACGGCGCGTCATCGAGCGGGCACTTGACTTCGACCAAATCAATGCCAACAACGTGGCTGAAACGATAAACCGTAGGAACAGCAGCAGGACGGCGAGCATAAGGTCGCTTGTGCGCATCGCACTCGTCGCACTTTCAACAAGTTTTTCTCAGCACCCAGTGTGCCACTTCAGGCTTTGCGTTTCCCCGTGTCAGAAGTCGAGCGAAGTTTGGATTCCCAGGGCGACCAGAGTTGTCATGGGCAAGTTTGAGATCGGCCAATTGATCGGCAGTAGGTGCCGATTCTCGCTGAGCAGGTTCTCCATCATCGCTATCAGGGTCGTCGTTGAGATGGTCAACGGGAATTTCTTCAGGCTCATCTTGTTCAGGAGCTGCTTCCAAAGACTGGTATTGTTCACAGAAAGTGCTTGCTTGATGTGCATAACTTGTTGATGGTGGATTTTCCAATGCCGTCCTCGTCGAGATCCGAAAATGAAGTGTAGGCTCCGCTGGTGGTCGGCCAACATCAGTCGCCACTCTCCTCTACTCGCCTCGGCCGCTTCGACCGAAGCCGGCGGGGTAGCGGGCTGCCGGGGGCCGCCGGGAAAAACTCGGAGCACGGCCATGCGTCTACCGCGTGCTGGACCGGCCGGGCTTGCATTTGTAGCATCTGGAGAAATGCATTGCCCAACCTGAAGGAGACAAGTACTCTGAGGACAGATGCCTGCCAGCAGCGCGCCAGCGAACGCCATGTCAGTCGCAGACTTGGGATGAAAGACGGCCAATTCATTTCGTGGCCAAAATTCGGGCAGAAGACGGTTCAGACCACGCATCCTGAATGAGTTCGGTAGTGCCATCTGAGTAGACAATCTCTGTCATCCGCTCGTTGGTAAAATCGTCTGCAGATGGGGGGCTGGCGGATTCGGTCGGATTGACGGGGGCGTCGCGGGGTTTCTGATGCACTCGGACACGTGCTCTGCGACCGTCGAAATCATTTTCTGCCCGCGAATCCATCGGGTGTCGTGCTCCTCCGCGATCGTCGAAGCCGCCCCGTCTGTTGTGCTCTCGCGCATCTCGCGCTCGGCCGCGTGCGTGGCCAAGCGTCGGAGTTGTTGATGTGTTGCTGGGTCGCCCAACTCGTGGGCCCTCGTGCGCCGCCCGCAGTGCTGGGAGTCCATCTCGTAGATCTCCTTGAAAGTACAGCCCGCGAACCTCCCGAATGTCGTTCGTTCCATGTGGTCTGGGGCACCGGTGCAGATGGAGCCGTCGATAGGGGGCCTCGTCCAGCGCATCTGGCAGTCGTCGCGCGCCCACCCCATTTTTTCTCAGCCATCCTGTGGTGTTGGGCCCTCGTTTTGAAGAGACAGCGCCCCGCGTTCCCACCTTCCCGCTGCCCCCTCCCAGCGGGTGTGCCCGCATGCGTCCCGCACGCCGATTTCGGCGCACCCCTCGCACGTTTCGTGGCCCCATAGGGAGCTCCACCGAAGGCCCCAGCGGGTGTGCCCGCATGCGTCCCGCACGCCCATTTCGGCACACCCCTCGCACGTTTCGTGGCCCCATAGGGAGCTCCACCGAAGGTCCCAGTGGGTGTGCCCGCATGCGTCCCGCACACCCATTTCGGTAAACCCTTCGCACGTTTCGTGGCCCCATACGGAGCTCCACCGAAGGTCCTAGTGGGTGTGCCCGCATGCGTCCCGCACGCCCATTTCGGCACACCCCTCGCACGTTTCGTGGCCCCATAGGGAGCTCCACCGAAGGTCCCAGTGGGTGTGCCCGCATGCGTCCCGCACCATTTCGGTACACCCCTCCACGTTGCGTGGCCCATTTTCCAGACGTCTTCACCCTCACACGTTTCGTGGCCCATGGGGAGCTCCACCGAAGGTCCCAGTGGGTGTGCCCGCATGCGTCCCGCACACCCATTTCGGCACACCCCTCACACGTTTCGTGGCCCCATAGGGAGCTCCACCGAAGGTGCCAGTGGGTGTGCCCGCATGCGTCCCGCACACCCATTCGGCACACCCCCACACGTTCGTGGCCCCATAGGGAGCTCCGCCGAAGGTCCCAGTGGGTGTGCCCGCATGCGTCCCGCACACCCATTTCGGCACACCCCTCACACGTTTCGTGGCCCCATACGGAGCCCCACCGAAGGTCCCAGTGGGTGTGCCCGCATGCGTCGGGAGCTCCTCCGAAGGTCCCGGTGGGTGTGCCCGCATGCGTCCCGCACACCCATTTCGGCACACCCCTCGCACGTTTCGTGGCCCCATTGGGAGCCCCACCGAAGGTCCCAGTGGGTGTGCCCGCATGCGTCCCGCACACCCATTTCGGCATAATTGCCTCTCACACGTGTCGTGGCCCCCATAGGGAGCTCCACCGAAGGTCCCAGTGGGTGTGCCCGCAGGCGTCCCGCACACCCATTTCGGCACACCCTTCACACGTTTCGTGGCCCCATCGGGAGCTCCACCGAAGGTCCCAGTGGGTGTGCCCGCATGCGTCCCGCGCGCCCATGTCGGCACACCCCTCACACGTTGCGTGGCCCCATAGGGAGCTCCACCGAAGGTCCCAGTGGGTGCGCCCGCATGCGTCCCGCACACCCATGTCGGCACACCCATCGCACGTTTCGTGGCCCCATATTGAGCTCCACCGAAGGTCCGAGTGGGTGTGCCCGCATTCGTCCCGCACACCCATTTCGGCACACCCCTCACACATTTCGTGGCCCCATAGGGAGCTCCACCGAAGGTCCCCGTGGCGCAGTCCGCACGCGTCTCCCCCACCCAGTACACCTCCGTCGGAGGCCGCCGGAGTTCCGCGCCTCCCTCGCCCGTCGTCGCTCTGCCCAGCGGCAAGAGCCTTGCCCGCTATCGGCCAGCCGGCTAGTTCTCTTTGCTGCGCGCAGCGGTCGACCCGCTCGCGTCGCTGGGACCCCTCCGGGGCGACCTGCGCGCGTCTCTGGGACTCCGCGCTGCGCTGTGCCCGCAGCTTTGGACTTTTGAGTGCGCGGGCAAAGAGGGAGTAAAATTAAGGGGGGAAGCGGGCGCGACCCTCCCGGTGGCGTCGCGGCGCGCGGGCGATGCCGTCGGGGAGTCCCGGGGAAGCTCCTTGCGGCGGCCACGCCCAGCGTCACGAGTACTCAGAGGCAGTCATTCACAAATTCTAGACGCTTCGCGTATCCCCACCAGCCCGTCCAGAAATGAGTCCCAGGGGAGTGGAGGTTATGAGGGAAGCGGGGGAGCATGCAGAAGAACAAAGGGCGGGGTGAGCCGCCATATACCCCAAGAGGGGGAGGATGTAGGAGGAGCCGTCGTCGTAGGAGTAGGAGGAGGAAGAGGAGGAGCAGGAGGAGGAGCAGGAGGAGGAGCAGGAGGAGGAGGAGGAGGAAGATAAGGAGGAGGATATGGAGAACTGCGAGGACGAGAAGGAGGAAAAGGAGAAGGAGGAGGAGGAGGAGGAGGAGGAGGAGGAGGAGGAGGAGGAGGGGGAGGGGGAGGAGGGAGGAGGAAGAAAAAAAAGAGGAGGAGGAGGACAATGGCGAGCTTGGGGGCCTCTTGGGCCCTCTTTGGGGCCTCTTGGCGGTCCCGGGGGCCTCTTGCGTATCTCGGGGAGCCTCTTGTGGCCTCTTGGGGGTCTCTTGGGGGCCTCTTGGAGGCCTCTTGGGGGCCTCTTGGGGCCTCTTGGGGCCCTCTTGGGGCGCTCTTGGGGCGCTCTTGGGAGCCTTCGAGGCGCTCTTGGGGCCATCTTGGAGGAGATCTATCAAAGAAGGGGGGGTCCCCAATTAGCGCTGCCCCTCTAAAGTGCCTCGAATCGCTTCTTGGGCCCCCCAAGAGGCCAAAATCTTTCCAAAACCTAAGGAAAATCAATGTTTTGTGTTTTCTCGCCTTTTCGCTCTTGGAGCCGTCTTGGGCCGTCTTGGGAGCCTCTTGGGCCTCTTGGGGGTCTCTTGGGAGCCTTGTGGAGGCCTCTTGGGCGCCTCTTGGGGCCTCTTGGAGCGCTCTTGGGGCGCTCTTGGGGCGCTCTTGGGAGCCTTCGGGGCGCTCTTGGGGCCATCTTGGAGGAGATCGATCAAAGAAGAGGGGGTCCCCAATTAGCGTTGCCCCTCTAGAGTGCCTCGAGTCGCCTCTTGGGCCCCCCAAGAGGCCAAAATCGTTCCAAAACCTATGTAAAATCAATGTTTTTTGCTTTCTCGCCTTTTCGCTCTTGGAGCCGTCTTGGGCCATCTTGGGAGGCTCTTGGGGCCTCTTGGGGGTCTCTTGGCAGCCTCTTGGAGGCTTCTTGGGGGCCTCTTGGGGCCTCGTGGGGCCGTCTTGGGGCGCTCTTGGGGCGCTCTTGGGAGCCTTCGGGGCGCTCTTGGGGCCATCTTGGAGGAGATCTATCAAAAAAGGGGGGGTCGTATATTAGCGTTGCCCCTCTAGAGTGCCTCGAGTCGCCTCTTGGGCCCCCCCGAGAGGCCAAAATCCTTCCAAAACCTAGGTAAAATCAATGTTTTGTGTGTTTCTCGCCTTTTCGCTCTTGGAGATGTCTTGGGCCATCTTGGCCGTCCCAACGACCCGCGGAACGCCCCGTCCAGGTCAGTGGGGAGGGGTAAGGGGAGGGGTAAACCCCTCCCCGAAGGGGAAGAAGGGGGTTGGCAGAGGAAACTCCCTAAACCACCTACGCCCTAAAGGGCTGGTGGGACTAGTAGTATCCATATACAATTGCACCATGCATTGGCGTACTCGCATTCATGCACGTAGACTCGCTCGCACGCATATTCATTCACAGTCAGACGCACTCGCGCTCAGATTCACCCGCGCTCAGTCTCTCTACGTATTCAGATCAATCGTTTTCGTTCGCGTCGTGTACCGCGCCATTCATTTCGGCACACCACTAGCACGGTTCGTTGCCCCATAGGGATCACCACCGAAAAAGGGAATCACAATTGCGGTGCTCACGCCTGCATATGGTTGGGCCCTTCGTCTGGCTAATTTGTTCCCAGCCATCCTGTGGTGTTGGGTCCTCGTTTTGAAGAGAGAGCGCCCCGCGTTCCCACCTTCCCGCTGCCCCCCATCCCAGTGGGTGTGCCCGCATGCGTCCCGCACGCCCATTTCGGCACACCCCTCGCACGTTTCGTGGCCCCATAGGGAGCTCCGCCGAAGGTCCCAGTGGGTGTACCCGCATGCGTCCCGCATGCCCATTTCTGCACTACCCTTCACACGTTTCGTGGCCCCATAGGGAGCTCCACCGAAGGTCCCAGTGGGTGTGCCCGCATGCGTCCCGCACGCCCATTTCGGCACACCCCTCACACGTTTCGTGGCCCCATAGGGAGCTCCACCGAAGGTCCCAGTGGGTGTGCCCGCAGGCGTCCCGCACATTCATTTCATCACACCCTTCGTAAGTTTCGTGGCCCCATAGGGAGCCCCACCGAAGGTCCCAGTGGGTGTGCCCGCGTGCGTCCCGCACACCCATTTCGGCACACCCCACACGTTTCGTGGCCCCATAGGGAGCTCCACCGAAGGTCCCAGTGGGTGTGCCCGCATGCGTCCCGCACACCCATTTCGGCACACCCTCACACGTTTCGTGGCCCCATGGGGAGCTCCACCGAAGGTCCCAGTGGGTGTGCCCGCATGCGTCCCGCACACCCATGTCGGCACACCCCTCACACGTTTCGTGGCCCCATAGGGAGCTCCACCGAAGGTCCAAGTGGGTGTGCCCGCATGCGTCCCGCACAACCAATTCGGCACACCCCTCACACGTTTCGTGGCCCCATAGGGAGCTCCACCGAAGGTGCCAGAGGGTGTGCCCGCATGCGTCCCGCACGCCCATTTCGGCACACCCCTCTCGCGTTTCGTGGCCCCATAGGGAGCCCCACCGAAGGTCCCAGTGGGTGCGCCCGCATGCGTCCCGCACACGCATTTCGGCACACCCCTCACACGTTTCGTGGCCCAATTGGGAGCTCCACCGAAGGTCCCAGTGGGTGTGCCCGCTTGCGTCCCGCGCACCCATTTCGGCACACCCTTCACACGTTTCGTGGCCCCATAGGGAGCTCCACCGAAGGTCCCAGTGGGTGTGCCCGCATGCCTCCCGCACACCGATTTCGGCACACCCCTCGCACGTTTCGTGGCCCCATAGGGAGCTCCACCGAAGGTCCCAGTGGGTGTGCCCGCATGCGTCCCGCGCACCCATTTCGGTAACCCCTCGCACGCTTCGTGGCCCCATACGGAGCTCCACCGAAGGTCCGAGTGTGTCTGCCCGCATGCGTCCCGCACACCAATTTCGGCACACCCTTCACGCGTTTCGCGGCCCAATAGGGGGCTCCACCGAATGTTCCCATGGCGCAGTCCGCACGCGTCTCCCCCACCCAGTACACCTCTGGCCGAGGCCGCCGGAGTTCCGCGCCTCCCTCGCCCGTCGTCGCTCTGCCCAGCGGCAAGAACCTTGCCCGCTATCAGCCAGCCGGCTAGCTCTCTTTGCTGCGCGCAGCAGTCGACCCGCGCGCGTCGCTGGGACCCCTCCGGGGCGACCTGCGCGCGTCGCTGGGACTCCGCGCTGCGCTGCGCCCGCAGCCTTGGACTTTTGAGTGCGCGGGCAAAGAGGGAATAAAAGAAGGGGAGGAAGCGGGCGCGATCCTCGCGGTGGCGTCGCGGCGCGCGGTGAGTCCCGGGGAAGCTCCTTGCGGCGGCCACGCCCAGCGTCACGAGTACTCAGAGGCAGTCATTCACAAACTATTCGTATTCATATACAACTGCACCATGCATTGGCATACTCGCATTCATGCGCGTAGACCACGTAGACTCGCTCGCACGCAGATTCATTCACAGTCAGACGCACTCGCGCTCAGATTCACCCGCGCTCAGTCTCCCTACGTACTCAGATCAATCGTTTTCGTTCGCGTTGTGTACCACGCCATTCATTTCAGCACACCACTAGCCCGGTTCGCTGCCCCGTAGGGATCACCACCGAAAAAGGGAATCACAATTGCGGTACTCACACCTGCATATGGTTGGGTCTTTCGTCTGGCTAATGTGTTATTCCCCATATCCAAAGATGGGGTTCTTGTTATTCTCCATATCCAAAGATGGGGTTCTTGTTATTGGCGGACCGCGCCGGAAGGACACAGAACAGGACAGAACACCACACCCATCACTCAGACACACACGTAAGTTATTCCCCATATCCTAAGATGGGGTTCTTGATTCCCCATATCCAAAGATGGGGTTTTTGATTCCCCACTCACTCAT
Organism: Prorocentrum cordatum; assembly: GCA_963575745.1. Lineage (NCBI taxonomy): Eukaryota > Dinophyceae > Prorocentrales > Prorocentraceae > Prorocentrum > Prorocentrum cordatum. The sequence continues at coordinate 135,238 of CAUYUJ010015798.1, read as the reverse complement.
CACTCAGACTCACTCATCAAGACTCACTCATCACTCAGACTCAGTCCTCACTCAGACACACCACTCATCACTCAGACTCACCACTCAGATTCACTCATCACTCAGACTCACTCATGCTCTCTCATCACTCAGACTCAGTCATCACTCAGACTCAGGCGATTCGCTCGTCTCAGCAATCTAAGGGGGGCGGCGGGGGGGTATTTCACGGGGTCCCGTTCGCGGAATTTTGTGGGGATGTCTCAGGCGGTTTGGCCATTTTCTGATCCAACATGTTTCGTTTTCGGAGCAGATTTGGAGGATGTCTCAGGCGATTCGCTCGTCTCAGCACTCTAAGGGGGGCGGCGGGGGGGTATTTCACGGGGTCCCGTTCGCGGAATTTTGTGGGGATGTCTCAGGCGGTTTGGTCATTTTCTCTTCCAACATGTTTCGTTTTCGGAACAGATTTGGAGGAAGAGGCGGAGGAGTCAGGAGGAAGAGGAGGAGGAGGAGGAAGAGGAGGAGGAGGAGGAAGAGGAGGATGATGATGATGATGATGATGCTGATGATGATGATGATGATGATGATGATGATGATGATGAGGGGGAGGAGGAAGAGGAGGAGGAGACTGGGGAGGAGGAGGAGGAGGACGAGGCAGGGGAGGAGTAGGAGTAGGAGTAGGCGGAGGAGGAGGAGGACGATGATGAGGAGAAGGAGGCGAGCATGAGCACGAGTAGGAGCAGTATAATGGGATGATGATGATGATGTGATGCTGGTGATGATGATGATGGCGATGATGATGATGATGATGGTGATGATGATGATGATGATGATGATGATGATGATGATGATGATGATGATGATGATGATCGCAACGACGATGGCCGCGCCGCTTTTTTGATAATCGAGGAGGAGGAGGAGGAGGCGCAGGAGGAGGAGGAGGAGGAAGAGCAGGAGGAGGAGGAGGAGGAAGAGGAGGAGCAGGAGGACGGGGAGTGGCAGGAGGAGGAACAGGAGGAACTTCGAACTTCGAGGTCTGGAGGCCCGTTTCGGGCTCCGGCACTGATGATGATGATGATGATGATGATGATGATGATGATGATGAGGATGATGAGGAGGAGGGGGAGGGAGGAAGGAGGAGGAGGAGGAGGGGAAAAGGAGGAGCAGGAAGGGGATGATGACGACGATGACGATGACGATGACGATGATGATGATGGTGATGATGATGGTGATGATGATGCAGATGATGATGATGATGACGATGATGACGATGAGGGGGATGATGAGGAGGAGGCTGGTGATGATGGTGATGATGCTGATGATGATGATGATGATCATGATGATGACGACGATGATGAAGAGGATGAGGATGCGTAAGAGGACGATTAGAATGACGACGACGATGATGATGATGATGATGAGGATGATGATGATGATGATGATGATGATGATGATGATGATGATGATGATGATGATGATGATGATGATGATGATGATGATGATGATGATGATGATGATGATGATGATGATGATGATGATGATGATGATGATGATGATGATGATGATGATGATGATGATGATGATGATGATGATGATGATGATGATGATGATGATGATGATGATGATGATGATGATGATGATGATGAGGATGATGATGATGATGTTTGCCCCGCTCTCTCAGAGGTCTCTGGGGGAGAAGGAGAAGAAGGAGGAGGAGGAGGCAAAGGGGTTCCGCTTTCTCGGAGGAGGAGTCGGAGGAGGACGAGTGGAGGAAAGGGAGGAAACCGAAGGCGAGGGGCCCCGTTCGTAGAATTTCGTGCGCATGGCTCAGGCGGTTTAGACACTTTCTGGTGCAACATCTCTCGCTTTCCGACTCCACGAATAGGAAGGGGAGTGGGAGGAAGAGGAGGAGGAGGAGGAGGAGGAGGAGGAGGAGGAGGAGAAGGAGGGGGAGGAGGAGGAGGAGGAGGAGCAGAAGGAGGAGGAGGAAGAGGATGACGAGCCCGCAGTCGGAGGCACGCCTCGGAGCCCTTCAAGGACGCCCTCGTCGTCGTCGTCGTTGTCGTCGCCGTCGCCGTAGCCATCGCCATCGGCACAACCACTGGCAGCACAACCAGCACAACCATCACCAGAAGAACCACCAACAGCACAAGCGGGGCGGGCGATGCGAGCCTCGGCCCCGCAAAAGCCTGCGGGCGAGCACCAGCGCAACCAGCGCAACCATCACCGGCACAACCGCTAGTGCAATTACCACCAACGTAATTACCACCAGCAATCCTTTTCAGGGGTTGCGCATTAACAGTGGCGACAGCCGCCACCAGCACAACTTAATATATTCATTTGTGGCCGCATTGCGGCCAAACCGTGGTGCGAATGACTACCACCAGCTGAAGACGATATGGCTCTGCACTGTCGCTCCCTGTGTCACCGGCAGAACAACCAGCACCAACACAATCAGCACAGTCGCCACCACCAGCACCACCAGTACAGTCAGAACAGCCGCCACCAGCACAACCACCGGCAGCGCAACCAGCACAACCACCACCAGCAAAACCACCAACAGCACAATCACCAACGGTACAAGCGCCAGCGCAACTTGGTACCACAACCAGCGAACCACGATCAACGCAACCATCACCAGCGCCACCATCACCATCAGCCCAACCACTGGCAGAACAACCACCACCAGCACGATCAGCACAACCACCACCAGCACAACCGCCAGCAGCACAACCAACGCAACCATCACCATCACAACCACTTACAACACAACAATCAACAGCACAAGCGGGGCGGGCGATTCGAGCCGTGGCCCTGCAGAAACCAGGGCGGTGGAATGCCCTGTCGCCTGCGGGCGAGCACGATTGCGCGGGCGCGAGCCCGCGAAAATTGCCAAATAGGCATTCCACGCGCCGGGGAAAGCCCAAAAGGGCTTTCGGCTGCTCCACTCCTCCTCTCTCCTTCCTCCTCCTCCTTTCTTCTTTCATCGCAGTAGGCGCGTCCCCCTGGGTGCCATCCCGCCGCCAGCGCGAAGATAACAGGCACCTGGGGGGGCGCCCCGTTCCGCGAACCCCACTGCAGAGTGGGGATCTCGACCTCCCAATGGGGTTCGCGGAGCGGGGGCGGATCGAAAAACTGGAAAGCGCGCTGTCTGAACTAGCGTGATGGGAGCGGGGGGGGGGTGCACCGTTCCCTCGGATGGGCACCCCCCCCCCTCCAGGATAATCGCCCCTCTCCATCCTTTCCCTCTCTTGCCTTCCTTTCCCTCCTTCCTTGACTGCTATCTCAGACGCCTACGGCGTATCACTGCCGCCCGCTCACCCGCGGCTGTGAGTGAATTGCGAGGAAGTCCCAGGCGGAAGCCGCTTCCTATGGTTCTGATAAACCTTTCCCCGAAATGGCAAATTGCGTATATTGGTCGTTGTCCTTGCGGACAACGAAGCGTCGGCGTCTGGAGCACCGGCCAGCTGACGCGGAGCATCGTCGCGAGGCTCGTGCAGCTCGACAAGGACGCCGGGGAAGCACGCAGCACGGGGCCCGAGCCGTATAGCGTCGGCTGCAAGTGAGAGCGCCTCTTCGCTGGTAGCGACCTTGTGTGAGTCGCCTTCTGGGGACGCGGGGACGCGGGAGGGGGGGGGAAGTTAAGCTCGGCGGCGAGCGAGGGGGGGGGGGAAGTGAGAAGGAAAAGGCCTTCGCAGAAGGCGGCGGGACGTCTCAGAAGCCCGCGCGCCTTCTGAGAGGTGATCTGTGTCTTCCGGGAAGGCGTAGACAACCTTTCGGAAGCCCGGGGGACTGCCGAGCCTTTTGACAAGGCTTTCTCCTTCTCACTTCCCCCCCCCGCGTTCGCCGCCGATGCGCTCGCAGGCCTCCGCTGTCGTACCACACGCGCTCCGCGCGCCAGAGGCCACGCCCTCGGCTCCAGGCGGGAGGCCGCCCGAGGAGCTGGTGGGAGAAGAGCGGCGGCGGTTCTGCCTCCGGAGGGCGGCGGAGGCCACTGCGGGGCGCCATGGTTTCTGCACCCGTCCAGGCCTCCCAGCGAGGATCGGTACCGTTTCACCGGCCTCCCTCCCCAGACTTATCTTCCTCGAGACCCCCACCAAGGTACCACCCCAGTTGGGGATGAGCGCCTCGAAGCCCGAAGGGACCGACCCAGATCCCCATCTTGGGGGGGGGTAGATCTGCCGGCGGTGCCCCGGCCACGCCGCCGGGGTTGGGGATCGGATGAGCGATATGCAGGGGAGGTGGGGAGGTGGCGTCATTCCGATCTGCCCGCGTCGTCTTGGAGGTTCCGGCGACGCAGGTCGGAGAGATCCAGGAGGAACACAAAACGCACACAGACACAAGTCATCGTCGATCCCGAGGAATATATGGGAACATATGGGAAGTGGGGGGGAATACAAAAACCCAGGAAGTATTCGAAAAGATAGGGGATCCTGTTGTTTGTGTGCATTTATTTGCGTGTGTCCCAGGGCCCCTTCAGAGATGTTGCCGAGATCCCTGAAGCTGGGTTTGCTTTGGAACGTGGCTTCAAGATCCTCCAGCACCGAGGGCGAGCTACACGTCTCGCCCGCCGCTCGGCGCGGGGCGCCGCGCTGCCGTGGCATGCCGCTCCCCCCTTGACCGTGGCCAGCCTTTCGACTGAGCGAGGCGCGAGTCGAGCCGAGTCTTGGCCAGGCGTGGACCTAAGCGGGGTTTTGGCGATTTCGTGTGCCGCTTCCGTTTCGACTTCGTTTTGCGGTAGAGGCGGATTGACGACAGAACGGGGGACAAGCACGAAAGACACGACGAGCACGAAACACACTGTTTGGGCTCAGCCCTGGTCTAGGCCTCCCACTTGGGGTCCGAGCCCATGGGGTCGGAGGACCGCGCCGCGTCGCCGATGCATCGGCGATGCGGCTCGATGTGAGCCTGTTTTTTCCCCATATCCTAAGATGGGGTTCTTGTTATTACTTGGACGCCTCCTACTCCGCCTCCTCCCTCCTCCTTCCTCCTCCCCTCCTCCTCTTTCCTCATACTCAGACCTACTCATACTCATACTTACTCATGCTCAGACTTACTCATACTCAGACCTACTCATACTCAGACTTACTCACACTCAGACATATTCATACACAGACTTACTCATACACAGACTTACTCACACCCAGACGTACTCATACACAGACTTACTCATACCCAGACTTACACATACACAGTATTACTCATACTCAGACTTACTCATACCCAGACGTACACATAAACAGACTTTCTCACGCTTGGAGAGCAGATTGTGAGGATGTCTCAGGCGGGGCGCTGGTTTCAGCACCCCTAAGGGGAGCCGCCAGGGGTGTTTGCACGGGCTCGTTCGCGGCCATTTTGTGGGGATGTCTCAGGCGGTTTGCTTGTTTCTGGGCCCAACATCCTTCGCTTGGAGAGCAGATTTGAGGATGTCTCAGGCGGGGCGCTGGTTTCAGCACCCCTAAGGGGAGCCGCCAGGGGTGTTTGCACGGGCTCGTTCGCGGCCATTTTGTGGGGATGTCTCAGGCGGTTTGCTTGTTTCTGGGCCCAACATCCTTCGCTTTCGGAGCAGATTTGAGGATGTCTCGAGCGAGGCGCTCATTTCAGCACCCCTAAGGGGAGCCGCCAGGGGTGTTGCACGGGCTCGTTCGCGGCCATTTTGTGGGGATGTCTCAGGCGGTTTGCTTATTCCCCATATCCTAAGATGGGGTTATTGTTATTACTTGGACCCCTCCTACTCCTTCTCCTCCCTCCTCCTTCCTCCTCCCCTCCTCCTCTTTCCTCATACTCAGACCTACTCATACTCAGACTTACTCATGCTCAGACTTACTCATACTCAGACCTACTCATACTCAGACTTACTCACACTCAGACATACTCATACACAGACTTACTCATACACAGACTTACTCACACCCAGACGTACTCATACACAGACTTACTCATACCCAGACTTACACATACACAGTATTACTCATACTCAGACTTACTCATACCCAGACGTACACATAAACAGACTTTCTCACGCTTGGAGAGCAGATTGTGAGGATGTCTCAGGCGGGGCGCTGGTTTCAGCACCCCTAAGGGGAGCCGCCAGGGGTGTTTGCACGGGCTCGTTCGCGGCCATTTTGTGGGGATGTCTCAGGCGGTTTGCTTGTTTCTGGGCCCAACATCCTTCGCTTTCGGAGCAGATTTGGAGGATGTCTCGAGCGAGGCGCTCATTTCAGCACCCCTAAGGGGAGCCGCCAGGGGTGTTTGCACGGGCTCGTTCGCGGCCATTTTGTGGGGATGTCTCAGGCGGTTTGCTTGTTTCTGGGCCCAACATCCTTCGCTTTCGGAGCAGATTTGGAGGATGTCTCGAGCGAGGCGCTCATTTCAGCACCCCTAAGGGGAGCCGCCAGGGGTGTTTGCACGGGCTCGTTCGCGGCCATTTTGTGGGGATGTCTCAGGCGGTTTGCTTGTTTCTGGGCCCAACATCCTTCGCTTTCGGAGCAGATTTGGAGGATGTCTCGAGCGAGGCGCTCATTTCAGCACCCCTAAGGGGAGCCGCCAGGGGTGTTTGCACGGGCTCGTTCGCGGCCATTTTGTGGGGATGTCTCAGGCGGTTTGCTTGTTTCTGGGCCCAACATCCTTCGCTTTCGGAGCAGATTTGGAGGATGTCTCGAGCGAGGCGCTCATTTCAGCACCCCTAAGGGGAGCCGCCAGGGGTGGTTGCACGGGCTCGTTCGCGGCCATTTTGTGGGGATGTCTCAGGCGGTTTGCTTGTTTCTGGGCCCAACATCCTTCGCTTTCGGAGCAGATTTGGAGGATGTCTCGAGCGAGGCGCTCATTTTCACCCCCCAGGTGGGCCAGATTTTGAGGATGTCTCGATCGGTTTGCTTGTTTTGGTGGCCAGGCTCGTGGGCGCAGATTCTTCTCAGGATGCCACAGGAGGCTCCAACAGGCTCCAGGAGGCCCCAGGAGACCACATGAGGTCCCAGGAGGCATCAGGAGGCCACAGAAAGACTCAAGAGGCCACAGGATGTCCCAAGAGGCTCCAGGAGGCCCCAGGAAGCTCCAGAAGGCCTCGGAAACCACAGGAGGCCCCAGGAGGCAACAGGAAGCGCCAGGAGGCCTCGGAAGGCAACAGGAGGCCCCGAGAGGCCCCAGGAGCAGGAGGCCTCAGAAGGCAACAGGAGTGGCTCCAATCCCATGTGTGTTTACGTATGCTCCTATCGATTGGGCCTCACCTGGAGCACGATTCTTTGATGTTCTACGTATGTTTCTATAGATGGTCCTTCTCCTGTGTACACAATCCTAAATGTTTTACTCATGTTCCTATGTATTGGGCCTCTCCTGGGGCACGAGTCCTTGGTGTTTTACGCGTGTTCCTATAGATTGCCCTTCTCCTGTGGCTCTAATCCGCAATGTTTTATGTACGTCTGTTGCTATAGATTGCGCCTCTCCTGGGGCACGAAACCTTCCTAGGAGGTCCCAGGAGGTCCCAAGAGGCTCCTGGAGACCCCAGGAAGCCCCAGTAGGTTTCAGGAGGCCCCAGGAGGCCCCAGGCTCATGCACAGAGACGCGCTCGTACTACTGAGGCTCATTCACACTCCAATTCATTCGCAGTTAGATTGATGTCCAGACCGTCACAACTGAAGCCCGTTAATATTCGAAAGCTCTTGCGCCTAGACATTCACGGCGGACAGGTCCATGCGAGTAGATGCACATATGGGGAGCTCCACGCAGTGAATAATTGGCGGACCGCGCCGGAAGGACACAGAACAGGACAGAACACCACACCCATCACTCACCACTCATCACTCAGACTCACCACTCAGATTCACTCATCACTCAGACTCACTCATGCTCTCTCATCACTCAGACTCAGTCATCACTCAGACTCAGGCGATTCGCTCGTCTCAGCAATCTAAGGGGGGCGGCGGGGGGGTATTTCACGGGGTCCCGTTCGCGGAATTTTGTGGGGATGTCTCAGGCGGTTTGGCCATTTTCTGATCCAACATGTTTCGTTTTCGGAGCAGATTTGGAGGATGTCTCAGGCGATTCGCTCGTCTCAGCACTCTAAGGGGGGCGGCGGGGGGGTATTTCACGGGGTCCCGTTCGCGGAATTTTGTGGGGATGTCTCGAGCGGTTTGCTTGTTTTCTGTGCCAGCATCTTTCGTTTTCGGAGCAGATTTGGAGGATGTCTCGAGCGAGGCGCTCATTTTGACCTCCCAGGTGGGCCAGATTTTGAGGATGTCTCGAGCGGTTTGCTTGTTTTGGTGGCCAGGCTCGTGGGCGCAGATTCTTCTCAGGATGCCACAGGAGGCTCCCACAGGCTCCAGGAGGCCCCAGGAGACCACATGAGGTCCCAGGAGGCATCAGGAGGCCACAGAAAGACTCAAGAGGCTACAGGATGTCCCAAGAGGCTCCAGGATTACTTGGACGCCTCCTACTCCTCCTCCTTCCTCCTCTTTCCTCCTCCCCTCCTCATACTCAGACTTACTCATATTCAGACTTACTCATACTCAGAACTTTCTCATACACAGACCTACTCATACCCAGACTTACTCATACACAGACTTACTCATACACAGACTTACTCATACTCAGGCATACTCATACTCAGACCTACTCATACTCAGACTTACTCAACACACATCAGATTTGGAGGATGTCTCAAGCGGGGCGCTGGTTTCAGCACCCCTAAGGGGAGCCGCCAGGGGTGTTTGCACGGGCTCGTTCGCGGCCATTTTGTGGGGATGTCTCAGGCGGTTTGCTTGTTTCTGGGCTCAACACCCTTCGCTTGGAGAGCAGATTGTGAGGATGTCTCAGGCGGGGCGCTGGTTCCAGCACCCTAAGGGGAGCCGCCAGGGGTGTTTGCACGGGCTCGTTCGCGGCCATTTTGTGGGGATGTCTCAGGCGGTTTGCTTGTTTCTGGGCTCAACATCCTTCGCTTTCGGAGCAGATTTGGAGGATGTCTCGAGCGAGGCGCTCATTTTCACCCTCCAGGTGGGCCAGATTTTGAGGATGTCTCGATCGGTTTGCTTGTTTTGGTGGCCAGGCTCGTGGCCCTAAGGGGAGCCGCCAGGGGTGGTTGCACGGGCTCGTTCGCGGCCATTTTGTGGGGATGTCTCAGGCGGTTTGCTTGTTTCTGGGCTCAACATCCTTCGCTTTCGGAGCAGATTTGGAGGATGTCTCGAGCGAGGCGCTCATTTTCACCCCCCAGGTGGGCCAGATTTTGAGGATGTCTCGATCGGTTTGCTTGTTTTGGTGGCCAGGCTCGTGGCCCGAAGGGGAGCCGCCAGGGGTGGTTGCACGGGCTCGTTCGCGGCCATTTTGTGGGGATGTCTCAGGCGGTTTGCTTGTTTCTGGGCTCAACATCCTTCGCTTTCGGAGCAGATTTGGAGGATGTCTCGAGCGAGGCGCTCATTTTCACCCCCCAGGTGGGCCAGATTTTGAGGATGTCTCGATCGGTTTGCCTGTTTTGGTGGCCAGGCTCGTGGGCGCAGATTCTTCTCAGGATGCCACAGGAGGCTCCAACAGGAGGCCCCAGGAGACCACATGAGGTCCCAGGGGGCATCAGGAGGCCACAGAAAGATTCAAGAGGCCACAGGATGTCCCAAGAGGCTCCAGGAGGCCCCAGGAAGCTCCAGAAGGCCTCCGGAAACCACAGGTGGCCCCAGGAGGCAACAGGAAGTGCCAGGAGGCCTCGGAAGGCAACAGGAGGCCCCGAGAGGCCCCAGGAGCAGGAGGCCTCAGAAGGCAACAGGAGTGGCTCCAATCCCATGTGTTTTACGTATGCTCCTATCGATTGGGCCTCACCTGGAGCACGATTCTTTGATGTTCTACGTATGTTTCTATATATTGTCCTTCTCCTGTGTAAGCAATCCTACTTGTTTTACTTTTGTTCCTATATATTGGGACTCTCCTGGGGCACGAGTCCTTGGTGTTTTACGTGTGTTCCTGTATACCCATATACAATATTACCTTTAAACAAGGATGCACATATGGGGAGCTCCACGCAGTGAGTAATTTTTTCCCCCCAGCCATCCTGTGGTGTTGGGTCCTCGTTTTGAAGAGACAGCGCCCCGCGTCCCTCCTTCCTTCCCCCCGCTGCCTCCTCCCCCTCCTCCTTCCTCCCTCCTCCATTTCGGCGCGCCCCTCGCACATTTCGTGGCCCCATCGGGAGCTCCGCCGAATGTCCCAGTGGGTGTGCCCGCATGCGTCCCGCACACGTATTTCGGCACACCCGTCGCACGTATCGTGGCCCCACAGGGAGCCCCGCCGAAGGTCCCAGCGGGTGTGCCCGCATGCGTCCCGCACACCCATTTCGGCACACCCCTCACACGTTTGGTGGCCCCATACGGAGCTCCACCGAAGGTCCCAGTGGGTGTGCACGCAGGCGTCCCGCGCACCCATTTCGGCACACCTTTCGCGCGTCTCGTGGCCCCATAGGGAGCTCCACCGAAGGTCCCAGTGGGTGTGCCCGCATGCGTCCTGCACACCCATTTCGGCACACCCCTCACACGTTTCGTGGCCCCATGGGGAGCTCCACCGAAGGTCCCAGGGGGTGTGCCCGCATGCGTCCCGCACACCCATTTCGGCACAACCCTCGCACGTTTCGTGGCCCCATAGGGAGCTCCACCGAAGGTCCCAGTGGGTGTGCCCGCATGCGTCCCGCACACCCATTTCGGCCCACCCCTTGCGCGTTTCGTGGCCCCATAAGGGGGCTCCACCGAAGGTCCCAGTGCCGTCGCCCGCATGCGTCCCGCACACCCATTTCGGCACACCCTTCACACGTTTCGTGGCCCCATAGGGAGCTCCGCCGAAGGTCTGAGTGGGTGTGCCCGCACGCGTCCCGCACACCCATGTCGGCACACCACTCGCACGTTTCGTTGCCCCATAAGGAGCCCCGCCGAAGGTCCCAGTGGGTGTGCCCGCATGCGTCCCGCACACCTTTTTCGGCACAGACCTCGCACGTTTCGTGGCCCCATAGGGAGCTCCACCGAAGGTTCCGGTGGCTGTGCCCGCATGCGTCCCGCACACCCAGTTCGGCACACCCTTCACACGTTTCGTGGTCCCATAGGGAGCTCCACCGAAGGTCCCAGGGGGTGTGCCCGCATGCGTCCCGCAAACCCATTTCGGCACACCCCTCACACGTTTCGTGGCCCCATAGGGAGCTCCACCGAAGGTCGCAGTGGGTGTGCCCGCTTGCGTCCCGCACACCCATTTCGGCACACCCCTCACACGCTTCGTGGCCCCATGCGGAGCTCCACCGAAGGTCCGAGTGGGTTTGTCCGCATGCGTCCCGCACGCCCATTTCGGCACACCCTTCATGCGTTTCGTGGCCCCATTGGGAACTCCGCCGAAGGTCCCCGTGGCGCAGTCCGCATGCGTCTCCCCGACCCAGTACACCTCCGTCGGAGGCCGTCGGAGTTCCGCGCCTCGCTCGCCCGTCGTCGCTCTGCCCACCCAGCCAGCTAGCTTTGGTGCGCGCAGCGGACGACCCGCGCGCGTTGCTGGGACCCCTCTGGGGCGACCTGCGCGCGTCGCTGGGACTCCGCGCTGCGCTGCGCCCGCAGCCTTGGACTTTTGAGTGCGCGGGCAAAGAGGGAATAAAAGAAGGGGAGGAAGCGGGCGCGATCCTCGCGGTGGCGTCGCGGCGCGCGAGCGATGCCGTCAGGGAGTACCGGGGAAGCTCCTTGCGGCGGCCACGCCCAGCGTCGCGAGTACTCAGAGGCAGTCATTCACAAACTATTCGCATTCATATACACTTGCACCATGCATTGGCGTACTCGCATTCGTTCACGTAGGCTCGCTCGCACGCAGATTCATTCACAGTCAGACGCACTCGCGCTCAGATTCACCCGCGCTCAGTCTCCCTACGTACTCAGATCAATCGTTTTCGTTCGCGTCGTGCACCGCGCCATTCATTTCGGCACGCCACTAGCGCGGTTCGTTGCCCCATAGGGATCACCACCGAAAAAGGGAATCACAATTGCGGTGCTCACACCTGCATATGGGGGTTTCGTCTGGCTAATTTGTTCCCAACCATCCTGTGGTGTTGGGTCCTCGTTTTGAAGAGAGAGCGCCCCGCGTTCCCACCTTCCCGCTGCCCCCCTCCCCGTGGGTGTGCCCGCATGCGTCCCGCACACCCATTTCGGCACACCCCTCACACGTTTCGTGGCCCCATAGTGAGCTCCACCGAAGGCCCCAGTGGGTGTGCCCGCATGCGTCCCGCATGCCCATTTCGGCACCACCCTCGCACGCTTCGTGGCCCCATAGGGAGCTCCACCGAAGGTCCCAGTGGGTGTGCCCGCATGCGTCCCGCACACCCATTTCGGCACACCCCTCACGCGTTTCGTTGCCCCATAGGGAGCTCCACCGAAGGTCCCAGTGGGTGTGCCCGCATGCGTCCCGCACGCCCATTTCATCACACCCTTCACATATTTCGTGGCCCCATAGGGGGCCCCACCGAAGGTCCCAGTGGGTGTGTCCGCATGCGTCCCGCACACCCATTTCGGCACACCCTTCACGCGTTTCGTGGCCCCATAGGGAACTCCGCCGAAGGTCCCCGTGGCGCAGTCCGCATGCGTCTCCCCGACCCAGTACACCTCCGTCGGAGGCCGTCGGAGTTCCGCGCCTCGCTCGCCCGCCGTCGCTCTGCCCACCCAGCCAGCTAGCTTTGGTGCGCGCAGCGGACGACCCGCGCGCGTTGCTGGGACCCCTCTGGGGCGACCTGCGCGCGTCGCTGGGACTCCGCGCTGCGCTGCGCCCGCAGCCTTGGACTTTTGAGTGCGCGGGCAAAGAGGGAATAAAAGAAGGGGAGGAAGCGGGCGCGATCCTCGCGGTGGCGTCGCGGCGCGCGGGCGATGCCGTCGGGGAGTCCCGGGGGAGCTCCTTGCGGCGGCCACGCCCAGCGTCGCGAATACTCAGAGGCAGTCATTCTCAAACTATTGACATTCATCCACGATTGCACCATGCTTTGTCATACTCGCATTCATGCACGTAGACTCGCTCGCACGCAGATTCGTTCACAGTCAGACGCACTCGCGCTCATATTCACCCGCGCTCAGTCTCCCTACGTATTCAGATCAATCGTTTTCGTTCGTGTTGCGTACCACGCCATTCATTTCGGCACACCCCTAGCACGGTTTGTTGCCTCATGGGGATCACCACCGAAAAAAGGGAATCACGATTGCGGTGCTCACACCTGCAAATGGTTGGGTCCTTCGTCATATTAATTTTCCAATGCATCCTGTGGTGTTGGGTCCTCGTTTTGAAGAGACAGCGTCCCGCGTCCCTCCCTCCTCCTTCCTCCTCCTCCTCCCCCTCCTCCCTCCTCCCTCCTCCCACCATCATCATCGTTTCGTGGCCCCACAGGGAGCGCCGAAGGTCCCAGTGGGTGTGCCCGCATGCGTCCTGCACACCCATTTCGGCACACCCCTCACACGTTTCGTGGCACCCTAGGGAGCTCCACCGAAGGTCCGAGTGGGTGTGCCCGCATGCGTCCCGCACATCCATTTCGGCACACCCCTCACACGTTTCGTGGCCCCATAGGGAGCTCCGCCGAAGGTCTGAGTGGGTGTGCCCGCACGCGTCCTGCACACCCATTTCGGCACACCCCTCATACGTTTCGTGGCCCCATAGGTAGTTCCACCGAAGGTCCCAGTGGGTGTGCCCGCATGCGTCCCGCACACCCATTTCGGCACACCCTTCACACGTTTCGTGGCCCCATAGGGAGGTCCGCCCAAGGTCCCAGTGGGTGTGCCCGCATGCGTCCCGCACACCCATTTCGGCACACCTCCCACACGTTTCGTGGCCCCACAGGGAGCTCCACCGAAGGTCCCAGTGGTGTGCCCGCGTGCGTCCCGCACACCCATGTCGGCACACCTCTCACACGTTTCGTGGCCCCATAGGGAGCCCCGCCGAAGGTCCCCGTGGGTGTGCCCGCATGCGTCCCGCACACCCATTTCGGCACACCCCTCACACGTTTCGTGGCCCCATAGGAAGCTCCACCGAATGGGTGTGCCCGCATGCGTCCCGCACACCCATTTCGGCAACACCCTTACGCGTTTCGTGGCCTCATAGGGAGCTCCGCCGAAGGTCCCAGTGGGTGTGCCCGCATGCGTCCCGCACACCCATTTCGGCACACCCCTCACACGTTTCGTGGCCCCATGGGAAACTCCACCGAAGGTCCCAGTGGGTGTGCCCGCATGCGTCCCGCACACCCATTTCGGCACACCCCTCACACGTTTCGTGGCCCCGTGGGGAGCTCCACCGAAGGTCCCAGTGGCAGGGTTGGCATGGCGGCCCCGCCTCCTTTTCGGCACACCCCTCACACGTTTCGTGGCCCCATGGATGACTCCACCGACGGGCCCAGTGGCAGGGTTCGCATGGCAGCCCCGCCTCATCTTGACACACCCTCCTCACGCTTCGTGGCCCCATAGCGAGCTCCACTGCAGGCCTCAGCGGCGGGGTTCGCATGGCAGCCCCGCCTCATTTCGTCACACTCCCCGTTCGTTCCGTGGCCCCATAGGGAGCTCCACTGCAGGCCTCAGCGGCAGGGTTCGTATGCTTTCTCTGCCTAGTTTTACACACCGCTCACAAGCTTTGTGGCCCGTAGGGAGCTCCGCCGAAGGCCCCAGTGGCAGCGCCCGCATGCGTCCCCCAGCCCACTTCGGCACACCCCGCACACGTTTCGGGGTTCCCATCCGCGTTGCCCCGTGTTCCATCCCTCTCGCGGCGCGCTGCCTATGATGAGAAGGCGATCTCCTACGTTACTCGCAGCTGCATATGGTTGGGTCCTTCGCCAGGCTCATTTTTTTGCCCCGGTGGTGCGTGACCTTCTCGGGGCGCGTGCACAGGGGCTGGCCGGTCTTCTTGATGCCCGAGCCGTCGGGTTCTGGCCGCCTGCCTTCCGCGAACTGCCCCCCGCTGCTGATCTCCAGAAATCGGGAGAAGGGGCGTGGGTCGCGAGAGCGGTGCGAGGATGTTGCCGCCTCCTGATCCAGGCTCCTGGCGTCCCCGAGCAGGTTCTTGTAGGCGTTGGTCCCGATGCGGGCCTCCGTGCGGCGCTTCGTAGCCACGTGGTCCAGAATGGAGAACAACTTCAGACAAAACTGCTTCCATTTCCACGTCCGCTTCTCTGGGGTTATCGTGGGCTGACTGGGCCTCGTCGGATGTTTCGGCTGTGGATCCTTCTGGGCGAGGATGCGATCCGCGCGGTTCACCAATGCGCGAATCGTCGGGAGAGCAGGCAGTTAGTTGAGAAAGACATGTTTGAGCCGAGGGTGCCTGCGGATTCGCAAAGAAAGCGGCGCCCTCAGACTCGACCATTTGGTGGAGCCCCTGAGTCTTGGGAGAGACTGTTCTGATTTTCTTTTTTTCATACCAGCATTCTTCGGGAAAATCAGCCATGCGGATCACAGTGTGTTTGCCTGCCCTTACCTTATAGACTCTCGACTGGCTGCCGTCGGGTGCCTTCCAAGTAATGACGCCGCCTGGTACATCAAGAACCGTGTCAAGCTGTCTGAGCATCTATCTCCACTGGGAGTAGTAAGGGCACATCATAGACAATCACATGCGCTGTAATGGTACTGCAGTTCTTTGCCGCGTCAATAAGTAGTGTCTAGCTGTCTAGCTGGAGATAAGCTTGGTAGATTCTCCAACGCCCATAGCATCAATTTCCAGAGTAGGTGTCTGCGTGGGCGTCAGACCGTCGGTATCCCTAAGAAATTTCTCAATTTTCTCGAATTTATCTTTGCCGCGCACTCCATGCTGAGCTCCAGTATCCACCAAACCGAAACCCATCTTGATTCTGAAGTCCAATGACAATTTGACTACCAGGGTCGGTGGTTGGAAAGATAGGGGAGGTGAAGGAACTGACTCAGTTTGACCCCCCCCAGATGAAGAATCGATCGAATCGAGCCTCAGCTGCGGAGGAGACGGGCGGCAATCGGGATGGGGCCCCTTGGGGCCTCTTGGGGGCTTCTTGGGGCCTCCTGGGGGTCTTGGGGCTGAAGGCTGGACTTTTCGGTTCTTGGCCCCCTTCTTAGGCCCCTCTTGGGCCGTTTTGGAGCCCTCTTGGGCCGTCTTGGGCGCCTCTTGGTGCCGTCTTGGGCCGTCTTGGGGCCTTCTTGGGCTCTCTTGCGCCCATCTTGGGGGCGTGTTGGGCCGTCTGGGGCGATGTTGGAGGCCTCTGGGGCAGTTCTGGGCGCTGTGAACCGCCGAACGTCGTGCATGCGAAAAATGTGAGTTTCCCGAGGGACTGGAACGAATTTTGCTTGTTGGGGCCCTCTTGGAGAGCCTCTTGAGCGTCTTGGAACGATCTTTCGGCGACGCGGGGTCTCTCGGAATGTGCGGGGGGCGCCCCGGCCCCCTCCTGGCGCGCTCCTGGGGCGCCCGGGCATCGCCCGGGCATCGCCTGGTCATCGGCCAGGATTTTTTTCGCCCAGGGGCCCCAGGGGCCGCCGCGCAAGCGCGAACTAGATCTATTTCTAATCTGTTACCGGAGATCTTAGCACGCCTCTGGCCCGTTGGGCTGGCGAATTCTCCAATGGGGCTTGCCTGAGGGTTTCTGATTTGGTTGAAGGTTCGCGCCTCGGGGGCTTATCTGCCCGCTCGGGTTCCCCGGGTTCCCCGGATTCCCTGGGCGCCGGATGCCCGGCAATGCCGAGCAATGTCAAGCAATGCCAAACAATGCCAAGCATTGCGCCCAAGCAATCGGAAGCTTTCCACTAGCGGGGGTTGCGCCAGGTCCGTGGCCAAATTTTGGCTCAAGGCTCGACTCGATCGACCGTGCTTGAAGAAACTATTGCTAGTTCGCCGGGAACGTCCCGGGACATCGTCGCCGAGCTTGGCTCAGCATCATCCGCCATGGCGCCCGCGTGCCGGCGCCTTGCGCTCCGCGCCCCGCTTCCGACCTTGCTGCTCCCGTACCTTGTGGCGCTGCCCTCCCTCGGCAAGCGCGACCACTTGTTCGCCGAGGTGGAGCTGGGCGAGACCGCTCTGGTGGTCGAGCCGGGCCCGGCCAAGAGCCAAAACGTGTCCGAGATTGTGGGCGCCGCGACGGAGCAGACGCTCGAACCCCTGCAACGGACCCAGAAGGAGCTGCAGGCGAAGCTGCAGGGACTGGACGCCAAGATGGTTGAGCTGAAGGTCAGTATCGTTTATCCGATCCCCATCCCAATCCCCGCCCCCTTCGACCCCCGCCAAATTGCCGCCCCAGTTGGGGATGCACCCCTCGGAGCCCGAAGGTAACGACCTACATCCCCATCTAGGGGGGTAGATCGGCCAGTGGGGCCCAGGCCGCGCCGCTGGGGATGGGGATCGGATGAGCGATGTTCAGAAGGATAATCAAACCGCCCTGCAGGAGGAGGCGCAGCGCGAAGAAAAGCGCGCGCAGACCGATGAGAAACTCAAGAGGATGTACACCGACTTGCTGAACAAGGCCATTAACGGGTTAAGGGCGCTCGAAGAAAACTACACGTCCAACACCAAGGAGGGCGTCCAACTCCTACGCTGCCTCAATGGAGATTGCGGAACACTGGGCGAGACCAGCATCGAGGTGTTGAAGAGGCAGCAGGAGATCGAGCAGCAGGTGATGGAGGGGCAGGAGCAGCAGGTGATTAAAGGGCGGCCTCAGCGGCCCGAGCT
>CAUYUJ010015798.1:95125-112625 GCA_963575745.1 Prorocentrum cordatum | reverse complement strand
CTGGGAGCGCCTGGGGGCGCCTGGGAGCGCCTGGGAGAACCTGGGAGCGCCTGGGAGCGCCTGGGAGCGCTTGGGAGCGTGCCAAGAGCGCCTGGGAGCGCCTTGCTGCTCCTGGGACACTTGGGAGCGCCTGGGAGCGCTTGGGAACGCCTGGGAGCGCTTCGGAGCGCCGGGGAGCGCCCGGGAGCGCTCTCGGGAGCGCCTGGGAGCGCCTGGGAGCGCCAGGGAGCGCCTGGGAGCGCTTGGGGCCGATTTGGGAATTTAGGGGCCAACGGCCCTAAACCTTAAAAGGCTTTAGTTTGGGAGGTCGCCGGCCATGCGGCCGGGGGTGGGAAGATGTTGCACCTCCTGCCCCCTTCGCCAAGCTTGCTCGGGTCGGCTCACCGCCCCCCCAATCAAGCTTGCCGAAGGGGGGGCAGCATTGCCTGGACTGTGGGCCGCTGCGCTAAGAGAAGCCCTGAACCCTATACCCTAAACCCTAAACCATAAATTCGTAATCTTATTTTTATTAAATCTTAATTATTGTAAAACCGAACGTTATGCAATCCCGCTCCATCTACGGCAAAAAATAGCATTTCCTGCACATGCGTGCAGAATTTGTTTTTTACAGCACAATGTGCCAAGTCCCCGTTGCGACCCCGCTCCATCTACTTCAAAGAGTAGCTTTTCCTGAGCATGCGTGCAGCATTTCTTATGTTTTACAACACAAAGTGGGCGGCCCCCGTCGCGACCCCGCTCCATCTATTGCAAAAAAATAGAATGCCCCGCGCATGCGTGCAGAATTTCTTATTTGTTACACCACAAAGTGGGCGGCCCCCGTTGCGACGCCGTTATGTAAACCCGCTCCATCTATGGCAACAAATAGCATTTCCTGATCCTGCGCATGCTCCATCCTGAGCATGCGTGCCGAATCCCTTGTATTTTACAATGCACACTGCGACCCCCTCATGTACACCGCCTCCATCTCCTGGACCAACTCGCCGCGCGCGGTCGGGTTCGTTTGCGCCGATGTTGTTCCAAGGAGAGGAGAGATGATCTTTATGGTGGGGTGGCTTGCGGGTGGGATTGACGGCCACCGCAGGTGGGTTCGTGGGGCAGGTGTACTCGTGGCCAAGCCTGTTAAACCCTAAACCCTAAACCCTAAACCCTAAACCCTAGACCCTAACCCTGACCCTAACCCTAACCCTAACCCTATAACCTTAACCCTCACCCTAACCCAAACCCAAACCCAAACCCTAACCCTAACCCTAACTAACCCTAACCCTCACCCTAACCCTAACACTAAACCCTAACCCTAACCCTAACCCTAACCCTAACCCTAACCCTAACCCTAACCCTAACCCTAACCCTAATAACCCTAGCCCCAGCCCCAGCCCTAACCCTAACCCTATCCCTAACCCTAACCCTAACCCTAAACCCTAACCCTAAACCTAAACCCTAACCCTAACCCTAACCCTACATAACCTTAACCGTAGCCCGACCTCTAACGAACCCTAACCCTAACCCATACCCTAACCCTAACCCTAGACCTAAACCCTAACCCTAAACCCAAACCCTAAACCCTAACCCTAAACCCTTAACCCTAACCCTAAACCCTAACCCTAACCCTAACCCTAACCCTAACCCTAACCCTAAACCCTAACGACCCTAACCCTAACCCTAACCCTAAACCCTAAACCCTAAACCCTAAACCCTGAACCCGGCGGCGACGACGACGGCGACGACGACGACAAGGCCGACAAGCAACACGGCGACGACGACGACGACGAGGCCCTAACCCTAACCCTAACCCTAACCCTAACCCTAACCCTAAACCCTAACCCTAACCCTACCCCTCACCCTAACCCAAACCCAAACCCCAACCCTAACCCTACCCCTACCCCTAACCCAAACCCTAACCCTAACCCTAACCCTAACCCTAACCCGAACCCGAACCCGAACCCGAACCCGAACCCGAACCCGAACCCGAACCCTAACCCTAACCCTAAACCCAAAACCCTAAAAACTAAGAGCTTATAAAGATTTAGATCCTAAAAGCCCTTCCGCCGCCCTAAAGTCCCTCCTTCGGCCGCCCCCCCATTTTGGCGCACCCCTCGCGCAGATCCTTGCCCTCGGAGCGCCAGGAATGGCGTTCTGGGGGGATCTGCAAATCCCAGGGTGCGCCCCTCACGCAGATCCTTGGCTTCGGAGCGCCAGGAATGGCGCCGGGCGCCCCCGCGGCGGGCGAGGCGGCCGCGGGCGCTGCGGCCCCCCCTCTGCGAGCTCGCGGGAGGGCGGCCCGGCGGACGCGGGGTGGCGCGCCGACCCTTCGGCGGCGCAGGCGGCCGCGGGCCAGCTGGGCGGTGCGCCCACGGCGACCGCGGGGGGCCCTGCGTCGCACAGGGACTCGCGTCAATAAACGTGGATCTTGCGTGCAACCTCTCCGCCGCTGGGCGGCGTCCCTGCATCGCACAGGGACTCGCGTCAAAAAACGTGGTTCTTCAAATCGCGTCGTCACGCGCGCGGGCCGCATCGCCGTTGCAGCCGCGTCCCAGGTGTCTTTGCGCGGCCGCGTCGTCGTCGTTTTGAAAACAATATCAACGTCGTCGTCATCGGTGTCGTCCTCGTCGTCGTTTTGCGAGTCGCGTGTTGATACCGCATCGAGATCAATATGTCTTGGGTCATGGGTGGGTGGGACACGGTCAAGTGGGCTGCAAGTTTGGGCTAGTGGACCCTAAACCCTAAACCCTAAACCCTAACCCTGACCTACCCTAACCCCTAACCCTAAACCCTAACCTAAACCCCTAACCCTAACCCTAACCCTACCCTAATACCCTAACCCTAACCCTAACCCCCTAACCCCTAAACCCTAACCCTAACCCTAACCCTAACCCCTAACCCTAACCCTAACCCTAAACCCTAACCCTAAACCCTAACCCTAACCCTAACCCTAACCCTACCCTAGCCCTAGCCCTAGCCCTAGCCCTAGCCCTAACCCTAAGCCTAAACCTAAACCTAAACCCTAACCCTAACCCTAACGCTAACCCGAACCCTAACCCTAACCCTAACCCTAACCCTAACCCTAACCCTAACCCTAACCCTAACCCTAACCCTAACCCTAACCGAAATTCCCAAGCACCTCGTTGTGCTTCTGCCCACCCCACCGCGCATCACCGTCGCCGTCTACGAGAGACAGGGCATCTCTGAGATGCTTGAGCATGTAGCCCGAGTGGTTCGCCTTGGCAGCTTTTGCTGGTGCCCTCCCCCTCTTTTCGGGATTTGCGCTTCAATGATAAACCTCCCCTGATCCTCAACGAATATAACACCCTAAACCCAAAGACCTTTTCCTCGAAGTGACGCCTGGGTGCGCCTGGGAGCGCCTGGGAGCGCTTGGGGGCGCCTGGGAGCGCCTGGAAGCGCTTGGGAGCGCTTGGGGGCGCCTGGGAGCGCCTGGGAGCGCCTGGGAGCGCCTGGGAGCGCCTGGGAGCGCCTGGGAGCGCTTGGGAGCGTGCCGGGAGCGCCTGGGAGCGCCTGGGAGCGCGAAGGAGCGCCTGGAAACGCCTGGAAGCGCCTGGGAGCGCCTGGGACCGCGCCTGGAGCACCTGGGAGCGCCTGGGAGCGCCTGGGATCGCCAGGGAGCTCCTGGGAGCGCTTGGGGGCGCTTCGGAACGCGCCGGACGCCTGGATGCGCCTGAGAGCACCTGGGAGCGCTTGGGAGCGCTTGGGAACGCTTGGGAGCGCCTGGGAGCGCTTGGGAGCGCCTGGGAGCGCTTGGGAGCGCCTGGGAGCGCCTGGGAGCGCCTGGGAGCGCCCGGGAGCGTGCCGGGAGCGCCTGGGGGCGCTGGGGAGCGCCAAGGAGCGCCTGGAAGCGCTTGGAAGCGCGTGGGAGCGCCTGGGACCGCGCCTGGAAGCGCCTGGAAGCGCTTGGGGGCGCCTGGGATCGCCAGGGAGCTCCTGGGAGCGCTTGGGAGCGCTCCGGAACGCGCCGGGAGCGCTTGGGAGCGCCGGGGAGCGCCTGGGAGCGCCTGAGAGCGCCTGGGAGCGCCTGGGAGCGCCTGGGAGCGCCAGGGAGCGCCTGGGAGCGCTTGGAATGCATTTGGGAATTTAGGGGCCAACGGCTTTAAACCCTAAAAGGCTTTAGTTTGGGAGGTTGCCGGCCATGCGGCCGGGGGTGGGAAGATGTTGCACCTCCTGCCCCCTTCGCCAAGCTTGCTCGGGTCGGCTAACCGCCCCCCCAATCAAGCTTGCCGAAGGGGGGGCAGCGTTGCCTGGACTGTGGGCCGCTGCGCTAAGAGAAGCCCTAAATCCTAAACCCTAAAAACTAAGAGCTTATAAAGATTTAGATCCTAAAAGCCCTTCCGCCGCCCTAAAGTCCCTCCTTCGGTCGCCCCCCTCCATTTTGGCGCACCCCTCGCGCAGATCCTTGCCCTCGGAGCGCGAGGAATGGCGTTCTGGGGGGATCTGCAAATCCCAGGGCGCGTTCCTCGCGCAGATCCTTGGCTTCGGAGCGCCAGGAATGGCGCTGGGCGCCCCCGCGGCGGGCGAGGCGGCCGCGGGCGCTGCGGCCCCCCCTCTGCGAGCTCGCGGGAGGGCGGCCCGGCGGGCGCGGGGTGGCGCGCCGACCCTTCGGCGGCGCAGGCGGCAGCGGGCCGGCTGGGCGGTGCGCCCGCGGCGACCGCGGGGGGCCCTGCGTCGCGCAGGGACTCGCGTCAATAAACGTGGATCTTGCGTGCAACCTCTCCGCCGCTGGGCGGCGCCCCTGCGTCGCGCAGGGACTCGCGTCAAAAAACGTGGTTCTTCAAATCGCGTCGTCGCGCGCGCGGGCCGCATCGCCGTTGCAGCCGCGTCCCAGGTGTCTTTGCGCGGCCGCGTCGTCGTCGTTTTGAAAACAATATCAACGTCGTCGTCAGCGGTGTCGTCCTCGTCGTCGTTTTGCGAGTCGCGTGTTGATGCCGCATCGAGATCAATATGTCTTGGGTCATGGGTGGGTGGGACACGGTCAAGTGGGCTGCAAGTTTGGGCTAGTGGACCCTAAACCTTAAACCCTAACCCTAAAACCTAACCCTAAACCCTAACCCTAAACCCTAAACCCTAAACTGCAAGCCACGAGCGGTGCATCGTCAGAAGCCCGTGGCGCCTGGCCGAGCGAACAGCGAGTCCGCCCATGCGCGCGCGCCGCACCGACGAAGCGCGTAGCGCTGAGGAGGATGCGCTCCCCCGCGGGGATGCCTCGTGAGTGCTCCGAGAGTTGAATAGAACCCTTAACCCTAGGCGGAACCAAAGGGTTCGTCGCGCGCGCCTACATCCCCTGGGACTCCAAACCTATGAAAATACAGCATGCGGCGCCCTTTCGGCCGTCCGTGGGGCCGCAAACCATATGAAAATACAGCATGCGGCGTCCTTTCGGCTGGCGCACGTCCCAGGCGCTCCCAAGCGCTCCCAGGCGCTCCCAAGCGCTCCCAGGCGCTCCCAAGCGTTCCCAGGCGCTCCCAAGCGCTCCCAGGCGCTCCCAAGCGCTCCCAGGCGCTCCCAAGCGTTCCCAGGCGCTCCCCAGCGCTCCCAAGCGTTCCCAGGCGCTCCCAAGCGCTCCCCGGCGCTTTCGGCGCGCTCCCAAGCGTTCCCCAGCGCTCCCAGGCGCATGGCGCTCCCAGGCGCTCTCAGGCGCTCCCGGCACGCTCCCAGGCGCTCTCCGGCGCTCCCTGGCGCTCCCAAGCGCTCCCCGGTACTCCCAAGCGCCCCTTGCACGCTCCCCGGCGCTCCCAGCCTGCTCAGGCGCTCCCTGCGCGCTCCCAAGCGCTCCCTGGCGCCTCCGAGCGCTCCGGGGCGCTCCGAAGCACTCCCAGGCGCTCTGGCGCGCTCCCCGGCGCTCCTGGCACGCTCCCAGCACGCTCCCAAGCGCTCCCAGGCGTTCCCATGCGCCCCCAAGCGCTCCCAAGCTCCCACAGGTGGTCCCAAGCGCTCCCCGGCGTTCCCAAGCGCGTTTAAGCAGTCCAAGCGGTCCCATGGCGCTCCCAAGCGTTTTCATGCATTCGCAAGCACTCGGCAGCGCTCCCTGGCGGCGCTTCCCGGCGCTCCCCCGCAATGCAGGTGCTGCCGCAGCCATGCGCGCGCATCGTAGCGAGGGGGTGCCAGACCCACCCCCTCGCGCTCCCTCTCCAGCCATGCGACATTCGCGCCGAAGGCGGCTGCGTCGACAATGCACTCGCTTCAGCGGGGGCGACGCCAACGGTCCTGCCCAATGGACAACCCGCGGCCCGCACTCGCGGTGCACTCTGCGTGTCCTGTCACGCTCCCAGACGCTCCCACGTGCTTCCATCCTGGGGAAACCTCGAGGCGCTCTCTCAGCGCTCCCAGAGAGCTCTCCCAAGGCATTCCAAGAAGTCTGCCATGGAGGTGCTGCAGCAGCCATGCACGCGCATCGTAGCGAGGGGGTGCCAGACCCACCCCCTCGCGCTCCCCCTTCCAGCCATGCGAAATTCGCGCCGAAGGCGGCTGCGTCGACAATGCAATCGCTTCAGCGGGGGCGACGCCAACGGTCAAGCCCAACGGGCAATTCACGGCTCGCGCTCGCGGTGCACTCTGCGTGTCCTGTCGCGCTCCCAGACGCTCCCACGTGCTTCCATCCTGGGGAAAGGTCGAGGCGCTCCCCCAGCGCTCCCAGAGAGCTCCCCCAAGGCATTCCAGGGGGTCTGCCATGGACGTGCTGCCGCAGCCATGCGCGCGCATCGTAGCGAGGGGGTGCCAGACCCACCCCCTCGCGCTCCTCCTCCCGCCTTCCGAAGCTCGCGTCGACAGCGTCTGCGTCGATGATTGCAATCGCTTCAGCGGGGGCGACCTCAAAGCAAAACCCAAAGCCGCGGGCGAATGCAACTGCCGTGCGCGTCGCCGTCAGCGAGGAGCCCGACGGCGCGGCTACTCGCTCGAGGCCCACGGGGGCCCATGGGATTGCCGCGCCAGCGCCCTCGCAGTGCTGCTTTCCAACGCCGAAGGCAAATGCGGACCCCTGTGGATCTGCTGCGCCAGCGGCAGCCGTCTACGACGGCGGCTGCAAGGGCAGCCAGGCCAACGGCAAAAGCCAATGCAGGAGGCCTACTGGAACCAGGGGCAATGCTGCGTCTGCGACAGGCCAACGCCGTAACTCAAAACCTCATGCGGCGACGCCTGGCCTTGAGGCCTCTCCTGCGCCTTCTGATTGCAATGAACACCCGCAGGAGAAGAATCCGTCCTTCGGCAAAGCCATGCGCCAACTGGGAGCCAGCCGAATGCAGCTAAACCCACGGCAAAGATTGTTGGCCATGCGACGACGCTGGCTCTTGCGCCTGCGCAAAGCGCTTTGCGCGCGTACCAAGAACGCAATGCCAAAACCGCGTCGTCGTGCTCCCCGCGGAATATTCGCATTCGCACACAACACGAAAGCCCCCCTTGATAGGGGGGTTGGGGGGAGAAACCCTAAACCCTAAAGGGCTTTACTGTGGGTGGTCTGGGGCGGGAGTGCAAGTTCATAGCGCGCGCGGCTTGGGCAGCGATCCCCCCCAACAACCTTGATGTGGGGGGGTGGGGTGGGGTGGGGTGGGGGTGGGGGTGGGGTGGGGTGGGGTGGGTGGTGGGGGGAGGGGGGGGGGTGGGGGGGGGGGGGGCGCAGCCAGCGCGCGCGTGCGCCCATGCAGGCCCTGAGCCCTAAACCCTAAATTCCTAATCCTATAATTATTAAACCCTGAACAACCTAAAAGCGGCCCGTATGCAACCCGGCCCCATCTACTGCAAGAAAAGCATGTTCTGAGCATGCGTGCAGACTACCGTGTATTTTACAGCACAAAGTGGGCGGCCCCCGTTGCGACCCACTTATGTAAACTGGCTCCATCACTTGCAAAAAAAAACATTTCCTGATCCTGAGCATGCTCCATCCTGAGCATGCGTGCCGAATCTCTTGTACTTTACAATGCAAAATGCGACCCCCTTCGCCGTTCGAGCACTCGCGTGCCCACTGGATCGCACATCCGTCGTCGCCGCCGTCGTTGTCGTCGTCGTCGACGTTGCGCTCGCTGTGGTTCTACCGAGGGGAGAGATGATCTTTATGGTGGGGTGGCTTGCGGGTGGGACTGACGGCCGCCGCAGGTGGGTTCGCGGTCAGGGTGTACTCGCGGCCGCGCCTAGTAGACCCTAAACCTTAAGAACTAAGAGCCTATAAAGATTTAAATCTTTAAATCCCTTCCGCCGCCCTAAAATCCCTCCTTCGGCCGCCCCCCCCCCCATTTTGGCGCACCCCTCACGCAGATCCTTGCCTTCGGAGCGCCAGGAATGGCGTTCTGGGAGGATCTGCAAATCCCAGGGCGCGCCCCTCAGAACCTTGGCCTCGGAGCGCCAGGAATGGGGTTCTGGCCCGATCTGCAAATCCCAGGACGCACCCCTCATGCAGATCCTTGCCTTCGGAGCGCCAGGAATGGCGTTCTGGGAGGATCCGCAAACTCCCGGAGTACTGGGAGTGGCGTTCTGGGAGAGCCTGCGAAAGTGCAGGGTGCCCCCCTCGCCCAGACTCGTGGCAGACGTTCGTGGCCTCGGTATGCCAGGCATGGCGTCAGTACTGCCCTTCGCGAAAGGCACGGGCGCGACCTCGACCCTTTCGGGTTGAGAGCCGCCCCCGTGCCCTTCCCCAGGGGCCGCCTTGTGGAGGCTGGACATGGCCCCCTGGGTTTCCGAGCGGATATGGCCGCCCCGTCGCGCGGTCACTCCGCGGCGCGCTCAAGCGCCGCGGAGCCAGCGCGGCGGGGCGACCACGGCCGCCCAGAACCCCCCCTCCCCCGGGAGCCTCTCGCCGAGAAGCTCTCGGAGGAAGGCGCAGCTGCGCCTCGTCGACGCGGCCTTCGCGCGCCGCGTCGCGGGGGGCGCGCTCGCCGAGCAACGAATTATTCCTCGCGCATCGCGTCGAGCTGGGTTCCTCGCGCGCGCGCGTCGCATCGCCCATGCATCGGCCTTCGCGCGCCGCGTCGCGGGCAGCGATCTCGCCCAGCAGCGAATTATTCCGCGCGCCTCGCGTCGAGCTGGTTTATGCATCGCCAAGGCGTCGGTGAGTTTCTGCGGGGGGGTGGGGCTACTCGTTGTGGCGCCGCGCGTGCGCGCATCGCATCGCTCTTGCATCGGCCTCCGCGCGCCGTGGCGCGCGGGCCGCATCGCCGTTGCAGCCGCGTCCCAGGTGTCTTTGCGCGGCCGCGTCGTCGTCGTTTTGAAAACAATATCAACGTCGTCGTCATCGGTGTCGTCCTCGTCGTCGTTTTGCGAGTCGCGTGTTGATGCCGCATCGAGATCAATATGTCTTGGGTCATGGGTGGGTGGGGCGCGGTCAAGTGGGCTGCAAGTTTGGGCTAGTGGACCCTAAACCCTAAACCCTAAACCCTAAACCCTAAAAACTAAGAGCCTATAAATATTTAGATCCTGAAGCGCCTTCCGCCGCCCTAAAGTCCCTCCTTCGGCCGCCCCCCTTCCATTTTGGCGCACCCCTCACGCAGATCCTTGCCCTCGGAGCGCCAGGAACGGCGTTCTGGGGGGATCTGCAAATCCCAGGGTGCGCCCCTCGCGCAGATCCTTGGCCTCGGAGCGCCAGGAATGGCGCCGGGCGCCCCCGCGGCGGGCGAGGCGGCCGCGGGCGCTGCGGCCCCCCCTCTGCGAGCTCGCGGGAGGGCGGCCCGGCGGGCGCGGGGTGGCGCGCCGACCCTTCGGCGGCGCAGGCGGCCGCGGGCCAGCTGGGCGGTGCGCCCACGGCGACCGCGGGGGGCCCTGCGTCGCACAGGGACTCGCGTCAATAAGCGTGGATCTTGCGTGCAACCTCTCCGCCGCTGGGCGGCGTCCCTGCATCGCACAGGGACTCGCGTCAAAAAACGTGGTTCTTCAAATCGCGTCGTCACGCGCGCGGGCCGCATCGCCGTTGCAGCCGCGTCCCAGGTGCCTTTGCGCGGCCGCGTCGTCGCCGTTTTGAAAACAGTACCAACGTCGTCGTCATCGGTGTCGTCCTCGGCGTCGTTTTGCGAGTCGCGTGTTGATACCGCATCGAGATCAATATGTCTTGGGTCATGGGTGGGTGGGACACGGTCAAGTGGGCTGCAAGTTTGGGCTAGTGGACGCTAACCCTAAACCCTAACCCTAAACCTAGACCCTAAACCTTCAACCCTAAACCCTAAACCCTAAACCCTAAACCCTGAACCCTGAACCCTAAACCCTAAACCCTAAACCCTAAACTGCAAGCCACGGGCGGTGCAACGTCCGTAGCCCGTGGCGTCTGGCCGAGCGCTCAGCGAGCCTGCCCATACAGCGTGCGCCGCACCGACGAAGCGGCGATAGCCGCTGAGGAGGAATTCGCACGCCGCGCGGTGCATCCCCGTGGTGTTCTCCTAAGAAAAGGAACCCCTAACCTTCAGCCCTAGCCAGTGGCTTCCCAAGGGGCCTCTACATCCCCTGGGGCTCCAAACCTATGAAAATACAGCATGCGGTGCTCCCTGGGTGCTCCAAACCTATGAAATTAGAGCATGCGGCGCTCCAAACGCTTCCACACGCTCCAGGCGCTCCCAAGGACTTTCCCAGCGCTCCCGGCACGCTCCCAGGCGCTCCCAGGCGTTCCCAGGCGCTCCCAGGCGCTCCCAGGCGCTCCCAGGCGCCCCCAAGCGCTCCCAAGCGCTCCCAAGCGCCTCCAAGCTTTCCCAGGCGCTCCCGGCACGCTCCCAAGCGTTCCACGGCGCTTCAGGCGCTCTCGGCACGCTCCCAGGCGTTCTCGGCACGCTCGCAGGCGCTCGCAGGCGCTCGCAGGCGCTCCCAAGCGCTCCCAAGCGCTCCTGGGCGCTCCCGGCACGCCCCCAGGCGCGTTCCCAGGCGCGCGCTGGCTGCGCTCCCAGGCGCTCCCAGGCGCTCCCAGGCGCTCCCTAGCGCTCCCGGCGCGCCTCCAAGCGCTCGCAGGCGCTCCCAGGCGCTCCCGGCACGCTCCTGGCGCGCTCCCAGGCGCTCGCAGGCGCTCCCCAGCGTTCCCAGCGCTGCCACAACTCCGAAGCACTCTTACGCGCTCCCCGGCGCTCCCAGGTGCTCCCAGGCGCCCAAGCATTCCCACGCGCTCTTAAGCACCCACAAGCGCTCCAAGGCGCCACGCGGCGCTCCCATGCGCTCCCGCGCGCTCCCAAGCGTGCCCAGGCGGTTCCAGGCGATCCCAGGGCTCCTGGGGAAGCTCCAGGCGCTCTCCCAGCGCTGCCAGAGGGCCCCCCCAAGGCATTCCACGGGCTCTGCCATGGAGGTGCTTCCGCAGCCATGCGCGCGCATCGTAGCGAGGGGGTGCCAGACCCACCCCCTCGCGCTCCCCCTCCAGCCGCCCGAAGCTCGCGCCGAAGGCGGCTGCGTCGATGATTGCAATCGCTTCAGCGGGGGGGCGACCCCAAAGGCGAAACCCAAAGCCGCGGGCGAATGTAACTGCCGTGCGCGTCGCCGTCAGCGAGGAGCCCGACGGCGCAGCCACTCGCTCCAGGCCCGCGGGAAACCATGGGATTGCCGCGCCAGCGCCTTCGCAGTGCTGCTTTCCAATGCCGAAGGCAAATACCAGACCCCTGTGGAACTGCTGCGCCAGCGGCAGCCCACCGGCGAAGCTCCGCGCCGAAAGTGCAAGCGGCGGCCACTCGCTCGGGCGCGCCAGCGCCATGCACCCTGCGCGCGTGCTCGCGTCGGCGATCGCCTGCGCGCCCCACTTCGACAGCCCCCCGTGATAGGGGGGTTGGGGGGAGAAACCCTAAACCCTAAAAGGCTTCACTCTGGGTGGTCTGGGGCGGGAGTGCGACTAACCGTGGCGCGCGCGGCTTGGGCAGCGATCCCCCCCAACAACCTTGATGTGGGGGGGATCGCAGCCAGCGCGCGCTTGCGCCAATGCAGGCCCTAAACCCTAAACCCTAAACCCTAAACCCTAAACCCTAAACCCTAACCCTAACCTAACCCTAACCCTAACCCTAACCCTAACCCTAACCCTAACCCTACCCTAACCCTAACCCTAACCCTAACCCTAACCCTAACCCTAACCCTAACCCTAACCCTAACCCTAACCCTAAACTGCAAGCCACGGGCGGTGCATCGTCAGAAGCCCGTGGCGCCTGGCCGAGCGCTCAGCGAGCCTGCCCATACGGCGTGCGCCGCACCGACGAAGCGGCGATAGCCGCTGAGGAGGAATTCGCACGCCGCGCGGTGCATACCCGTGGTGTTCTCCTAAGAAAAGGAACCCCTAACCCTCAGCCCTAGCAAGCGGGTCCCCTACGAGTCGCTACATCCCCTGAGGCTCCAAACCTATGAAAATACAGCATGCGGTGCTCTCTGGGTGCTCCAAACGTATGAAATTACAGCATGCGGCGCTCCAAGCGCTTCCAAACGCTCCAGGCGCTCCCAAGGACTCTCCAAGCGCTCCCGGCACGCTCCCAGGCGCTCCCAGGCGCTCCCAGGCGCTCCCAGGCGCTCCCAGGCGCTCCCAGGCGCTCCCAAGCGCTCCCATGCGCTTCCAAGCTTCCCCAGGCGCTCCCGGCACGCTCCCAAGCGCTCCACGGCGCTTCAGGCGCTCCCGGCACGCTCCCAAGCGCTCTCGGCACGCTCCCAGG
Source organism: Prorocentrum cordatum (assembly GCA_963575745.1). Taxonomy (NCBI): domain Eukaryota; class Dinophyceae; order Prorocentrales; family Prorocentraceae; genus Prorocentrum; species Prorocentrum cordatum. The sequence continues at coordinate 100,041 of CAUYUJ010015798.1, read as the reverse complement.
CGCTCCCAGGCGCTCCCAGGCGCTCCCAAGCGCTCCCAAGCGCTCCTGGGCGCTCCGGCACGCTCCCAGGCGCGTTCCCAGGCGCGCGCTGGCTGCGCTCCCAGGCGCTCCCAGGAGCTCCCGGCACGCCCCCAGGCGCTCCCAGGCGCTCGCAGGCGCTCCCAAGCGCTCCCGGCACGCTCCTGGCGCGCTCCCAGGCGCTCGCAGGCGCTCCCCAGCGTTCCCAGCGCTGCCACAACCCCGAAGCGCTCCTAAACGCTCCCCGGCGTTCCCAGGTGCTCCCAGGCGCCCAAGCATTCCCACGCGCTTTTAAGCACCCACAAGCGCTCCAAGGCGCCACGCGGCGCTCCCATGCGCTCCCGCGCGCTCCCAAGCGTGCCCAGGCGGTTCCAGAAGGTCCCAGGGCTCTTGGGGGAAGCTCCAGGCGCTCTCCCAGCGCTGCCAGAGGGCCCCCCCAAGGCATTCCACGGGCTCTGCCATGGAGGTGCTGCCGCAGCCATGCGCGCGCATCGTAGCGAGGGGGTGCCAGACCCACCCCCTCGCGCTCCCCCTCCAGCCGTCCGAAGCTCGCGCCGAAGGCGGCTGCGTCGATGATTGCAATCGCTTCAGCGGGGGGGCGACCCCAAAGGCGAAACCCAAAGCCGCGGGCGAATGTAACTGCCGTGCGCGTCGCCGTCAGCGAGGAGCCCGACGGCGCAACCACTCGCTCGAGGCCCGCGGGAAACCATGGGATTGCCGCGCCAGCGCCTTCGCAGTGCTGCTTTCCAATGCCGAAGGGAAATGCCAGACCCCCGTGGAACTGCTGCGCCAGCGGCAGCCCACCGGCGAAGCTCCACGCCGAAGGTGCAAACGGCTGCCTCATCGACGAGGCGACCTGACGCGCCAGCGCCATGCACCCCGCGCGCGTGCTCGCATCGGCGCGCACTGCTACGGCCACGGCCGCGCGCGCGCATCCCAGCATTCACAGCCCAGTGTCACAACCCAGCGCCGAAGGCAAAGGCGGCAACGCATGGACATGCTGCGCCAGCGGCAGCCCAACGGCGAAGCTCAACGCCGAAATCGCCAAAGGCTGCCTCTTCGACGGGGCGACGCGCCGACGCGCCTACGTCACGCGCCCTGCGCGCATGCTTAAGTGGATGCGCAGTGCCACGGCCGCGTCGGCGATCGCCTGCGCGCGCCACTTCGACAGCCCCCCGTGATGGGGGGGTCGGGGGGAGAAACCCTAAACCCTAAAAGGCTTTACTCTGGGTGGTCTGGGGCGGGAATGCGACTAACCGTGGCGCGCGCGGCCTGGGCAGCGATCCCCCCCAACAACCTTGATGTGGGGGGGATCGCAACCAGCGCGCGCTTGCGCCTATGCAGGCCCTAAACCCTAAACCCTAAACCCTAAACCCTACCCTAAACCCTAAACCCTGAACCCTAAACCCTAAAAGCTAAGAGCTTATAAAGATTCAAATCCTAAAAGCCCTTAAGTCCCCCCTTCGGCCGCCCCCCCCCATTTGGGCGCACCCCTCACGCAGATCCTTGCCCTCGGAGCGCCAGGAATGGCGTTCTGGGAGGATCTGCAAATCCCAGGGTGCGCCCCTCACGCAGATCCTTGGCCTCGGAGCGCCAGGAATGGCGTTCTGGCCCGATCGCCGGTCTGGCTCGCCCGGAGAGGCGGCGCTCCCCCCGCGGGGGGGCGCGAGGAGGCGCGCCCGGTGCGCTCGGGCATCGCCGCGGCGCCCGCGGAGGCCGCGGCGGCGGCGGGGCCGCGCGAGAGAGAGCGGCGCGAGGCGGTGCCCCCACGCGCAGGAGGGCCGCGCACTGTGGCGCGCGAGGGCGGCGGAGCTGCCGCGGCGCGGCGCGCCATCGCTCGGACGTCCATTCCGTGTGTTTTGTTGTCGGTTTCGTGCGTGGCTGTTGCGCCAAGTGATCCAGGTGTCTTTGCGCGGCCGCGTCGTCGTCGTTTTGAAAACAATATCAACGTCGTCGTCATCGGTGTCGTCCTCGTCGTCGTTTTGCGAGTCGCGTGTTGATACCGCATCGCGATCAATATGTCTTGGGTCATGGGTGGGTGGGACACGGTCAAGTGGGCTGCAAGTTTGGGCTAGTGGACCCTAAACCCTAAACCCTCAAGACGAAAAGCACCACGTATTGAGCAAGCTCGAGCGATATCTCGACGAGAGATGGAAGCAATGCTGACGGCCGCGATAACGTGTGGGGGCATTGGAGGCCTCGATCAGCAAGCCTAAACGTGTTCTTGCGTCGGGCGCTCCCAGGCGCTCCTAGGCGTTCCCAGGCACTTCCCAAGTGCTTCCAGGTGCTCCAGATGTTCCCAGGTGCTCCGCGTCGCTCCCAAACGCTCCCCCAGGCGCTCCCGGCAGGCTCCCAGGCGCTCCTGGGCGCTCCCATGCGCTCCCAGGCGCTTCCAGTCGCTTCCCGGCGCTCCCAGGCGCTCAGGGGCGCTCCCAGGCGCTCCCGGCACGCTCCCAAGCGTTCCCAGGTGCTCTTCGCTCCCAGGCCCCCCCCGGCTCGCTACCAAGCGCCCTCGGCACGCTCCCGGGCGCTCCCAGGCGCTCCCAGGCGCTCCCGGCACGCTCTCGGCGCTCCCAGGCGCTCCCAGGCGTTCCGGGCACTCCCGGCACGCTTCCAGGATCTCCCAAGCGCTGCCAGGTGCTCCCAGGCGCCTAACGCCTAAAGCCTAAAGCCTAAAGCCTAAAGCTTAAAGCCTAAAGCCTAAATCTGAAATCCTAAAGCCTAACGCGTAAATATTAAAGCTTAACGCCTAAAGCCTAAAGCCTAAAGCTTAAAGCCTGAAGCCTAAAGCCGAGAAAACAAAACCGAGGGGTCGCCGAACATCGTTGTTTACATTGGATTCTGGGCAAAATGCCCGCGCGCAGTTTTTTACAATGGAAAGCGGGGCTCGCGGACCTCGTTAGGCTACGAGGATTCGAGATGGGGGGTGCATCATCCTCGAGCGGGCACGCGCGAAGCGCTGTTTTTCCAGCGCCGAATGGGACTTCACACCGTTTTCTATCGAGCGGGAGCGCTCTCGGGGTGCGCCGACGGACGCCGCGTGCGAGCGGGCGCGCACGGAAGCGCCCTCGGAGTGCTCCAGAGTGCGCCGCGTGCGAGCGGGCACGCACAAAGTCGATATCGGGCACTTAGGAACCAAAATCGAGAGGTCGCCGAACATCGCTTTTCACGTGGGATTCTGAGCAAAGTGTCCGCGCACATTTTTTATTATGGAAAGCGGGGCTCGCGGACCTCGTTAGGCAACGAGGATTCGAGATGGGGGTGCGTCATCCTCGAGCGGGCACGCGCGAAACGTTGTTTTTTCCATTCCGAATGGGCCGATACGTAGTGGTTTTACGCGGGGCCTTATTTCGGGCATCAACCGACCCCGCAGCACACCCCGCAGACCCTAATACGTAGTGTAAACTTAAACCCTAAACCCTAAACAAGCTTTATCGAAAATTAATTTGAATGGTAAGCCGAAATGGTCTGCAAAGTTACCCGCGGTCCCCGCCCTCCACTTTTCCTAGCAAGTAATACCGGCGCGCACGCGCCTCGGGGCGCGCGGCATCTGCTTCGCCATCCTCCATTAAAGATGTGGCGCGGCGCACATCGCCATGCGAAGCTAATTCCTAAACTCGCACGATCCGACACTAGAGCTGTGGCGCGGGCCACATCCCGCGCGCGCGGCCGAAGGGGCGAATTTCTTGCCCTCCGCGATCTCCTTTTAAAAATGTGGCGCGGGGCACATTGCAATGCGAAAATAATTCCTAAACTCGCACGATCCGCTATTGAAAATGTGGCGCGGGCCTCATCCTGCGCGCGCGGCCGAAGGGGGCGAACTCCTTGCCCTCGCGACCCCCAGTAGAAATTTGGCGCGGGGCACATCCCACCCGCGCGGCCTTCGCGACCGCACGCGACACATGCGGCGCGGGGCGCGCCCCGCCCACGCGGCGCCCGCTCGAGGGCGGCGCGCGGCCAACCTGGCCAGCTTGGGGCAGCCTGGGGCAGCTTGGGGAAACCTTGGCCAGCCTGGTCAGCCCCAGAGGATGTTGGCCGCTTGGGCAGCCTGGGCAGCCTGGGCCAGCCCGGCCAGCCTGGGACAGCTTCGCCAGCCTGGGTAGCCTGGGTCAGCTTGGGGCAGCCTGGGCAGCCCGTGCCAGCCTTGCCCGGGCATGCCTGGGCAGCCTAGTGCAGCCTGGCCCAGGCATGCCCAGGCTGCGGCGTCGCGTCGATGGTAAGCCTCGCGCGTTATGTGTACCTGCATATGTAATGGGAATCAAGCATGGGTGGGTATTAGCACCACGGCAGTGTGACATCGAGTTCAGTTGGTTGCGATATGCTTTCCTTGTTGACCCTAAAAACTAAGAGCCTATAAAGATTTAAATCCTGAAATGCCTTCCGCCGCCCTAATGTCCCCCCTTCGGCCGCCCCCCCCATTTTGGTGCACCCCTTGCGCAGATCCTTGCCCTCGGAGCGCCAGGAATGGCGTTCTGGGAGGATCTGCAAATCCCAGGGCGCGCCCCTCACGCAGATCCTTGGCCTCGGAGCGCCAGGAATGGCGTTCTGGCCAGATAAAATCCCAGGACGCACCCCTCACGCAGATCCTTGCCCTCGGAGCGCCAGGAATGGCGTTCTGGGAGGATCTGCAAACTCCCGGAGTACCGGGAGTGGCGTTCTGGGAGAGCCTGCGAAAGTGCAGGGTACTCCCCTCGCCCAGACTCGTGGCAGACGTTCATGGCCTCGGTATGCCAGGCATGGCGTCAGTACTGTCCTTCGCGAAAGGTACGGGCGCGACCTCGACCCTTTCGGGTTGAGAGCCGCCCCCGTGCCCTTCCCCAGGGGCCGCCCCGTGGAGGCTGGACATGGCCCCCTGGGTTTCCGAGCGGATATGGCCGCCCCGTCGCGCGGTCACTCCG
>CAUYUJ010015798.1:52625-90125 GCA_963575745.1 Prorocentrum cordatum | reverse complement strand
CACGTTTCGTGGCCCCGCAGGGAGCTCCACCGAAGGTCCCAGTGGGTGTGCCCGCATGCGTCCCGCACACCCATTTCGGCACACCCCTCACACGTTTCGTGGCCCCGTGGGGAGCTCCACCGAAGGTCCCAGTGGGTGCCATTTCGGCACACCCTTCACACGTTTCGTGGCCCCATCGGGAGCTCCACCGAAGGTCCCAGTGGGTGTGCCCGCATGCGTCCTGCACACCCATCTCGGCACACCCCCCACACGTTTCGTGGCCCCATAGGGAGCTCCACCGAAGGTCCCAGTGGGTGTGCCAGCTTGCGTCCCGCACACTCATGTCGGCCCATCCCGCGCACGTTTCGTGGCCCCATACAGAGCTCCACGGAAGGTCCCAGTGGGTGTGCCCGCATGCGTCCCGCACACCCATGTCGGCACACCCCTCACACGTTTCATGGCCCCAGAGGGAGCTCCACCGAAAGTCCCAGTGGGTGTGCCCGCATGCGCCCCGCACGCCCATTTCGGCACACCCCTCGCACGTTTACCCGCGAGGCCTGACCCGAGGACCGGCCCGCCACATCCGCGCCTTCTCTCGGCTGTCCAACTGTTTGGCCTCGCGCCGCGGACGCCCTGCGCGCGTCGCTGGGACCCTCTCGGGGCGATCTGCGCGCGTCGCGCGAACTCCGCGCTGCGCTCTGTCCAGCGCCTCGCTCGCCCGTCGTCGCTCCGCCAGGCGGCCAGAGCCATGCGCGCTATCAGTTAGCCAGCAAGCAACCTCTGTTCCACACAGCGTACGAACCGTGCGCGTCACTGTGACCCCTTCCTGGCGACCTGCGCGCATCGCGAGGGCTCCGCCTTGCGCTGCGCCCGCAGCCTTGGACTTTGGAGTGCGCGGGCAAATGAAAAGGAAAAAGGAGGGGAGGAAGCGGGCGCGATCCTCGTGTGGGGCGTGCCGACGTGGGCGTCGCGGCGCGCGGGCGCTGCCGTCGGGGTTCCCAGGGAAGCCCCCTGCAGAGGCTACGCCACACAATTCGGCACACCTTCATACAGTTCGTGGCCCCATAGGGAGCGCAACCGAAGAAGATATTCACAATTGCGGTACTCACGACCGCATATGATTCGGTCCTTCGCCCGTGTTTTTTTTTTTTTTTTTTTTTTTTTTTTTTTTTTTTTTTTTTTTTTTTTTTTTTGTTTTTTTTGGTTGTTTCCTCCCCCCCCCTTCCTCGCTCGCCCCCTGTTCGGCCGCCCCCGCGATCAGCGCGCGCGAGCGCCATTTTTTCGCAGGTCCAGGCGGACTTCCTGCCGTCGGCGCCGGACGCCCCCCCCCTGTGGTGGCGCCTGCGGCGCCGGCCATGAGAGATCCTCGCAGGCCGCTAAGATTCTATAGTCATGCAGTCGTTTTTTTCTTCCAGTCAACCTGTGGTGTTGGGACCTCGTTTTGAAGAGACAGCGCCCCGCGTCTCCTCCTCTCTCCTCTCCTCTCCCCTCTCCTCTCTCCTCTCTCCTCTCCTCTCTCCTCTCTCCTCTCTCCTCTCTCCTCGCTCCTCGCTCCTCGCTCGTCCTCGCCTCTCCTCTCCTCTCCTCCTCTCCTCTCTCTCTCCTTTCCTCTTACTCACCTCCCTCCTTTCCTCTCCTCTCCTCTCCTCCTCTCCTCTCCTCTCCTCTCCTCCTCTCCTTTCCTTTCCTCTTCTCCTCTCCTCTCCTCTCCTTTCCTCTCCTCTCTCTCCTCTCCTCTCTCTCTCTCTCCTCTCTCTCTCTTATTTTCTCTCTCCTCTTCCTCTCTCCCTCTTCCTCGCTCCTCGTCGTCTCCTCTCCTCTCCTCTCCTCTCCTCTCCTCTCCTCTCCTCTCCTCTCCTCTCCTCTCCTCTCCTCCTCCTCTCCTCTCCTCTCCTCTCCTCTCCCCTCCTTCTTCTCTCCTCTCTCTCTCCTCTCCTCTCCTCTCCTTGCTCTCCTCTTCTCTCCTTCCCTCTCCTCTCCTCTCCTCTCTCCTCCTTCCTCTCCTTCTCCCTCTTCCTCCTCTCCTCTCCTCTCCTCGTCTCCTCTCCTAATGTCCTCTCCTCCTCTCCTCTCTTCTTCCTCTCCTCTACAATTATTCAACATGAATACTACTCTCCCTCTTCCCCTGATGACGTGCTGGGAGTGTTCGCCCCCCCCCCCCCCCCCGCGTACTGTTTTTTACACACAGGATTCCCGGGAGTTGGGTTTTCGCGTGCATGTTTTTCCAAGATGCTGCTCTCGCTGAGGCACTGGCTTCGTTTTCGGGCCCCGCTTGTTCCGAATCGTGCTCCCGCTGCAGCGTGGATCTCATGTTCGGATCGGTGTTTTGCCTCCGTCGTTCAGGATGGCGTTCTCGCCCCAGCGCGGGCCTCTTTCTCGCGCGCCCGTCCGCCCGCCACCACCGCCCCGCGCCCCGCTTCGCCCACCGCCACTTCCACCCACCAACGCACGCACGCACGCACGCGCACCGCCACCACCACCCCACTACCCCACCCACCACCACCACGCTACACCGCGTCACACCACATCACACGCGCGCACACAGACACACACGCACGCACACACACACACACATACACACGCACACACACAGACACACACCACCACCACCACCGCCACCACCACCACCGCCATCACGCACGCACGCACCTGGCCCACCACCAAACCACCAAGACGCCACACCACGTCACACCACAGCACACGCGCACACACGCACACACACACCACCACCACCACCACCACCACCACCACCACCACCACCACCACCACCACCACCACCACCACAACCACAACCATAACCATAACCACAACCACGCACACACGCACGCACGCACGCGCACCACCACCCACTACGCACGCGCGCGCGCGGAGCCACAGGTCCGCTACGACACGCGTCCGCGGATAGAGAAAATCAGCGCCATGGTAAGGGATGGGAAGGAGGGGTAGGACGTCAGATATGACGCGAGCGCACATAGCTTGCCCTCTCCCTCTCCTCTCCCTTCCTCCCCTCTCCTCTCCTCCTCCTTCTCCTCGTCGTCCTCCTCCTCCTCCTCTCTTCCTCCTCCTCCCCTCTCCTCCCCCTCCTCCTCCCCTCCTCCTCCTCCTCCTTCTCTCCCCTCTCTCCTCTCATCTCTCCTCTCCTCTCCTCTCCTCTCTCTCCTCTCCTCTCCTATCTCCTCTCCTCTCCTCTTCTCTCCTCTCCTCTCCTCTCCTCTCCTCTCCTCTCCTCTCCTCTCCTCTCCTCTCCTCTCCTCTCCTTGTTCTCTCTATCACTCTCTCTCCTCCTCCTCTCCTCCCTCTCTCTCTCTCCTCTCTCCTCCTCTCCTCTCCTCTCCCCTCTCCTTTCCTCCTCTTCCTCTCCTCTCTCCTCTCCTCCTCCTCTCTCCTCTCCTCCTCTCTTTGGCTCTCCTCTTCTCTCCTTTCCTCTCGTCTCCTCTCCTCCTCCTCCTCCTCCTCCTCCTCCTCCTTCTCCTCCTCCTCCTCCTCTCCTCCTCCTCCCTCCTCCTCCCCTCCCCCTCCTCCTCCCCTCCCTCCTCCTCCTCCTCCTCCTCCTCTCTCCTCCTCCTCCTCCTCCTCCTTCTCCTTCTCCTCCTCCACAATTTCTCAATATGAATACTACTCTCCTCCTTCCCCTGTTGACGGGTTGGGATTGTTCCCTCCCCCCCCCACCGCGTATTATTTTTTCCACACAGGATTCCCCAGAGTTGGGTTTTCGCTTGATTTTTTTTTTTTTTTTTTTCTTCAAAATGCTGCTCTCGCTGAGGCGCCGGCCTCATTTTCGGGCCCCGCTTGTTCCGAATCGTGCTCCCGCTGCAGCGCTGGCATCATTTCCGTGCTTCCGCTCGTTCCGAGTCGTGCTCCCGCTGCAGCGCTGGCCTCGTTTCCGCGCTTCCGCTCGTTCCGAATCGTGCTCCCGCTGCAGCGTTGGCGTCATTTCCCGTGCCATGCCACGGCATGCAATGCAATGCAATGCTAGGTTGCGTTCCGCCGCGCGATGCCATGCCTTCAGCTGAAGCTGTGATATGCAGTGCTTCAGTGCCACGTCGTGCTATTCCATTCTACGCTTTGATCTTCAACGCCATGCTATGCAATGTTATGTTCGGAGCCGCTGTGCGATGCCATGCTTTGCGTTGCAAAGGTTTGTGATGCAATTCTTCACTACGCCACGCCACGCCATGCTGTGACATACTACGCTTTGCGGTGCTCTTCTACGCCATGCCATGCCGTGCTCTACAATGCATCGCGTACCCTTTCGGGGTCATTGCCCTGCTCGACATCCGACTGTGCGAGTAGAGAGGGAATCAGCGCCATGGTAAGGGATGGGAGGGAGGGGTAGGATGTCAGATATGACGCGAGCGCACCTAGCTTGCCCCCCGCCCTCCGCCTCCTCCCTCCCTCCTGCCTCCTCCCATCCTCCTCGTCACCCCTCGCGTTTCGCCCACCCAGTGGCAGGGTCGGCATGTGCCCCCCCCGCCCATGTCGGCACACCCCTCACGAGGATCGCGGCCCCATAGAGAGCTCCACCGAAGGCCCCCGCGGCGAGGTCCGCATGCGCCACCCCGCCCAATTCGGCACACCCCTCGCGAGGATCGTGGCTCCACAGGGAGCTCCACCGAAGGTCCCAGCGGCAGGGTCATCATGCGCCACCCCGCCCATTTCGGCACACTTCTCGCGAGGGTCGTGGCGCCGCACGGAGTTCCACCGAAGGCCCCAGCGGCAGGGTCATCATGCGCCCCCCCGCCCAATTCGGCACGCCCCTCACGAGGATCGTGGCCCCGTAGGGAGCTCCGCCGAAGGCCCCCGCGGCAGGGTCCGCGTGCGCCCCCCAGCTCGTTTCTGCGAGGATCGTGGCCCCACAGGGAGCTCCGCCGATTGCCCCGGCGGCAGGGGCGCGGGCCCCCGCGCCCATGTTGGCACGCCCCGCACCGGGATCGGGGAGCTTTACTGGAGGCCCCGGCGCATGCGCCCCCCCGCCCAGTTCGGCGCGCCCCTCGCGAAGATCGTGGCCCCATAGGGAGCTGCGCCGAAGGCTCCAGCGACAGGATCCGCGTGCTTTCCCCCGCCCATTTCGGCGAGCCCCTCGCGAGGATCGTGGCCCCGCAGGGAGCTCCACCGAAGGTCCCAGCGGCAGGGTCATCATGCGCCCCCCAGCCCATTTCGGCGCACTTCTCGCGAGGATCGCGGCCCCGCGGGGAGCTCCACCGAAGGCCCCGGCGGCGGGGCCCGCGTGCGCTCCCCCGCCCATTTCGGCGCACCTTTCACGAGGATCGTGGCCCCATAGGTAGCTCCACCGAAGGCGCCGGCGGCAAGGTGCCCATGCGCCCCCCCGCCCATTTCTGCGCGGCAGGGTCCGCATGCGCCCCCCCGCCCATTTCGGCACACCCCTTGCGAGGGTCGTGGCTCCGCAGGGAGCTCCGCCGAGAGCGGTGCCCACAAAGCGGCATTCACGAGTGCGTATGGTTGGGTCTTTCGCCAGGATAATTTGTTCTTTGCTTGGTTGGCCTCCCAGATGGAGCCGGAGGTTTTGCCCCCCTCGCCCCGCCTCGAGACGGCGGCGGATCGCAGCGCGAGGCCCGCGGTGGGCCATGCTGCCCAGGCCGCCTCGCCTCCTCCTGATGATGATGATGATGATGATGATGATGATGATGATGATGATGATGATGATGATGATGATGATGATGATGATGATGATGATGATGATGATGATGATGATGATGATGATGATGATGATGATGATGATGATGATGATGATGATGATGATGATGATGATGATGATGATGATGATGATGATGATGATGATGATGATGATGATGATGATGATGATGATGATGATGATGATGATGATGATGATGATGATGATGATGATGATGATGATGATGATGATGATGATGATGATGATGATGCGCTCTTTTTCAATGGGCGTGGCAACGGCGCCTCCGAGGCGCGAGCTCGCGGCGCGGCGGCCTGTCTGCTGGGGCCGCCTGCACCCGCGGGGGGAAAGGTCGCGCGCCGACCAGCAATGCTGACGAGCGCGCGCTGGCCTTCCGTGTCCAACTGGGGGGCTGTGGGAAACGCCGCTGGAGGCCCCCCCCACGAACGAGGCGCGGGTGAGTGGGGCCCCCGAAGCGCTGGCCTCGCTAGATGCTGCGCGCGCGAGCAAAGCGCTCTGTCATATCTAACGTCCAGGTTTTGCCCCCCTCGCTCCGCCTCGAGACGAGGGCGGATCGCAGCGCGAGGCCCGCGGTGGGCCATGCTTCTCAGGCCGTCTCATTCTCCGATCACGATGAGGGGCGCTCTTTCTTCATTTCGCGTGGCAGCGGCGCCTCGTCCGAGGCGCGAGCTCGCGGCGTGGCGGCCAGTCCGCCCGGGCCACGCCCCTCCCGCGTGCTCTTGGCGCCCGCCGCCTCTTCGCCGCGCGTCGCGAACCGCGGGGCCCGCCTCGAGGGCCCCCGCTCGCGCTGGCGGGGGGGGCCTGGCCCTGCCACTGCCCGGCGCTTCTGCGCATGCGGCGCGCGTGTCCTTTCCCCGCCTCTGCGGGCGACGCTCCTCTGTCTCGCGAGGCCCCCCCCTGCGCGCTAGCCCTCGGCCTGCGCGACTGGGTGAGTGAGCCACCCTGTGCTTCGAGCCTCAGAGGCCCCTCTCGGCCGCCACGCCCCCCCTCCTCAGTCTGTAGTCAGGTCCGCGGCTGCCATGCTGCTGGCCGCGCCTTGCGCCGTCTCCCTCGCCTCCCATAGGTAGCCCTGGAGCGCGTCGCTGTTCCAGCGCCCCCATCGCTGCGCCGGCGCCGTGACCATGAACGCCGCGCGCAGCGCGGATGCGGCACCGATCCGCAAGCTGTGGTAGCCGAGGTGTCTCGGGTCGACCCCTTCTGCCGCGGCCGACTGCAATGCCGCGCGCTGGACGTCTGTCCGCGTCGCGAGCCTGGTGTCGTCCTAGGCGAAGAGCGGGTCGTGCATCCTCGCCCCCGAGAGCCTCTCGCGCGCCCGGCCCTCGTAGGTCGTCAGTGCCAGTGCCTCCACTGCGCGCGTGTGCCCCTGCTCCGCTGATCCCGCCGTTGCCTCGACCTGGAAGTGGTTGCGCCACTCGCCGCCATTGCATTGGTCGGTCTTGTTGGCTCGAACCTTGATGACGACCTCGTTCGCCTTCCGCGTGACGTCGATTCCTCGTGGACCCTTGCCGCCACGCGTACTCGCTGGCCCTCAGCAGGACAGAGTAAGCCCGTTACCATCGCCGCCCAGACGGTCGCGCCTTTGCGAGACTGACCTCTCCGGCTACAGCCTCTTCCAAATCCGCCGCATCATCCTGGGGGGGCCGGCTTCTTCCGCTTGGCGACGCCGTCGCGTCTCCTGAAGCCTTCAATCGCCATCCAGAGCCTTCCCGCGCCCGCTGTCAGGTCGCCCATGCCGAGAGCGAGGTGCTGGGCCCAGACAGCGCTGAGGCACTGCTTGATGGCGCCCGTCTTCTTGCGCCCGCGCCCGGTTGGGACAAGTGCGCGACGAATTCCAGGAGCAAGTCCGCTTGCCCCTTCCGGTTGGTGAGCTTGACCTCCCGCGACGGGGTGAGCCCATGCGCGCGGCAGAAGGGCCGCCGCCGCCGCCATCCGAGATTGTGCGACTTGATGGGGGAGCTCGCCAGCTTGTCCTGGGTGAGCTCCAGCTTGGCCTTCTCTCAGTTCTCGCGTGTCTTGAGGGTCTGTGAGGATCGGGTCGTGGGGCTTGGCCTTGTTCCGGATAGCTTCTGGTCCGAGAAGGTTCGGGGGCTGGTGCTGCGCTGGGTCCACCCTCTTGTCCCGGCGCTTCTTCTTCTGGGAGACAGCTGGCAGCTCCTGCCCTGCGCCCCTCGGCGTCGTCGTGCGGCATCTGTGCCGCCGGAGCCCTGTCGAGCCATCTTCCCCTCTGGTCGGGGTAGCCCCAGGTCCTGACCAGCTTGTCCAGCTGCTCACGCGCCTCCTCCTGCTCCAGGCAGCCGCTCCTGCGTCTGTCATCCGCCTCTCGGCTGCCTCGCCCGCTGGCGTCCGCCTCCCGGCCGAACCTCTGGGCGAACAGCCTCGGGTGCGCCCGAGCGCCCCCCGCTCCTGCGCTGGCGCTGCCTGAGCCCCTGGCGTCGTCGAGGAAGCGCGCCGCCGCCGCTGGGTCCATGCCGGCGCCGCCGTCTGGGCCCTGGTCGCCTGAGTCCTCGCCTCTCTATGGGGCGGGCCCGCGCCCCTGCGTGGCAGGCTGCGTGGCTCCTCAACCGCGCGCGCGTCCCTCGACCCTGTCGGCCCTAGCGCGCGGCGCTGCCATCCTCGCCTCCTCCTCCTCCTCCTCCTCCTCCTCCTCCTCCTCAGCGCTGCGCACCGCGCGCGCTGCAGCCGTCGCCCTGGGCCCTGCGCCTGGGCCTCGCGGTTCCGCTGCCGGAGTCCTCGCGCACCCTCCGCGCGACTGAGCCGTGCCGCCGCTTGCCTCGTCCCTGAGGCTGTGGGCCTGGCCCCGGGAGACGCCGCGGTGCCTCGCGTCTGTCCTCTCCTCGAGCATCGGGAGGGGCGCGCGCGCCGCTGGCGTCGTGAGTGGTTCGCGCTCGCGTCTGGGGCGCGGCGGTGCAGAGCGGACTGCCGGCTCCAGGGCGGAGGTCCGCCCGCCCCCGCCCGGGGACCTGGGGCGCGACGTCCCGCCCCTCGGCTCCCGCTGGCCTGGGGGGGGGGGCGCCCTGGGACGCGGCCGCCGCGCTGCTGCCGTCCGCCTGGCGCTCCACGACCCTGCTCGCCATGCAAGTCCCAGTAATTGCGCCCCGGGGCTGCGCCATCCGAGCGCCTCGACCCGTCGTCCTCCGACCTGGCGACTGGAGATGGCCTCCTCGCCCTCAGCCTCGCGCGGGGCGCCGCCGACGCTGGGCGTGGCGCGTTCTTGCGCGCCTTTTCCTTGGTCGCCTTCGCCTCTGCCCGCGCGCGCCCCACCTCCTCGCGCCTCCTTTTAGCGAGCGTCTCGGGCGAGGGCGGCGGGCGCTCTTCGCCGGTGCCGCTGCTGCCAGGCTCTGCCGCGCCAGCCGCTGCCCGCGCTGGAGGGCCTTCGCCGAGATCGACGCCGCTGGAGGACGGCCCCGGGCTAGGCCCCCGCGGAGGCGCCCCGCCCTCTTCCTCCTCCTCCCGCGCTCGCCCCCCCCCGCCGGGCCGGGGCGGAGGGCCCGCGTCCTGCCCGCGCGAATTTTTTTCGCAGTGGGAATAGTGATGCACCCCCCCGCCCAGTTCTCGCCTGCGTGCTTGCCCGCGCATTTCTTGCAGCAGTAGCTTGCCTTCCACTTCGAGGCTGGGGCGCCGTGCTCCAGGTGTGGGCGGCCGGGTAGGAGGCGCGGCTTGAGCTCGCGCCCCTGCGGCTCCTGGGCGAGGCGCTGCTCTGCGCCCGCAGGTGCCGCCCCGCTGGCGGGCGCTGCCGCTGGGTGAGCGGCGTCGGCCAAGGCCTTCTGCGGCTTGCGGGCTGTCGCCCCCTCGGCTCTCGCTGTCCTCGGCGGCGTCGTGGGCGCCCTGGGCCCCGGGGCTGTCCAGGCTGTCCAATGCTCGTCGTTTTCCATGGCTCCCGCGCGCCGCTCGTCGCCCCCGACCCTTTCTTTTCAATCTGGCGGCGGGGGGCCCTCGCTCCAGGCGCGTCTGCCATCGACCCCCGGGCGCCTTGGTGCGGGGTTGCCGCGCGGCTCTTTCTGCCGCCGCTCTGCCTCTCGCTCCGCGCAGACAGGGCCATGCCTCCAATCTTCCGTGTGCCAGCGCGTTCGGCAGCAGTGGGAGACCGGGAATTCCGGCGCTGGCCGGCGACGGTTGCCCCCCCTCCATGCCGCAGGGCTGGTTGCCTTCGCGATCGCGCCCTCGACGGCGCGACTGGCCGCCCGAGGCCTCGTCGTCGGGCGGGATCTCGTCCTGCGCGCCGTAGGGGATCTGCCCCGGGGGGTCGACCCCGCTGACGTCCGCCGCGACCTCGAGGTACCTGCGCGGGGAGAAAGGCGGCGTTGTCGGCTGCGCCGGCCGCGCGCCCACTGGCGGAGGCGGCGGGTCGCCCGCGTGGGCCTCGGCAGGCGCAGCCTCGGCCAGAGGCCCACCTGTCGAAGCGGGCCGGGCCTGCTGGCCCGCCTCGTGGGTGGGCCCTGCCTACGACGCCGCGCCCGCTGAATGGGGCTCGTCGCCCCCGCCCTCCCGGGGGTGCTGCTCGCGCGCTTGCTGACGGGCCGGGCCTCGCAGTGCGGGCCATGCCGGGCCCCGTGGGCGTTGCGGCGCGCGTGGCAGCAGTGCCGTCCTTCCGACTCGGCGCGGCCACGGCCGCCACCGCCGGCACAAAGCCTGATGCGGCCGGGTTCCTTCCCCGCTCTTTGGGAAAGTCAGTCCGGGATAAGGGGTCCTCCAGCAAGCTGCGGGCGCGCCTGTGGCCCTTCTCGTCGCTCGGCAGCATGCCGCGCTTGCCCCGCCCCTTATCTTTCCTGTCTGCGATCACCTGGCCTCGCGGATCCTGCGGGCAGGTGTGGCGCACCTTCGACAGGGCTTGCAGCCTGGCCCGAGCCGCCTCCTCCCTGCCAAGCGAGCAAACTCCTGCCTTGCACCCATCCTGCTCGCTCCTGCGGTACTCGATCTGCGCGAAGGCCTCCTCGATCATCGCGCCAGCCAGCTGCGACCGTCCTCGATCATCGTCGCCGGTCTGATCGCCCGGGCCGCCAGGGTGCCCCCCCTGGCGCCCTCGGCCGCTGCTGGGCGAGACGCCGCCGGGGCGCCGGCCGTCAGCTTCCAGGTCTCTTCCGCTCCGAGCTGCCAGACTCCTGGGAGTTGTTCTTTGGAGTCCAGAATGAGGGCGCGATCGTCCGCTCGCCCTGTTGCCGCCGCGCTCCTGATGCTCGGCGCGGGGCCCTCGGGTGAGAAGACGATCTCCTTGGCCCCGCCATCCCGGGGGTGCCGGTGGCCGCGCGGCTGGGGCCTCCCAGTCCTCGCTCTCCGGGAACGCGCTGGTCTAGGACCAGCTCGCTCCCTTGCTGCCCGGGCGGATTACGTCCGAGCGCAGCCTGCCCACGCGCGCGCGGGCACTCGTCGCCTCTGCGCGCTGCTGGCCCAAGCTGACGGGCTATCCACCTCCTCGGACAACCGCAGCGACCCGCCGCTGCCGGGCCGCGTGGCATCGCCGATCTCCGCGCAGCTCACCCCCCTCCCAGCTGTTGCCTGCGGCCCGCAGCTTCGAGCCTGCAGGCTCAGCTCGGGTGGCCCCAGGGCGCCTGCAACCGCCGCCTTCGCGCTCACCTGGATGATGAAATCCGCCCAGCGCCTCGCCTCCTTGTTTCGTTGTTCGCGAGGCTGGACGCCGCCGCGTCCACCTTTCCTTGCGCGCGGCTAGACAGCTCGGCCACTCCAGGTGGCCACGGCGCGTGGCTCGCATTTGGTGCCCCAGCCGCGCTGTGCATCCACGCAGTGGCGCCTTTCTTTGCGCCCGCCGTGCACAGGGCCTCCAGGGCGCCTCTCCACTCGACGAGGGCCGCCGCCATTCTTGGGGTCATCCGAGACTGCGTGGCCGATGGGGCTCCCGACGGGCTAGCGCCAGCTGCTGGGCCGCGCGCGCGTCCTCGTCGCTCTGGCCCTCCCAGATCAGCGCCCGGCGCAACCGGCCCTTTTCGAGGTGCCTCGCCCAGCTCTCGCGCGAGCTGACAACCTCGAGCCCCCTCTCGGTCGCGAGGGCCACTGCTTCCTCACCCTCCACGCGTGAGAACGTCTCCGCAGTGAGGTTGCGGTGCGTGCGGAAGTACGCGCTGGCTACCTCGTAGCCGCAGCCGACCTCCAAACATGTGATCACCATGATGAGGGAGCTGGCGTAGCGAGTCTTGGCTCGCCGGTTCTGAGGCCAGCAATGGGCGCTGCAGTTGCCCCCGCCGTGCATGACCACGCCTCGCTCCCGCCGCCCCTCCGCTCCCGCCTTGGCGGCGAAAGTGGCCAGGTTCATGGGCTCCACGATCGCGATGTTGGCCTCCTCATCCTCCTCGACCCCCTCTGCCTACCCGCGTGAACTCGGGGGCCGACTGGAAGGCGCACGTGGAGTTCGCCCAATCGACTGTGGCGATCCCCCGCAGCGTCGCGTCACCTGTCACCCCGATCACCTGGCACTGCGCGCCTGGGAGCGCTGGCCTCTCGTTGATCGAGAGCGCGCCCGACGTCGCCCCGATGAAGCGAGACTTCCATGTCGAGCGGTTCGCAGCGAAGACGCGAGCGACTTCGGTGGCTTGCCCGAAGTCCGACCACGCCAGAGCTCCCTTGGCGTCGCCGTCTCGGGGTCCTGCTAGCCTCCAGGGGCAGCCCCTCGCCAGGGCATCCGCGGCGCGCGCCAGACGCCGCGTGGCGGGCATGACCGGGCGCCAGTGTGGGTAGACCTCCAGGAAGTTCTGGGTCGGGTCCGCCAGGAGGTGGGCCGCCCTCTCGATCTTCGGCTCGGGCATCTCGACAGCGCCCTCCTCGGTGCGATGCAGGGGGCCCCGGCGTATCTTCGCGGTCTCCCAGCCGCCATATTCCAAGTCCTTCTCTTCGTTAACCGGGTCCTCCAGGCAAGTCTGGATGCCCTCTATGGCTGTGGCGCCGACCTGCGCCGCCCGCGTGTCGACGTCCGGCTCCGAAGGGGCCGGTGCCGTCCCAGCGCGCGTTGGCCGGGCGGTAGGCCGCGTGATGACATTTGGCCACCCGCGCCCAGATCACCCAGTCGCCTGGGCTACCCGTCCAGCCGAACATCGGGGCCATTTGGGCCGCCGTGAAGAGGGCTGCCGCGCCCCACTTGCGTCCCTCGAGGTCTGCTCCGAAGATGCGGGCGTCCATCCCGTGCGCCGCCGCCCACCCGAACGCGGCCTTGGCGTCCTTCTTGGCCATGCAGGTCTCGACGCCCGGCAGTCGGGCCTTCCGGCGCAAGATGATGCGTGCCAGGTCCCCGTGCCTCGGCTGGTTCGCCAGGGGGTGGTCCTCCTTGGGGCAGCTCTGGTTGGGTACGGTGCCGTCCCAAAGCAGCTTGTCCTAGTCAGTCGTGGTGCGATTCGGATTCTGCTTGGCCACCCTCGCCATCGGAGCGCTCGCCGCCTTGCTGAGTAGGTGCTTGTGGGCGTCAGTGCAGAGCAAGACCCTTTCTTTGGCGGCGTCCATCCAGAGTGCTGTCATGATCTCGTCCAAGTGGTCCTTCGCGCTGGGGTGCGGCAGGGCCTCGAGTCGTGTCGGCGCGCTGCTAAACCTCGTCCGAGCCCCCTCTTTGGCCACCTGCTGGGCATGCTCCAGGAGTGCGCCCTCTACGAGCGGCTCCAGGTTCTTCTCGAGGATGCCCCTCAGGCGGTAGCCGTGCCATTGCCGCCAAATCCCCCGGAGCTCCACGATGGCTTTCTCGAGTGTCCCCGCCTCATCGAGCACGGAGTCACCTTGCCTCGCCAGCTCGCCGACCATCCCTGCGTCGTACTCTGGGCGTTCTTGAAGAATAGCGTGGTAGGCCCCCGCCGCTACGTCCTCGAGCCCGGGCTAGGGCTCGCCCCCGACTTTGCGCGCGCGCGTAGACTCTTCTTTCCTGCATCCGACGGCGCCCCCCGAAGAGCCGACCTCCTCGTGCTGGAACTCCACCCCCCCTCCGGGTTCATCTTCCCCGCTCTTGCGGGCCGCCTTGGCCCGCCGCATCGCCGTCTTGGCCGCGAGCTCGGCCGTTTCTTGCGAGTGGGTCTCGCTACTGCCCTGCCTTGGACCATCCCGCGCACGTGGTCCGCGCTGCATCGCAGGTTCAGCGCGGCGGCGATGTCTTCCGAAGTCGCGGCGATGCGCGTCGGCTTGAGATGCAAGCCGCCCGCCGCTCTCCGTGGGTTGATTGCGCGCTGTTCCATCCTCTCCAGCGCCCAAACGGGGTCCTCCAGCACCTTCGCGACCTGCCGCCGCGCTGCCGAGAGCCAAGGGTTCTCTGCCGAGCAACCCCTTTGCTTAGCGGCCTGCTCGGCCATGATCTTCGTGGCGAGCGCCAGGAACCTCGCGCCTTCTCGCTTGGCCTGCAGCAGATCGACGCCTCGGGGCTCGTCGAGCGCCGCGAAGGCGCGGGTGGCCGTGCTGGGCCAGCTGGTTCAGGTCTCGCACGGGTCGTAGAGGTCCACGATCGCCAGCGGCAGCCGCCGATCCCTGCGGCGGCGAAGGTCCTGCCCAAGCTGCAGCCCGATCTTGATCGCTTGACCGTCCCTTCTGCGCTACCGCTTGCGAAATGAGCGGCTCGCCGTGAAGGTCTCGAGGAAGTCGAGGCGGCGCCCGCGGGGCGGCGGGGCCGCGGCCTGGGCTCCGAGCCAGTCGCGAAGCTCGTCGCCTGTGGGTTCAGTCTGCACCCCGCCAACCTTACCGACCTCAGCCTCTTCATCCTCTTCGACCTCGCCCACTGCGGCCTCCTCCAGGAAGAGGGCGGAGTTGGCGAGGGTCTCCTCGGTCGGCAGCCCGACGAGGAAGCTGGGCGCCAGCCTCCGAGTGACGTCGATGCCCGCTGCCTCGGCGCACCGCTAGCACGCCAGCGCCCCCAGGCAAGCTGGGGGCGACCTGGTCGCGAGCGCTAGTCGAGCAGGGCCTCCCAGCAGAGGGCTGGCAACTCCTGGGCGTGGATCCCCGCTCCGCACAGCTGGCCCATGACGCCTTCAGTGGTCGGAACCGAGGCCCGCATGTGGCCCTTATGGACGAGGACCAGAGGATGTCCATCTCCTGCCGCGTGACCTCGGAGCCGACGATGAGCTCGACCGCTGCCCCGCCGTAGAAGTCCACGCGCACGGCGCCCAGAGCCTTGCTGCGCAGGAGGTGCGGTAGGGGCATCGCGTAGATGCGGTAGTCCTTGTCGTGGTCCCTGTGAGTGAGGTCATGGCAAAAGATGCGGTGCTCCGCCTCTGCCTGCGTGAACAGCCCCGGGACGTTGCCCAGAGCGCTATTCGCTGACTTAGCCGCTGCCAGCATCTTCTTTCGGAGCTTGAGGCCCTCCTCCTGAACCTCGAGCGCAGACGGCGCAACCCCTGGCAGGGCCTGCTTGTTGCCCGCCATGTGCGCCGCCGCCGCATCGAGGACGGCGCGCGCGCGCAGCTCGATCTCTGGTGGCTCATCCTGCGTCGAGTGCTGCAGCCCATCCAGCGCTTCAGCGGTCTCGGCGGCTGGGGCCAGCTGGTCGCGGTTGTCGAGCATGGTCCAGTCCGAGCCCGCCGGGGACCGAGTGCCCTGAGCCGGCCCGTCGTCCGCGCCCCATGCCATGTGATGGGCCCCGTCCTGGTTCTGGCCGGGCGCGACTTGCCCGACATTGCTCCTCTGCTTGCTGCTTCGAGAAGGCCTCGGCCGCGTCCGCCAGCTCCGGGCAGCCGAAGTCGACCGCGTGCGCCGCCAGCGCCTCGACGTCGCACGTCTCGTCCGCTTCCTTAGCCGTTCGCTCTCGGTCAAGGAGGTAACGGCCCAGGAGGCCCGTCGCCGTCGCCTCGTGCTGGAGGGGAGGGTCGGTGTCGATTTCGTGCATGACTTCCTTCCTGCGCGCCAGCTCCGGCGTGGAGTCCGGCGGCGGGGCCCTCTGCTGCTGGGCCTGGTGGTGGTTGGCCAACCACCTGGCATCGGGGCCTTGCGTGGTCGAGCCCAGCAGCCTCGCCCAGCCGTTGGGGGGTGGCCTGCCTGCCGACGGACCGCGACCTCAGGGGAGCAGCAGCCTCGAGCTTGCCTGCGCTTCCGGCCTCCTCGACCTGTGGTGCCTCCTCCCCCGCCGCGCTGGCGGCTGGAGTCTCGCCACCAGGTGAGAGGTCGTCTGCCGCGCACTCGCCGACCTTTTTGCCGCCGCCCTTGGCCCGTGGTGCGGCCGCCGCAGCCGCCTGGGTCGCCGCCGCAGGAGTTGGCCGCGGCCGCGGCTTCTCCATACCGTTTAGAAGCCTCCTCTGCTTCCTGGGCGCGGCCATCCTTCTGCCTCCTCGTGCGAGTTGGTCTTCGGTCCGCCCTTCGGACCCCCCCGCTCGATGAACTGCGTCTGCACTGTCCTATCCAGCAGGCCCACCTTGCCGATGCCCAGTGGGAATGAGTGAGGGCACGAGGTGTTCTGACGCCCTTCCTAGCTGGCGTGGCCCCAGCAGATGATGCGGTCGCGAGAGGGGGGCTTCGGCCTGTGATCGAGGCTCCAACCGTAGTCTTTAGTCGGGCCTGTCCCTGTACAGGAGGAATAATTCAAAAATAGTTCTAAAAATGTCAGGGACGATTTCTCGACTGTTATTGATCATTTTGTTTTTCCTTGGGGGTTGTTCCTTGGGGGGCAATTCTTCAAACATTTGTCCAAAATCGGCCTGCAGGGGGACATGCCCGACCTAACCGTACTCCTTCCTGGTGAGGGCCTGCCCGAACAGGCCAGCGCCACCGCGGCCCCCACCTCCTTCTCCCGCCGGTCCCCCCGCGCCGCCCGCGCCCGCGTGCGGCAGATGAGCGAAGCGCCGTCTGCCTCTGCGACCGCTGGAGCTTGCCGTGGTGCCTGACCGTGATGCCCCTCATGAATCGGGCCGAAGGGGGGGGAGGGGGGGTTACGAAGTCTGCTGCATGCAGCTGGTTTCGGCCCCGCCGCTGGCCCATTCCTCGATACATGGGCGCCTCCCGGCGCCGGGAAAATCAGCTACGTGAGCTGATTTTCACCCCCCCTTTGCTATCCCTCCCTGTTCGCCCAGCCCGAATAAAGTATTGGTCAGGCTCGTCCAGGCAGTGCGTCCGAGGCATCTTCGGCCACGGCCCTGGATCTTCGGCGCTGCCCAGAGACGTGCTCGCGAGGCGGATCCTGTTCCGCGTCGGGTTCTCATCGCCCATGAGCTCCAGCATCTCGGCTCTCTGCATCCGCAGCTCCTCGCGCCGCCTGCCCCTCAGCTCCGCCCAGGTGCCGCAGATGACGCTGGGTGGCCACGCGTAGTCGGCCTCGTCGTTCCTCTTCGGCAGCTGCTCCGCGGCCTTGACCTGCTGGTCGTAACGCTCCTGCCCGTAACAGGGCGCTTACCCCCGGGCCTCCTGCTTGGCGTCCTGGAAGCAGTGCTGGGCTGTAGATTTTGCCTGAAGCACCAGAAAGAATTTCGAGCACCAAAAAGGTATCCCAAAGCCGAGGGTTTTCATGTGTCGAGCACTGGGAGGCACTCGTCCGACACTGTTCCTACACTCTTTCGACACTTTTCCGGGTGCTCGAAATTATTTCTAAGTACGATGGGAACAACATAAGTGTAGATGCATGTCGCGGTCGTGTCTCGCGCTTGCAGTCCTCTGGCGGCGCGAAGTTGTCCATGTCCGCCTCGACGCCTTCGGGAAGTTCGCGCGACTGAGGCAGTAGTCTGGGAGGTCGACGTGATCCCGCCCCCCTATGCTGAAAGGCCGCGTAGCCATAGGCGATGGCGTTGCCCCTCTGAGCGAAGGCGGTGGAGCGCATCTTCCCCAGTAGGCCCGGGCAGAGGGTGGCGCTATAGTAGTCGCAGCCCTTCGCCATGAACGCCAGCTGCCCCTCCGCCCTGCCGATGTTGGCCAACATGCCCTTGGCTGCTCCTCCTGCCTCCTCCGCGTGCTTGTTGGCCCGCCCCATCTCTCGGACCAGGCCCTGCAGACCAAGGCCCTGCTCGGTCTCGGGAAGCGGCCCCGCCAGGATCTTATCTTCCTGGGTTAGGGGGGGCGCGCCTGCGCGCCACTCCCTCGGTCCTGTGATCCGCTCGACGAAGGGCGCCTCAGGTGGAGGTCGGCCCCCCCCCATGGAGAGGTGGAGCTGGATCCGCCGGTGCTGTAGAACGTCGACAGGTCGAACCTCGTGGGCGCCTGCTGAGCTGGCGGCCTCTGGCCGGAGGCGACGAAGCCAGGCCCCCCAGGTCGCGGCCCAGGGGGGGGCAGGCCCGCGTGTCCGTCCCAAGGAGCCTGCGCCCCAGGCGGTCGGTCCCACGACGACGAGGCCATCGGTCCTGGGCCAGGCTGCATGTCGCCCAGGGGGGGGGGGCCCTGCCAACGGCGGGCGCGGCGGCCTCTGCGCCTCGCCGTGGCGCTCAGCAGCTCCACGCGCGTGCCCGTCTCCTCCCTCGAGCTCCCCGCCCGTGTGGTCTGGCACCCTCGCAGCAGGCCGAGCACGACCTCGCTGACCACGCCCTCGTGCATCGCGTCGGCGGCTTCGATGAGCTCGGCGAGGAGCTCGTGCCGCCCCGCTCCGCGCTCGGCCGACGGGGCCCCCTGCACCGCGGCGCCCGTCTGAGCTTCCGCCTTCCGGCCCAGGCAGCTGGAGATCAGGGCTGCCCGGGGGTCCTGCCTCCTCTGCTCCTCGTCCTGAGCGCGCGCCTTTCTGAGCTGTTCCCCGGAGTCGTTGCGCGCCTCCTTTCTCGTCGGCGTAGCGCTCCTGCTCCTGGACCTTGCTCGACGGGCCAGGTGGTGGCGGCTCCGCGCATTGCTCAGGGCGACTGCGGACATCGAGCTCAAGCTATCGCCTTGATAGTTGGCGCCGTCGCCGTAGTCTGAGAGTCTGAGGGCCACGGCCACGGCAGCCTTCCAGCGGCTGGGAGCTGATGAACTCGTCGAGCAGCTCTGGGCGCGGGGCTGGCAAGGCGCCGTCGGGGATGGAGAAGACGAGGCCAAGGCCGCTTGCTTCCACGTCGCTGCGGGGGTCGTCCTCGGTGCTGTCCTCCGCCGGGCCGACGAAGTAAGCGCCCCAGGTCGCGGCCGCGTCCGCTAGGGGGTCGCGCGCATGGATCGGCCAAGGCGCATCCACCGCGGCCTCGGCTTTGCTGCCCTTCCGGGCCCCGTGCCGCCTGCGGGCGACCCTCGCGTGCCGGGCGCGCCTCCCGCAGCTCGGCCTGGCGCGGGCCTGGCGCCCTCTCCTCCTCGGACCTCGGTGCAGCTGAGCGGCTGCGCCAGGCTGCGTCGCGATCAGCAGCATGAGATGCGCGGAGGGGGAAGCCATCCTTCTCCGTGGCCTTCTCCCTAAATCAGGGGCAACGATAGGGGGGGGATAGGCATAGGGGGGGAAGCATCGACCCCTAATCGCCCATTGATCGCCGATAGGGACCCGATAGCCCCACCCTACCCAGGAAGGTGCGGATTCACTATCGGGGGCCTATCGCCGATCTATCGGCGATGTGTCGCCGATTCCAGGTCGATGCATCCCCCCCTATGCCAGTCCCCCCCTATCGTTGCCCCTCACTGAAGCACTGGGCCCGAGCGCACCGCCTCGGCGCGGCCTGCGCCTCGCAGGTCTGCGCGTGGGAGGGGCGTGCTCGAAGAGTGCGGGTGCCACCCGCCCCCGGGGCGTCGCGCGCAACCGAGATCGCCGCATCCTCAGCCAGCAGGGCGACCGGCTCCTGGCGTGCCGAGCCCCTGCAGCCCTTGGGGCGCCAGACCTCTGCGCCCCCTCCTTTGCCGAGGAGAGCACTCCTGTCCGCCGCGCAGACGTCGACGCTGGGCTCGGACTCGGTTTGCGAGGTGGGGTCCATCTCTTCTCCGGTGGGAGCGAAGGAGGGGCGTGCGCGTGCATGAGTCCACGCTGGTTTCGAGAGTACGCATTGCGCAAATGTTCGAATGGCGCGGCCAGTCTCGCGGACCGAGGGCCCGGTGCTCATGTGCGTAATTGGCTGGGCGCGTACGTTCTTTACGGGCTCCCTATCTTCAGCCTTCCCAGATCCCTTGATGGCCGTGGGTGCCCCCAACGCCTCCGGACTCTAGGCCTCCTAGATGGGGTCCGAGTAGATGGGGTCGGAGGATCGCGCCGCATCGCGGATGCATCGGCGATGCATCGGCGATGCGGCTCGATGCGGGGCCCAATTTTCTCCACGCCGACGTTGCGGATGTATCGCCGACGTCGCCAGTGCATGGCCGATGCATCGGCGATGCATCGCCGAGGCATCGCCGATGTATCGGCGATGCGGCGAGATCCTCCGACCCCATCTACTCGGATCCCATCTAGGAGGCCTTTACGGACGCAGCACCTGGGCATGCGCCGACCGAGCTTGCCGACGCTCCTGCAGGTCCAAGCGCAACGGACCCGGCCGCCCGTGCGCGCGCGGCCTGCGGGCGCGAGCTTGGCCAAGTCCGACATGTTGATCTGGGCGCTGGGGTTGGCCGCGCGCGACGAGCAGACGCGGGCGAGGCTCTTCTCACCCTCCGGCAGAGTGCGCGGGATAGCCGCGCTTTTGTGCACCATCCCAATGCCCTCGTCGTCCCGCGTCGCCTCGAGGTCATCCTCGATGTGGCGGTCGGAGCTGCCCTTCACCTCCTGAAAGCGGTGGACGTACCGGTGCCGAGAGAGGCGGCTGCCCTTGAGCGGTCCCTGCTCAAGGCGGGCCGCGGCTCCCCCCGCTTTGATGATGAGGTCCTTGGTCATCGTCTTCTCAGTGATGCCTCCCCTCGACCCTGACATCGTTCTTGCCTTGTCCGCTGCCTCGACCTCTGCTGGGCCGTACTGGGTCAGGGCGGAGGCTCGGTCGCCATCCAGGGCCACCCTGACGTCGTGCCCCGTCTTGCTGCCGCCCGCGAAATCTTCAATATCATTGCAACGAAAGCGACGTAGGACCATTCCGTGCGCAGGAACCAAGCCACAAACCTGATGACAGATGACAGAGCCTAAGACGGTCGCCACCCCGAGGGCCGCGAACCCCATGGCAGCCCACTGCAGCTTCGCCCAGTACGTGCCGAACAGGTGCCGACCCATGGCGTCGACCATGCCCATCAGGAAGTAGATGAGCTGGTGCAGCCAGGCGCCGAGCGCGTGCCCCGCCGTCTCGCCGAACCACTTCAGGACCGCCTCGGCCCGCGCATTGAGCCCGGCCGTGCCCGCGAGACGCCACTCGGATGTGGTCGACAAAGGCGAGTTCGGATCCTCGTCTCGCCTGCCCTCCGCGGCGGACACGTTGGGCGCGCTCGGCGGCTCCTCGGGGGCGTGTGGCGGCGGGCTGGCCTCGCGCGCCTCCTCTTCTCCACTGGCTGAGCCACCGGCGGCTCCTGAGCCAAGCAGTGGGCGCTGGCCTCCTGTGGCGCGGGCGCCGCTGCTGGGCTGGCGTCCGCGGAATAGTAGCCCTGGTAGTTCTGCTCGTGCTCACCGGGCGTCGGGGGGCGCTCGCCCTAGACGGCCTTGGCTGTAGGGGGGTCCGTAGCCGGGTGCCCCAAGAGTGAGGGGGTCGCTGCCACCGACGTTGGCCCTGGCTGCACCGGCGGCTCCTCGATGGCTACCGGCGTCACCTCACTCTCCGCTGAGCAGCCAGGCTGGCCTTTACCACTGGGCAGCCTCACATGCTCCTTCTCTTCGCCTGCGTCGCCCTCGTCCGGGCCTGCCTGGGCGTGGCCGTCCCCTGGGCCGATGACCGTGTCTGTCGCAGAGAAGTTGGCATACAGGCCGACGCACAGGGACTCGTCCAGCCACGCCAGCACGGCGAAGATGGCCGTCGCTACGCTGCGCTCGAGCGTGTGGACGGGCCGCATCCAGCGGCCGCTGTGGGCCGCGCGACCCGTCCGGTCGCCGCCCCCATTGGAAGGGGGTCCTGGCCTTGCCACTACCCCGCACTCCTCGGAGTGCCTGGCCTTGGCCGCAGGCCGGGCCAGGCGAGCTGTGGCCCCGCCCGCCCGCCCCAAAAACCCGCCGGCCTCGCTAGAGGCCTTGAGCAAAGAGCGCGGAAAGAGCAAGGAGAGGAGGAGGCTGCGCGCACGAGCGAAACCCTCTGTTATATTTAACGTCCAGTAGGTGTGGCGTCGGAGGCTCGCGCCGCATCGCCGATTTTCTTCTCCAAGGCATCGGCCATGCGGCTTGATGTGGAACCCGATCTTTTCCACGCGGACGTCGCCGCTGCATCGCCGACGCCGCTGATGCATCGGCGATGCATGGACGATGCATCGGCGATGCGGGTAGATCCTCCGACCCCATCTACCCCGACCCCATCAGGCCTCTACGAACATGCTCATGCTATGTTTAAGTCGGACCTGTCCCTCTACAGGAGGAGTAGACAAAAATAGTAAAACATGTAGTCGTGGGGCGATTTTCTTTGACCGTTTTTGAGCGTGTGGGGGGTATTTTCAGACAATTTGTTGTTTCTCGTCCAACATCCGCCTGCAGGACCTAAATCAGACCCCATCAGGCCTCTACGAACATGCTTCTGCTATGTGTGCGTCGGCCCCCTGAGGGGCAGAAAGCTTACTGTCGATGCTCGGCGGCGGGCGCCCTTTCGCACCCAGCGCGGACTCGAATGGCAAACTCCTCAGAAGGAGAGCACTTTCACGCTCCAGCACTCGCCTCAGAAGAGGCAGCGGTGCAGAATGCATGCTGCAGACAGGCGGCACGCTGCCGGAGACACTTCTCCAATATGGCTGGCACCGCCTCGACGTCTGAGTGCACCTTGCTCGCATGGATGTCTTCGTTTGGAAAAAAGACACAGACACAATTAATCGTCGACTACCCAGGAAATATGGGAAGTGGGGGGGGGGAAGACAAAAACCCAGAACATATGGGGAAGTACGGGGAATCCTGTTATTTGTGTGTATTTATTTGTGTGTCCCAGGGCCCCTTCAATATTGTAAGATTGTACTAAATGTTCCGGTCGGGTTTGCGCCACCAACAGAAGCACATGTTACTAGTGTGCCCTTCTGCGTCCCAGCTTTTGCGCCGAGGACCGCCAGAAGCCACCAAAGGCCACCGAAGACCGCCGAAAACCGTAAGCAGACCAGCAGAGACTGCCGAAGCCCGTCAGAATGCCGCCGAATACCGCTGCGGACCGTCAGAAGATCGCCGAAGACCACCCAATGACGATGAGTGTCGAACACGTAGTTTATGCTCATGCAGCTCTTTGTTATTGTTTCCTCTCCGTCCACGCCGCTACTTAGCCGCCCTTCCCAGCGAGGCGCGCAGTGGCCAGCGCAGCGAGAGCGGCGGCGGTGGCGGCGTCCTCGGCCAGATAATCCAGGGAGCCCGTCGGCCACAACCGTCGTCCCCCGCTCTGGGCACCGCGGGCTGCTGGTCGGTGGGGTCTCACACGAGGAGGTGGATGCGATGGCGATGGCTATGGTGCTTAGCGATCCGCCTGGCCGGCCGCAACGCGGCAAGAAAACGAATTTGTCATCCGCTGCAGGCCAAGATTCGGCTTTGGCCACGCGGGAGTGGCGACGAGGAACCCGAGGGTCCCAACGACAGGCGAGCACCCCAGCAGCGGCTCTCCTAGGAAGCCGTGGCCAAAGTCAGGGAGGATGCGGAGAAGGGGGAGGGAGAGGACAAGAAGGTTGGGGAGGGCGCGCGGGATTGCGAGGAGGAGAGGTGGGGGGGCGGGGTCGGGAGAAGCAGCGCCGCAGCACCTGCCGTGCACAGCCGCTCTGCCCCCCTGCCACGCGGGGCCGTCTTCCTCCTCCCCCTCCTCCTCCTCTTCCTCCTCCTCCTCCTCCTCGTCCTCCTCCTCGTCCTCCGCCTCCTCCTCCGTCTCCTCCTCCTCCTCCTCCTCTTTCTCCTCCTCATCCTCCACTTCCCCCTTTCTGCATCGCCCCCTTGGAGCTGTATGGGCCGTTCTTGTGCCTGGGGCCGACGCGGTCTCCGTTCAGACCGTATCGAGTCCCTCACGGGCTCGTCGCTCCCAGGGGGCCGGCGGATGTCCTTCCTCAAGTGCAAGTCGAGCGCGAGAGATTGAGGCAGCGCGCGTGGGGATGGAGAGGATGCGATTTTCATCATTGAACCATGGTCTGTCAGTTCAAGTTTCCAATGCATATGATCACATCAATGACTTATCAGTTGACCCTGCTCCGAGAAACTGGCAGGCTGACTTCGTTTTTTTTGTTGTTGCTGTTGTTATTATCAACGCAGTCGTACATGCTTGAAAGCAGTGCATGGATGTGGTTCCCACATTGGCTGATACTTTTCCCAGCCGCTCCCACAAACATATGGTCGACGAACTCATAGGCAATGCATGTGTTGTTTCAACATGTTCCATCTCTTGCTTTATATCCGTTAACTTCTGCACAGCAAGCGTCTCGATGGGTGTTTTTATAACTCCTTCCAGTGTCTTGTCGTCATTCTGATTTGGTTATCACCAGTCTCTCTGTTGTTATAACTTCATTATTCAGATTCACCATACATTTTTCTGTTGTTGGGGTGGTGGTGGAGGAGTTTGGGACCCGGTCTAAACGAACTCAGGGTCGCGTGGCCCGTTGTGCCAGTATTTCGAATGTCGATTGGCTCCTGACAGTCAAACTCGAATTTGGGGTTCGCTCCCATCCGTCCCTTTCCCTCTCTCTAGTTTTGATTTTCTGCTTAGACCAGGCGGTTGCTTTCTCATGTCGGCATTGATGGGCCGCTCAAACTTGCCAAGGGGTAGCGCGGACAGTTTTGAGAGTAGCACGGATACTCGCTGGCTCCTTGGAGGAAGGGGCCCGATAGGAACTGATTCGGTTTCTTGCTCCTCTCTCTCTTGCATCTCTCCCAGAGGTCCCCTATTTCTCAGCCTCCCTCTTCGTTTCCCTTCTCTGTGTCCTTCTGAAATTGCAAAATATGACTCTCTTATGGGGGTCTTCCCATTAACGGGGTAATTCCCCCCAGCTTTGCATCTTTCTCTCTTTTTCCCTCCTTCTCCCTGGCAGCCGTCTGGCTTGAGCGGCTGCTGCTGCTTCCCTTTTTGCGAAGGGGTTGGGGGTGGCTTCCCCATCCCCTCATCCCGCGCGTGCGCGCGCGCGCCTGCCATGTTGTGGTGGCCCCTCGCGGTTGCGGCGGTGGCGTAACCCGGAGGGAGCGCCCTGGGGCGTGGCGGAGGGCGCGGCGGCCGCCGCCGTCGCGGGGGCTGTTTTTGGCCCCGGAAAGGGCCCCCCCAGTGAGGACGGGCTTGCCCAAGAGGCAGACCGTCAGGGGGGCGGCCCAGTGGGGTCAGCGTCGGGGGTCGCCGACGCCAGGGCCTCACTGCTCCTCGGAAGGGATGCCCCATTGGGCGGCGGGGCAAGCCGCGGAGTGGGCCGTCAGGGGAAACGTCCACGGGGGTCTGCAGCTGTGAATAGAACCCGTGTAATACCCTTATATATACTCCTTATCCTCACCTCTCCTGCGCCTGGCCGTTTGGGCTCAGGTATTGGAATAGATCGATCAGACCTTTGATCGTGCAGGAGGAAAAGATATCCATCTTTCCCTCCTTTCCTCTACCAACGGATCAGGGGTTCTGTACCTTTGTGCTCCAACCCCATACACAGGTTATCAGCCCTTTAAAGCTCACAGTTCATCGAACCCCGCGTCGCGATCTCGCACGCGGCCTCGATGGAGCCCAAGCGGCGCATGCGCCGTAAGGGGTCCATCGGGGACTCGCGTCCGAGCTCTCCGACGGCGCGACGGCTCGGTGACGAGTTGGAGAGCCTTAATGTGGACTGTGCAGGTGCCCCAGGTACCCCCCCCCCAGCTCCGACGGACCCGAGGCGCGGCTAGCTGCTGAACTTCACCGCCACGCCGCCCGCGGGGGGCCAGGAGAAGGAGTAGGAGCAGGCAGTAGGGAGTTTCACACGCCTACTTTCGATCCTCCATCTCCTCCTCCGTCGGGAGCAATCCCAACTGCGTCGGGCGCGAGCCCCACTGGTCCTGATACTCCAGGGCGCTTTCGCGCTAACCGCCGATGGACTTCAGGCGCTGGCACGCCCAGCCCTGCGACCGTCCCTGTAGCGGAGCACGTAGCCACCTTCGAGGAACTCAGTAGACCACTGGCGGCACAGCCGCAGACGCAGTACCCCAAGGTATCATCTCATGAGACACCACACACACACATTGTCCTAGCCGCAGCTCGTCCTTTCGCAACCGTCGTGGGGCCACAGGCCCATACGACGAAAGGAGGTCGAGCCCGCGCACTGCCTCGCAGAGGCCATGCACTCCTCGCGAGAGGGTGCGGGGGGAAGCTGACGCTCCCCACCTCTCCATCTCAGACGACCTGCCGGCGGTAACGTCCGCTGCAAGCGAGATAGCTGAGCTCAGAGACCAGGTTGAAAACTTCGTGTCCAGGCAGTACTCTGGACTACTGCAGAGCGTTCAGACGAATGCTGCCAACACTGCTGCTCTACGCCAAGATCTTGACGGCGCCTTAGGGATCATCGATTCCAGGATCGCCGAAGATCGCCGCATCTTAGGTGAGCTGCAGTACCAGGTTGACCGTGAGATGTCACACTCAGGTGAGCGATCGGCGACGGTCGAGAACCTGCGCAACTACCTCGCGCAGATGGAGCAACAGCTTGTGATCGTACGCGACACAGGCGTTTCAGCAGTCAGGATCCTCCACGATGAGATCCATGACCAGCTCCGCAACCGACCACCACCAGCCGAGGCCACCGACCTTGGCGACGTTCAGTCTCAGATCAACGATCTTCGATCCCACATGGACCACACTACGGCGACGCTTCGCACCGAAGCACACACCAACTCGTCGAACCTGATCGGCATGTTGCAAAATACTGAGAGAGTTATCACTCAAAGGCTTGATGCGACCAACGCTGTCGTGCAGCCACTCGCTAACCGGATCTCTGAAATCGAGCAGCGTTTTCCTGGCGTACAGGACGCCCTGGCAGAGTTGCGTGTCGGACGAGCCCAGACTGGCAGCTGGATTCTCCTCCCACGGTTTACGATTTCGCCCGCCTCACTGACAGGTTGCAGGAGGTTGAGAAGGCGGCGGACCACACGCAGTTTGAGCTCTCCCAGGTTATTCGTGAGAGAGATACTGAGAAGGTACGTGTTGAGGGGCACCTCGCACGTCTGGAAGTGAGTTGGAGGCGCACAACGCCCGTCTCCGAGCCTACGAGCAACGACTTGACCGGTATTCACAACGCTCTCGGGATACTGATGAGTACACACGCCAAAAGGTGACCAGATACACGAAGACATGACGAGCTGGACAAATCAGCTGATTGACCACACCAACGACACCATACTTCACCTTCAACCTGCAACCGACCTGCACAGGCCGACGGCAGCGTCCGCCGAAGCACCACACGCTTCTGCAGGACAACAACGACGTACGTCACCAGGAGCAGCCTCCGCGGCAGCTTCAGCACAGACACGCCATGTGTCTCCTGTGCGCACAGAACCAACTACTGACGGTGTACCGATACCCTCACAACCATTGTCTGCGGTTTCGGTCAATACTACTACTCCTATCAAGGAGTCAGACACCGTCCGAGTCCCTGTCTTGCCTAAGATCACGCAGCTGCTCGAGTGGCAGCAAAAGGTACGGAAGAACTTTGGAGCCGCCTCAGGGCGACCATCCAAAGCACATGCCTTCCTATGCGTGGCTGAACAGCCCGAGTGTACCTTCGAGGACTTACAAGACAGTGGAGACTTCGAGAGCATCGATTGCAAACTCGCTACCGCTCTCAGCGACATCTTATCCTCAGACTTGCGCTACCAAATCAGGCTCATCGAAACCAGAGAGCACAAAGCAGGACGCATGCTCAAAGGGCGCCAGATCTACTGGCACATCCTACAGTCCTGCACGACTTCGAGCGCCTCAAAGAACTGAGGATGCGAGATGATGATTTGCAACGTTTCATTACTGACTGGGGCGCTTCACTACTGGAGTGCCGAGAGGCGCCCGATCCAAATATTTTGGAATCTCTGTTTCGCACACAGATTCGCAGACATGCCTGGATGAAACAAGATATGCACGAGTACCAGCGCATGAAACCCAGCGACCCGAATCGTACCTATGATTGGCTCCGACAGCGCGTCCTGGACGTACTGGAACTTAAGCAAGTGGAGAATAATCAAAATAAGTTACGGTACGAAAACGAGACTCGTTCTCAAGTACATGTATGCGCCGCCTGGAAGAAAGGCAATTGTCGCAATGGTGAGAGATACAAGGCTTTGCATACCATTTCCAAGGATTGGAAGAGCACCAGATCTTCCAGAGCATCGGCCGCTGGCGGCGACTCCCGCCGCAGCGTTTCAGCCCCTGCGAATCCCAAGAAGCCAGCATCGAAGACATTTTGCTTCGACTTCGCCAGGCGCAACACATGCACCAGAGGCGACAAGTGCAACTTCCCACGCATGGCGCAGTGCAGAGACTTCGCACAGAACAAGTGCACCAAGGGCGACAAATGCAAATACGCTCACCTGGCACCTGGTGCGAAGACACCAGATCGAAGCCCGAGTCGCCCACGGGCCTCCAGTCAGGACAGTCGCGGCCGACCGCCATCCTGCGGATCAGGGAGCCAACGCTCTTCACAACGCGGGGGGTTTCGCTGCGCAAAAGACTCGCACCATGGACGTGACAACCGACGCCAATACGTCCGATCTCGATCATCCTCCAGGAGGTCTCCAGACTCTCGCAGTCAGTCGAGAAGTCGTTACGACAGATCTTCGCGACCTACCTCCCGAGGACGAGACAGCCGTGGCGGAGGACGTGGCAGCCCACGTGGCCGCGTTAGATCATACGGTCGTGACAGAGGACGTGGCCGACGTACCATGAGCCGCGGTTCGTCCCGTGGTTCTCCCCACTTCAGAGCACGATCCCCTGCCAACTATCGACGTTCTCGCCGCTCCGACCGCAGTTATGTCATACGCGACAAGACCCTCATGGCCTCCACTAAGGCCACTACATCATCCACCAAACCACGGCGTCGGATACGTTTTGACACACATAATGTGGAATACTACCCGCACATCGTCTCCGGTAAGGCCAGACTTGAGAAGTGGAAGGAGATGCCGAATCGGGGGGACATTGTCAAAGTAACAGATCCGCTACCCCAAAGGTGGTGGGAACAAAGTGCCGACGCCCTACAACATTGTCAACGGGAGGCGCAACTATGGCACAAAGATCTACATGACTACCGACACAACAAGGGGTCGGTGGTCACACCAACTGCGATTCCAGATTCTGATGACTCTACAACACAGTCAGTAAAGAGACCCCAGACGAGGACAATGACTTCGCAAGTCTACCCTCCACGCTCGACTGCTGCATTGACACGCTCCTGGGTTCTCGACAGTGGATCTGCGCATCATATTCAGGGTAAACACGAACTGACGCAGACCGAATCGGATCGCATATCTATTCGCGAGGAGCATATTCTGGAAACTGCCAACGGCGATCGTACTGTCAACGAGCACTACGACATACGGCTACCCGAGGTTGGCTTACATAGTTCAGCCCTCGCCTTGCCAGATGGCCCATCATTACTATCAGTTGGGAAATTGATTGAGGTTGATGGCTTTCGGCAGCTTCGGGATCCAGAGCTGGGCTACTTGCTTCAGGATCCGGGGGGCAATGGTATAATATATCAATCAACAACAGAGTTCCAGAATTACGACTCGACGACTTGGTGATGATGCCGCCGCCACGACTGTGCACTTCATCAGCACCCAGATGTCGTCAGCGCAAGCGTTCATCCGCCCGCTGCAACGACATATGTTGGTGCTGCAAAACTACAGAGCAGTCACCACCTACAGATGAGTTGCGGCCCCACATAGGGACCTGCCCCAAGAGACCACATGTCGGCTAGGGAGGAGGAGCACGGACCGCCACGGTCGAAGAACCTCCTGACACAAATAATGCAGAGCCCAACGTGGACACACCCACCGACTCGCTTACGTCTCAGATGCAGTGTTCTCCTCCCGCATGCGGGGGGCTTGCAGATGCAGCTCAAGCGGATGCCGACATCACGTCGACCTCCTTCAAGGATCTGTCGCCATGGGCAGGGGCTGAGGCCGGATTTTTTGTTCTGACGGGGCGACGCAGGTTGAGTGCGGACGTCGCGGGCGCGGGCGTGCAAAACGAGGTCTTTCTATTCGGGAAGCGACTCGCCTGCCCGAATCACGCGCGTTAGACTCCGCAGCGTCCGCGCTGCAAGGATCGCTCCCGCCGCAGACTGCGCGAGCTAGGCACGGCGTGGCGGGGTCCGCCTGTAGCGCGGTCTGCGGCCGATGGTCAGAGTCCTCGGGGCGATCTCGCGTCGCCTCCTTGGCGCATTCGGCCATGTCGAACGCGAAGCCGCGCGATATGTTTTGTTCAATTGGCTTTGGCAATTGAGGCTTTCGTCTGCGCGTCGCGTGTGTGCCCAAGCCAGGGGGCACCGATGGCCATCGCTGTCTGCTCATCGCAGGGTCCGAGCTTTCGGGGCGCCATTTGTTTTAGGCGCTATTTGTCGACGGCCACGTTTATGTGTCCGTCGCACGTGCCGCCTCTTCCTGCGCTACTGTTTCATGAGTGGCGCGGCGTGCCCCGAGGACAACGCGGCGCGTTTCGGCGAGCATTCTGCTTGCGATTTCTAGCGCGTTTTGTTTCGGGGCCGCCTGCGGGCTGCAAGCGTGCGCAAGGGTGCCGCCCGCTCTTAGCTTGTGGCCGGCAACGGCATCGCATTTGCGTGCGTTCCCGCGCCCGAGCTTCAGCTTTCATAATGGACGTTATTGTGCGTTTCGAGTTTTTTTTTTTTTTTTTTTTTTGTGCGTGTGTGTGTGTGTGTGTGTGTGTGTGTGTGTGTGTGTGTGTGTGTTTGTTGTTTTTGTTGGGATGGTCGTGGGCTGTGTGCTATCGTCTCTTGGCCCATGTGCCATATAGATAACATAATAATAACAACAAAAATACATGATCGTCATCATCGTAGTCTTCGGAGTCATCGAGATCATGATCATCATCGGACCCCTCCCAGCGCCGAGAGTCGGCAGCGTGTGGGGACGGTGGGGCGTGTTCCACGGCGGCCTGGCTTCGCGAAGGTCCGCTTGGGCGGGTGTGCCGGGCGAGCTAGGCTCGCCCGTGTTCCGCGTGGAGCTAGGCCGCCTTGGAAGACACCCCTCTGTTCCCACGCGCTGCCGCTGCCAGGGGTCAGGATGACGTGAGTTCACAAGACAACCACAGATGCGTCTTCCTACTAGGTCTGGGGACACGGCCTAGGAGATATTAAGTCTCGCCGGGATGTGGGACTTGTTCCATGTCCACGATTTAAGAGCTCTCCGAGGGGGGCGCTGCCGGAATAGCGTCGGCGACGGCGACGGAATAGCTTCAACACCCTGTCCCCCCAGTTGCGGATAAGAATGAGGGGGCGCCCGGCCACGCGCCCAGGGACTCTGTAAGACTGCTCGGCCCCGTCACTTCTGGTTTTGGCCTGAGGCTGAGCAGTGCAAGAGTGCAGACGGACAGGGGGCAACCGTCCGCAGCCTACACCCCCACTTCCACTTCCTCCGTTTCCTCCTCCACCTCCACTCCCTCCCTTTCTCCTCCACTTCCTCCCTTTCCCCTTCCATTTTCAGTGCCTCCCCCGTCCTCTTCCACTTCCACTTCCGCCCCTTCTTATTTCTCGATGCTCTCTGGGGTTTCTCGGGGGGCCTCGTGGCCTTCTCTTGCGACGTGGCCCAACTGAGGGGTATAAAAACTCGTCGGAAAACTTCCGTCGGTTTTTTCCGTTGTAATTTGACAGGTACGCGTGGCCCCGGGGGAAAACAAACAGGTTTTTATACCAGGTGCGCGCTCCACCGGCCCAAAGCTTTTCGACGGGGTCCCGCAAAAAGGCCGCGAAGTTTTTCGACGGGGCCCAACAAAAAGGGCCGCCAAGTTTTTCGACGGGCCCGGGCGGTTTTTCGACGGGGCCGTCGGCCGGTGGATTTTTTGTCCGATGACCCCCAAGAGGAGGCCCCAAGAGGCCCCAGGAGGCCCCATGAAACCCCAGGAGGCCCCAAGAGGCCCCAGGAGGTTCCAGGACCCAGGAGGCCCGACGAGGCCCCAGGAGGCCCCAGAAAGTTCCAGGACACCCCACGAAGCTCCAGGACGCCCCAGGGGGCCCCCGGAGGCCCCAGGATGCACCAGGAGGCCCCGGGATGCGCCCGGAGGCCCGAAAAGGCCCAAGGAGGCCCCAGGAGGCTCCAGGAGGCCCCATTGGGGCTTCTTTCGAGTGGAAGGGCGCCGGCCATCCGCAGTGGGAGGGGAAAGGGGAGGAGGAGGAGGAGGAGGAGGAGGAGGAGGAGGAGGAGGAGGAGGAGGAGGAGGAGGAGGAGGAGGACGACGACGACGCAACGAGGATGACGGCGATGATTTGTGATTGGACTTCGATTCAGCATTGGGTCGATGCTGACCGCGCTTGAAAGCAGCAGCAGGGTAGTGTTATCGCCCTCTGGCGGTGGCGGGCTCGGTCAGCTGTGCCCCGACGTATGGTGCGGAGTTTACAGAGAAACCTGCGCGCCGAAGGTGCCCTTGATCATTTTAGAACCGTCATCGGCGGGCAGCAAATGCCCCGAATAGTTTAAGGCAGTTCGAGTTGAAATTCTGAAAACTGGCACTCAAGTGCGCATCGAATACGTATAAAGAGCGCCGGCGCGCGGGAAACGCTTCGATCAGATGTCAAATCAATGCGTGGAGCAACATCAAATGCGTGGGCCTGCAAACAGAACAAACTGCAGATATGTTGTACTTCATCTAGCACCATGGCGTCGTGTCTGGCGGGGCCAGGGAACACTCTCCGCAGTTCGTTGTCAGCGAGCGCTGTTTGCTCGGAGGTAGCGTGCAGTTGTTGGCTCTTGCATCGCGCGTGCCGCGAACTGCGCGCCCGCAAACTTAACGACGCGCTGCTGTCATAAATGGTGGCGTCGGGGCCCTCGCGCAGCTGTCGGTTTTGTTGCAGCCCTGAGAGCTTTTGTAAGCCCCCAAACGACCGCATTTCGTTGTTCCCGTGCTTGGTACTTCTCCTAAGCGCGTCGGTAGTCGCATGGGCGTCTGCCATTCCTGCGGGGTTGCCTCTTTCGCGACTCGGCCCCGCTGACCCGTTCAGCTTATGATGCGTCGGCGAATGACGTCGAAGCTTTGGCTGGACAGCGCCGTTGCCGTCGCGGTGCAACAGACCCCAGCAGCCCCGCCGTTCGAACTCGGCGGGGGCCGAGCGGCGGGTGAATTCAGGAAATTTGAAAAGCGAGCTCAGCTCCGAGATCAGGCGCCCAGGTGCGGGCATTTGCCGCTTCCGGGCCGTCGGCACTTTGAGATTGCATTGGCTAGGTCGACGCTCCAGCTTGTCAGGTCGCGCAACCAGGCACTGCGATCGCATCGAGATATGTTCAGAGGAAACAGAAAATCTTCAAAACAAATCCACCACTTCCCCGTCGAGGGGGTGCCGATGGTGAGATCTGCCGATGGAGACGCTCATCACAGTGCACCATGATAGCGATCGTGTTCTTCCAAACAGACAGAAGAAACCGATTGATCCTTGCGCTACATGACCCACAGTCCGAAACACCCAGACTGTGAGATTTGTTCTCGCACGATGGCGCAGAACGCTCCGTGCCGACGACAGCGCAAACCACATCCACCGGCAGACCCCGCCGACGAGGACACAGCCTACGAGGCCTTTGTCCCGGAGAAGTTCGGGGAAGCTCTAACTGCCGACCATATCGTTTTGGCCAAAGACGACGCCGCCGACAAGCACGGCGACAAGTATGCACTTGTCGTCCTGGATAGATACACCGGCATCTTCATGGCATACCCAGCATTACACAAAGACGCAGCTACTACAAAGGCATCCTTCCAGCAGTTCATCGCCGCGAACGATGAGGTAAAGCACATCTGCACAGACAATTCTGGAGAGCTTCAGAAGGCATGCCGCCAACTGGGATGGAGACATGACACTAGTACTCCTCATCGTCCACAAACGAATGGATTGATCGAGCGCATTGTCAAGATCGTCATCCTCGGTGCGAGAGCTGTGTTGCACATGTCTGGTCTGGGACACGAGTGGTGGAAAGAGGCCATGCAAGCCTTTTGCTGTGGACATAATTTTGTGCATCCATCCACGGGCGTTGCTGCCCTCAGCGAGGAACACGCCGACAAGACGGCTCATGAAATACGTTTTGGAGAAAGTTTTCCCGGGCACTGCGTTCCCTTTGGTGCTCGGATCTTTTGGAAATGCTTCAATCCCGAGATCAATAACGAGACTGCAAAGTTCAAAGAAATGCTCGGGAAGGGTTATTCATGGGTTACCATTTACACTCCGGTGGACGATGGTCTGGTGATTATCTCGTCTTGGACACGGCTACATACGCCAAGAACCCCGACGGTGACTGTGTCACGTACACAGAGTCAAAGATATCATCGTCCCCGACGGCAAGTTCACCTACCCAGTGAAAGAGGGTACCCTGCGACATCACAACCCTGAGGCACACGACGAGGTCAAGGCATCTACTTCTCGCCCCTTGGGCGACAAACCTATGCCCGACCCTCCACTTGCCTACCCTAAAGAATGGGATGATCCGTCTATGATGACGATGGACGACAACATCGTTGATACCCACCCATCGGCCTCTGAGGTTGCTGCACCAGCACCGGAGCCCGACTACTGGGAACAGCGTGGATATTGCGTCATCAGACACATACGTACTCCACGCAGGAAATTGTTCATACCAACGGACGACGTTATGAACATACCTGTACCTGTTGATCAGCTCGACGTGACACGAGACTTCGAGACGACCTCTACCTTCGACGGAGAAAGTGTCTTTCGCGATGTTTGGGGCGGTGTCAGCGCCAACGACCACCGGGAATTGAGTGAGCCTTGGACCGGACTGGCTCGATTCTATGAGCTCCCCAAAATGATGCTCGACGGCAAAATGGCGGTCCGCGGCCGCGAGACACGCGTCCAGACCACTACGCGCCCAGACCACATTCTGCCCGAGCATTGGAAGACATTATCTCGATGACAACAAAAGAAAGAGATCGAATACGCCGAAGATGTCAAACGAGCTCGTGAGATTCGTGACCGAGCCGCACTTCGAGCGCGGACCCGACAGGACAAACAGGCCAAAACATTCCGTACCACTACAGCTGGCGGACCCACATGGAATATCGTGGAACGACGGATTACGTACGATACCGACAGCGGCGCTGTCATCCGTGACGAGGACGACAAGGGCGTGATCAACCAAGAAATTCTGTATGCCAAACTACCTGGTGGACCACGTGACATTACTACAGTACTATACTACCGCCAACCCTCACCACAGCCTGCTGGAGCTGCACGTGCTCTGGTACTTGTCGACAGCGAGGGGATCGACTTCGGGGCCGTGAACCCGCTCGCACGCAAGTTCCCCCCGTCGGTAGCAGTGCCCACTATGCCACGTGAGCCGACATACGCACCGGCACACAGAGACAATATTCCTGATTCACCGTGGGCACGCCCCGCCTTTGTTACCAGAAATTTGAGTAAGAAAGAAGTTGCTGCAGAACCACGCGCACAGGAGGCCCTGCGAAAAGAATACGAGCGACTTGAAAAGA
This sequence comes from Prorocentrum cordatum, assembly GCA_963575745.1. Taxonomy (NCBI): domain Eukaryota; class Dinophyceae; order Prorocentrales; family Prorocentraceae; genus Prorocentrum; species Prorocentrum cordatum. The sequence goes on along the minus strand of CAUYUJ010015798.1, from coordinate 54,998 downwards.
AGCAAACGTGTATGTTGGAGACTGTTGCAGAAAAAGCTGATATTGAATCACAAGCGATTCGTGCTGGGACGAAGGTTCACTTCTTCAATATCCTGGAGCTCTCTTCAGTCAAACATGAGGAACTTGCTCCTGATTTACGTAAGTTCAAGGGCAGAGTGGTGGTTCAGGGCAATACCGGCAAAGACGAGACCGGATTGGCCGCCATATTCGCCGACGCCGCATCCAGTGCTTCGCATATCGAGGCTTCCAAACTTTGCGATGCTACCGCACTATTGCCACAATATGCGGGCGAACAAAGTGATGCACCTGGAGCAAACACGCAGGCATTGTTATACGGCGACGGACGAATCGACCCAGTCGATATTTGGATTACCATACCCAAGTGGCCCCAACCTGCATCTTGGTCTAAATACAAGAATCCCGTGTGCCGATTACGATTGGCACGATGCGGACATCCTCTCGCAGGTGTTTTTTGGGAACGAAAGTGTCGCACATGCCTGGAAAGTGTTGGATTTGAGCCTATTCCAGGCTGGGAATGCGTGTGGAGACACAACAAACTGGGACTGATACTTCCAGTATATGTGGACGACTTCAGATTAGCAGGCCCAGCCATCAATCTACAAGCCGGCTGGGATTATATCCGCAAAAGCGGCTTTGATTTGGACCCGCCTACTCCATACTCTCAATACCTTGGCCGTGGACAACAGGCATGCGACGTACCGCAGAACATCTTTGACAAAAGAATGTCTACCATTTGACCTATGTTGCCTGCACGCAGTAATAAAGATTACCATACAGCTAAACAAGTTCGTGGAATACGACATGACATGCTTGGTTTTACTGATCAGTGTACTGAGCGGTACCTGGAATGCGCTTCCAAGCGTACCCAGGGGGAAGGGTCACGTCGTAAACGGTCCGGCTCACCGAGGGCTTCGCGACCCAAATCGCCTAGCTCCTCCGGGTCGGTCGCGAGACCCACAAGCGTGCTCAACGCGCGACCACGATCGTCCAGCCCAGCTAGATCGGTCGACAAACATTCCACTACGACAGATTCAACAACAGTCACATACGATGACCTTCCCGACGCCGAGACTCCTGGCATCGAGGACACCTCCTTCGCCGAGTCCGACTACTCCGACGAGGGTATCTTCGGCCAGGACGCGGCGAGTGTATTGATGAAGATTCTCTACCTGGCACGGTGCTGTCGTTTCGATCTTTTACATCCAGTATGTATGCTAGCCAGAGAGATTACCACATTGAATACCACGTGTGATAAACGCCTACATCGGTTGATATGCTACATCAAAACGACGCGTACTCATTGTTTACATGGATGGATAGGCGATTCCTCAGACAAGCTCGCCATCATGCTCTTCACTGACGCCTCGTTCGCCGATTGCATTACCTCCTCCAAGTCCCTTCACCGGCATCTTCGCCGCGCTTGTTGGACCCAACACGTTCTTCCCGGTCAATGCCGTGTGCAAGAAACAAACGGTCGTATCGCACTCATCCACAGAGTCCGAGATCGTTGCTCTTGACTCAGCAGTACGACTGGAAGGGCTACCACTACTCTCATTCTGGGAGGCCGTGGTGGAGGTTGCCAGCACTTGCAAGGAGAAGAATACTTGCCCGGGCTGCCTGGGACGCGCCGCCACGGCGACATGTCCGACATTGGCCGCCAAAAAGAAGAGGCGCAAGCCATCGCCTCGCAAGGCGCCCCCCACGCGGGGATCTTCCCCTAGCCGTAGGCAGCTACCGCTGAAGATGGAGCCACTTACGCCTCCAAAGAGGCGCACGATATCCCATGAGGGTACTGTGTTACACGTGGATCCAGAGCCTGCTCAGGAGAGCAGCTCTCCCAAAGTACATCTCATCGTCCGCGAGGATAACCAGGCCGTGATCAAGATTGTCCAAAAGGGACGTACACCAGCACTTCGTAATCTTCATGGTACTCATCGTATAAGCTTGGATTGGATATGCGAGACATGCCACTTCGAACATATGAGCTCATGTATGTAGGTACAAAAGAGCAGATCGCAGATATGATGACCAAACATTTTGAGCCAAAGAAAGCAGACCTCTGGAGGGACATCTTGGAGCACTCACTCATCTTTCCTGTTACTCCGGTACAATGTGCTCCAAAGAACCCATGGAGACCACTACGAGGGCCTCGGAGGCCCGATGGTTTACCTCATGTTGCAGAACCTCCATAACTGGATGGATGTCCGGAAGTATGCAAAATATTACTTACAGAGAAAGAGAAGTGGGGCGAGGTAGGATCAGAATGCGGAATGATGTGTGTTGGACAAGCCAATCACGAGGGCATATGTGCATGCATGTACCATATCGGTGTCCCTGCTGCAGCTACCGATT
>CAUYUJ010015798.1:42500-47500 GCA_963575745.1 Prorocentrum cordatum | reverse complement strand
GGCGCGCCGCGCTGCGTCCGAGGGGCTGGAAGTTTAAGTGCGCGTCCTGCATTTTTGACGGGCGAGGGGGGGGGGGGGAGGAGGAGGGCGAGGAAGAGGGGGAGGGGTGAACAGGAGGAGGAGGAGAAGGAGGAGGACGACCTGGCGATGCCATCTGGGCGCGGCGATAAAGTGGCCGCGCGCTGTTAACCCCAGACATCGGGTGCCTCGAAAAAATCGAAGCGACAATCTGTCATAGTACTGACCTGTGTGGAGGGGGGATTTTACGTGCAGGCCCTCGGGGCCGTCACAAAACGATTATAAACATCGAGACGCTTGATGCATAGGGGGCGCAGGGGCCCATGGCCCCCTGCCCCTGCGCGGTGCCCATCGCGGGCTCGCTGACTCCATGGGGAGCTCGTCATTCCGTAGTTGCACGCATGGTTCACCCTGTTTCCTGTTTCACCTTGTTTCACAATTTTTCACCCTGTTTCACCCTGTTTCACCCTGCGCGTGCAGGCGCTGGCCTGTTTCAGGTGCGGGCCGCCCTCGTGCGCTGGCTTGTTTCTGGTGCAGGCCGCCCTCGATCGTGCGCTGGCCTGTTTCTGTTGCAGGCCGCCCTCGTGCGCTGGCCTGTTTCTGGTGCGCGCCGCCCTCGATCGATGCGCTGGCCTCGCCATATGTCTGGTGCAGGCCGCCCTCGATTATATGTTATACATACATATATATACACACATACATACATATACGTACATACATACATATATAAATATGCATACATACATACTTATACATATACATATACATATACATATACATTTACATATCCATATACATATACATATACATTTACATATACATATACATATACATATACATGTACATATATAATATATATAGATACACATATATATACATATATGTACATATACATATATATATATAGACATCTATATAAACACAACCATCAATCTATATGTATTTATATGTATGTATGAATGTATGCATGTATGTATGCAGGTGTGCGCTGGCTTGTTTCTGGTGCAGGCCGCCCTCGAGGTGCGCTGGCTTGTTTCAGGTTCAGGCCGCCCATCGTGCGCTGGCCTGTTTCTGGCGCAGGCCGCCCTCGTCGTGCGCTGGCCTCGCGCGCGGCCGGCTGCTCCTCAATGCTTCTAGAGGCCTCTTGTTTCTGCCCATCTCCGTGGCGATGCCATGCGGGGTGGCGCTAAAGTGGCCGCGCGGCCGCTTGCCTTCGGGCGCGTATATATATATATATATATATATATATATACATATAATATATATTATATATATATATTATATGAAGTGAAAGAAATCTCTATCTCTCTCTCTTCTCTCTCTCTCTCTCTCTCTCTCTCTCTCCTCTATCTTCTCTCTCTCATGACCCCCCGCCCCATGACAAAACTAAACCTCCCGCCCCAGGGCATCACTCCGACCGAGAACGGTGCGACCGTCGGCTCGGCTCGAGGTTCGCCGCGGAGAGCGGCGCGACATGTCGCGCATGCAACTTTTGGGATGTCGCGCAAAAAAAACACTAGACAACAAACAATATTAACGAACATTAAAACAAACAGGCAACACTTGTACATATGTATATATATATATATACATACATATTCGGCGTCGGCTGTTCGAGCCCGCGGGATCGCACAAACTGCGATATGCGCGCGGTATCGACGGCCTTGCCGCAGAGATGCTTCCACTTGTTATGCGACCTGAACAAAAGCATCGACTCATCGTGTCCTACACATGTATGCACATATGTATGTATGTATGTATGTATGTATGTATATATATATGTATGTATTTGTGTGTATATATATACATATATCGGTCACTGTGGTACGCTGCGTTCGGTGTGCTGGACAACATATCCAGCAGTAGTTTTTTTCAATCTCTCCGATGTCTTGTTGTTCGCTCACGTCTTGGTTTAAAACCATGGCTTCCTCTCGCGTCTGGGTTTTTTTCATGACGCCCGGATGTGTGGGCCCATTCCGCCACTTAGGAATTAGGCCCCGCCCACGCGGCCGCGGGCGATGGCCCCGCGGAAAGACGGCGTCCGCCGGGCGGCGAGAGGAGCCTCGCCGCTTGGGAGGAGCTGGCCCAGCTCCATGAGGAGGAGCCCCACAGGCGAGCCGCGGCCAGCCCGTGGGGTCGGGGCCGGCCGCCTAAATTCACGCCCCCGCGCAAGTGCGCCCCGGCAAGGGGGCGCGGGCCAGCGCCGGTCCGCTGGGGCCTCGCCGGAGTTCCCCCGATCGTCGAGGAGGTCCACTGGATGGCCACCGCCTTGCGGGTCGAGCTGGCCGCGCGCGCGTGGGTTGCCCGGTGCCGCGGCCTGAATGGCGCAGACCCAGGGCCCTGGGGGGCGGCGGAACCCCTGATTCAAGCCGCCCTCGCGCCCCACCAGGGCCGGGACTACCGCGCCTTCCAGGTTCTGAGAGGCGCGTTGCCTTGGGCCACCGCCGCCCATGTGGTGGCGCGCCGAGCGGGCGGTGGACTCGCCCTGGTGGTCCTCCTCTGCTTCCCCGCCTGGGGGTACGAGGGTTATGCCGCCTGGATCTACCTGCGAGCCTTGGCCTGGCCCCCCACGCTCGCGCTGGTTTCTGTGCAGTCGCAGAGCTCCGCGTCCCGCGCTGCGCGGACCACGCATGCTGCCGCTGGGCAGCGGTCGAGCCGACGCCCCCTGCAGTGGCCGCGGCCGACCCGCAGCGGCGCCGGAGCTTCGCTGCGCCCCCAATCGCAGAACCCGTGGGGGGACAGGCCATGAGGCCCCAGGAGCCCGCCGTGGGGCGAGGACGTCCCAAGTGCGGGTCGCAAGCCCCGAAGGCGCGAGAGAAGGGGGGGGGTGCCTGCCCGACGGGGCGAGTGCGCCAGGGGGGGGGCGCGGGGGCCAGGTCGGGGGGGGGCGACGATTCGGGGCCAGCGATGCGAGCGCGCGTGGAGGCTCGCGGGAAGGGGCTCCTCCGCAGACGGGGGCCTGGCGATCGACCCCGTTCTCTTGGGCGCCATGCGTGTAGTGGGCAAAGGATCCCCAGGCGTGGGAAGAGCGGTTCAAGATCCTGCGCGCCGATGGGGCTCGCCGGACCAGGCGCTAGAACATGCTGGGGGCGAAGCTAGGGGCATCCGCCTGGTAGACGCGCGCGCGGGAAAGTTCTCGAGCAATTTTTGGCGGGGCTGTGCCCGGTCGAAGGCGGGGGCCGACGACGGCCCGAGCGCTTCGGAGGATTCGGCAGGGGCGCGCGGATCTTTCCGAGGGGGAGAGGCGGAACGCCCGGCAGGGAACAGCTGGGGCCGCGGGGCGGGGGAAGGCGCAGAGCTCCTGGCGAAGCGCGCTAAGGCGCCGTGGAGGAAGGCCAGGGGGCGCCTGGCTGCCGAACGGGCAGCCAGCCCGGCGGCGTGGGGCAGCGGAGGCCAGCGCGCTTCATTGGGGCGCGAAGGTAACCCGGGCCCCCCTGGATGGAAAGGGTGGCCCCCGTCTCGAAACGGAACCCGCGGGCGAGAGTGCGCGGCCGCGGCCCCGCTGGGGGGCGGGGCGGAGTCGAGCCGCGCGGGGGGGGGGGGGGGGGGGGGGGCTGGGGGGCCCGGGGGTCGGGCTCCGAGGAGCTCGGCGGGCCGTGTAAGGGGTGCGAAGGGAGGTCCTGCGGAGGAACTCCCGCGGTGGAGGAAGGAGGGCACTTCTGCCCGACAGGGCCGGGGGCGAGGTTGGCGCGCAAGGAGGGGGGGGGGGGGGCGCCCGCGGCCCCCCTCCTGGGAATTTAAATGGAGGGGGGCAGACGGGGCCGCCGAACGGGCGCGGCAGGAGCGAGAGGCCAGCCGGGGGCCCGGGCAAGCTCCCCGAGGGGTGGCAGGAACCTCGGCCCCGCACCCGCAGCCTCTCGAACGCCGTGGAGGCGGATCCCAGGGAGGAGCGGCATCGCGCGTCGGAGGCCGCGGCCACCCGTGAGAGGAACTGGGGGGGCGCCCGAGGGCCGAGCCGTCATTCCGGGCGGCCCTGAGGGGGGCCCTCTCCAGCCCGTCGGGTGGAAAGGGCGCGGGGCCAGTCCCGTCGAGGTCGGGGGCCCCCCATCGTATGGATTGGTGTTGGGGCAGGCCCTGCTGGGATTGGTTCCACGGGTATTTCTCGCATGGGGACCTTTCCCGGGCCTAAGGGCAAGCCGGGGAAGGGCATGGCCGACATGGGTCGAGGCCAAAAGGGGAGGTGGCCAGGGGGGGGCCGTGGAGGAGCGCGCTTTCAGGATTCCTTGGGGAGAGTGCTCGCCGGACCGAAGGGTTGCAGGCGCCAGCCCCTCAAGTGGGAGGGCCCGTCCCCGGGCGTGGGCGTGGCGGGCCCGTGGCGCGGTTGCATGGATTGGATGGGCCCTGGGGGTGCTCTGATTACACCGTGCAGCAGAGGGCCCTGGAGGCGCCGCCCTCGGCGCGCGGTGGCACCCCTGCGGGCCTGATGGCACTGGGGCAGCTGGGGGGCTGATGGTTCGTCTCGGGGGAGGACGAGAGGAAGGCCTTCGCCGACGCGGCAAAACGCAAGGGGGCGCGCCGCAGCCTCCTGGTCCCAGGGGGGGCAGTAGGAGAACCGGCCCTGGGGGGGGGCGGGTTGATTTTCAACGGCCCGTGGAAGAGAGCGAACCCTCGGATTCCGCTATCTAAGGTGGGGGCCGGCCCCGGGCCTGGGCCGCAGGGGGGAACCCAGCGCCAGCGCTTGAGGGCGAGGAGGAAGCTGGGCCGCCCATGGGCCGGGCTCTCCTGCGAGGGTGGGCCTCGCGGTGGATGGGCGCCCACTGGGAGATATCCAGGGGCGGCATCTGAGTGGGCAGGGACTTCGACCCACAGGGCGGGATCTTGCCCGGCTATGCAGGATCTGGCGGCCCGCAAGATCGGGCGCTGCCACTGGGGGGCGCCGCCCGTAGATGGCGCGATAATCAGAAGGCGTGGCAGCATCTCAAATGGCTGGCACTTCGGGAGGGGGGCGATGGGGGCGCCGAGAGGGGGGCCGGACTCCGCAG
>CAUYUJ010015798.1:30000-37500 GCA_963575745.1 Prorocentrum cordatum | reverse complement strand
CAACGTTGGACGAGCTGAGACGAGAACATAGAAGCGAGCAACATCGACAGTCCTTGTGTGAAGCTTGCATAGGTCCTTGCCCCGCAACAAATTCAGACGGCATACGGGGGCTTAGCGTTTCCTGCCCGAGGGAGATTGTTATCTTAAACCACCTGATGACACGAAAACGCGACAGCCACCAAAAGTAAGCGGTCCGTCTCGCGCTAATCCGAGCGGGAGAGATCCTGCGCAGGCTGAGCCCTATCTCTGTCGAAATGGCGCTCACCGATGCTGAATGCATCTCTTATTGTTTACATATCGCGAATTCATACCAGCCCATTCAGAAGCCCTGCCCATGAGAGCTGACGGGAAAAGGGACGAAGCGACACATCTAGTGAAAGAAAGCGAGCAACCAGGGTGAACAGAGATATCTCTGGGTCTTGGAGTTTTCTTGAGGCCCTTTTAGGGGGTCTCGGGGCGCTCTTGGGGCCCCCTTGGAGCTGTCTTTGGACTCTCTTGGGGGCCTCTTGGGGGTCCTGGATGACCTCTGGGGTGTCGGTGAAAAGAGGGGGGGACTAACGTGTAGTCCCCCCGTCTGGGCTATCGAAATAGCCGCTTTGAGCGCTCTTGGGGCCCTTCTTGGAGCTCTCTCGGGCCAACTTAGGGCCATCTTGAGGCCTCAAAAGCGCATCGGAAGCGAAAAGGCGAGAATGCAACATCATTGATTTTCCTTAGGTTTTTGAGTGATTTTGGCTTCTCGGGGAGGTCCTGACGGGTCGCCAAAAGCACTTGGATCCGTTTCGTGGTCTTCTTGGGGCCTCTTAGAGGCATGTTGTTAGATGTCTTGAGCCATGTTGGGCTATCTTGAGCGATCTTGGAGGCCATCTTGGGCTCTATGAGGCCCTCTTGAAGCCATCTCAGGCTATCTTGGACGCCCTGACCGCTCGCGAACCCCCCCGTCCAGGTCCTAGGGAGGGGGTTAGGGGGAGGGATCAAGCTTCCCACCCGCCCGCATGCCGTCTTGCACACTCCCACCCGCCCTCCCAACACATACGTAACACCCGGGAGTCAGCATATCTCGTAAGAACGTCGCAGATGCCACGGGTTCTAGATGCACCAGACCTTGGAGGCCCAAGCGTGCAAGGCGCGCCAGTTGCGGCGCGTGCTCCACGTGCGCCCAGTGTTCCACGTGCTCCAGCCGCGCCAGGTGCGCCAGCCACTGGGAACCAATAGGGGCTCCACCTGCGCGCACCGCAACTGTTGCTGCTCCAGCAATTGCGGACGCCCCGGCGCCCGCTCGTGGCTGCTGGTCACCGCGCGCGCCCCCCCCCCCATCCACGCATGAGGAACAAACGTGCGAGAAGGGCAGCAGCCACTGATGTGTCAAACCAGTCGGTTGACCACCTGCGCCCAAAGGCAGGTGGGATGTGGGATCTGCTGGCACTCCAGCCGTCCTTGTAAAATACCAGTGCAAAATGGCCGCGGGGCGGCCGCGCATGCTCCAAATATGGAGGCTGGGTGCGTTTCGTATTGTTTTTTGGCAGGGATGGTGTGGGGCGGTGGCCCTCATGGGGTCGTCATGGTTCCGGGTTGGCCGCCGGCCGGGTGGGAGAGGGGGTGTATATTAATAGGGAACAGTGCCGAACCCCTCCCCGAAGGGAAAAAAGGGGTTCTGGAAGAGGAGAGACAGACATCGTCAGACCACCTGGCGCCCAGAGGGCTGGTGGGATGCACGGCCAGCTGCTGGCGCACGGGCGGAGATACGTTGAGAACTTGGCTGCGGGGCGCTCGGGTGCGCGTACTCGGGACCACGCGCGTGTGGTTCGCGTCGGGTGCACCATGCACCCGGTCCTGCTCGTTGTGCCTGCTCTGTCTCTCTTTTGGGGGCATCCTGCGTGCTGAAACGATGCCCCACAGGCGGAGGTGCTCCCCGATCTCGGCGATGGCGCCACCTTCTCTGGGCCTCCGACCGCGCTTCGCGCTCTCACGTGCACGCTCCAATCTTTGTGGAAATACAAAAAAGTCGGGGGATTTTTTTTGTTGGATCATTTTAGATTTTCTTTTTTGACTATCTTCAATTTTTCATCGAAAATCGGCCTGTAGGGGAACAGGCCCGACTGAAGATCAGAAGGAGGAGGTCGCGGGCTTGGCGGCGGGTGCGGGAAGACCTCGCGGGCAGAGGTGCGGACACCGGGCCGTGGGAGTCAGAGGGCAAGAGCGATGGGGGCACACGTGTGATGCGCATCGGGTGCCTCAGTGCACGCTCGGCTGGCGTCGCGTGAGCCCCAGAGGAGAGCGCGCGCGGTGCCGCAATCGGGAGGGGGTGCGGTGATGGCGGCGCCGCAGCAGCGCTGCCAGATGGCACCCCCGCCCGAAGCTAGAAACACGTTGGCCTGCCAAGAGAAACCGTCCTCGCGCACCCTATCGATTATTCCTGCACCAAGCGGTGGATCGGCAGTCCAGGGAGCGGCTTCCGTCAAACGCTTCAGTCGTTCCGCAGCAGCTGTAGCGGCTCTGCGTTCCTTGGCGACAAGACGGTTCTGCGCCATGCGCTCTTTGATTACGTCTGCGACGGCTACAGGGGAGTGATGTGGAGCAGCGGGTGGTTACAGGGTGGGCTACCGTTGGCTTGAGCAAAGCCTGCTGGCGCAATGTCAGATCGTTGTGCAACACCTGAGAAGCCTAGTGCATCTATGTACTCTTGCTCTTAATTGGCCTCGGGGGCCCACTTGGACGGGGTGTCGCAGTGGGGTCGGCCACCGAGTCTGGTGAGATCTGGGATTCTACCAACGGTGTCAGAGGCTTGAATCTGTCCAGCTCTGGGTCTGTCCGACGGTTGCCACGGGACCTCGAAACGAAGTCAGGGGCCCACCCTTCCTCGACACCTTGGCACTGGTCCTAGGAAACGTACAAGCGCAGCAACGCAGCACGGAGGTCCTTGGATTCCGACATGTCCTCTGGGAAATCATTCGGATCCGTTTGGTCCCATTGTCTCAACTTTAGAATCTGCCAAGCATTCGCACAACTGTGGTGGGTAGGCTTCTTCTGGGCTGTCCTCCACTCCTTGTTGGTAGCGTCATTGCCCAGTAGTGTGTCGTGTCCATTTCTACCGTGCGAGGAGCGCCCGTTACCTGGTGCAGCAACTAAGCTGGAATGCAGGCCCAGCATTATAACGACAAGGATGCTCGCGAGTGTGTGTGTGTGTGCGTGCGTGCGTGTGTGTGTGTGTGTGTGTGTGTGTGTGTGTGTTTGTGCGTGTGTGTGTGTGTGTGTTTGTGCGTGTGTGTGTGTGTGTGTGTGTGTGTTTCAGGGCCCCTTCATGGATGCGTGTGTGTGTGTGGTTGGTGTGTGTGTGTGTGTGTGTGTGTGTGTGTGTGTGTGTGTGTGTGTGTGTGTGTGTGTGTGTGTGTGTGCGTGTGTGTGTGCGTGTGTGTGTGTGGTGTGTGTGTGTGTGTGTGTGTGTGTGTGTGCGCGCGCGTGTGTGTGTGTGTGTGTGTGTGTACGTCCTGCACGTCTGCCCATGCTCACACTGGTCGAAGTCAATGCATGTGGCTGCTGGCGACGACATGATACAGTCTTCCCGCGTGGTAAGGATGGGCAACCTTACCAAGGGTACCCCTGCATCCTTGCCTCCTCGGTCCATCCTTCGCCACTTTCGTCGGCCGCGCCTCGCTCGAAAAGCTTCGAAATGGGCGTCCACGGCCCATCCTTATTATACGGGTTGGCTGTAGCACGCAATGGGTACCATGTAAACGAATTCATTGCGTGCAACCTCCAGTCACACGGTTGTGGGTGCTCCACCCAGCATGACGTGCCGACCACCATGTGTGTTGCGAACAGTTTTGACGTGGTCCATGGTAGTGTAGTGCCTACTCGTAGCTGCTCCATCTGACGTGGTGTCACCGATGACTTGCCCAAGACCTCGTCATGCGTACTTAGGGGGGAAGGAGGACGGGGAAGGGAGGGGTCGGGGCGGACGGATTCGGGAAGTGGGAGGGGGATGGGGGATGGGGAGGAAGGTTCAAGGACGCGCCACCATGCATTAAGGCACGTGGATCATCGACTGATTCCGCTTCCATACAGAATCGGTCTGCTGCGTCGCCAAATCAGCTGGCACTGGCTTCATTTTTCGGGGTGCACCTTCCCCGATTCGTGGATCTGGCGCCCACGTACCAGATCCACGGATCCATAGCCCATGCCAGGGCGCGCCCGAGGGTCGGGATGGAAGGGGTGGGTGCAGGGGATTGGGATTGGGGATGGGGAGGAAGGATGAGAGGGGTGGGGGTGGGCAGATCTGTCTTTCAACACGCTGCGACGATGGCGACAGCCAGAAGGCTCGCCAGCTCGTTCGCCAGCCTGCCGCTCGGCATACGCGCTTCGGGGCATGGGACTCGCAGCGCGTCGTGACTGCTCTAGCCACGTCAGGTCAGGGGAGACATTAAGGGGCCGCATTGTCTTCTGACGCAGGCGTGATGGCATGAGGCTGGTATCAGGTCTGTCGGCGGCGAGCCCGGGGGGGAAGTGAGAAGGGGCGGGCCTTCTGAAGCTTTCAACGCCTTCCCCGAAGGCACAAAAAGCTTCTCAGAAGGCCGGAGGGCATTGCTAATCCCCGCCGCCTGCTGAGAAGGCTTTCTCCCTCTCACTTCCCCCCTCGCTCGCCGCCGAGTATAATCAGCTACCTTATAGTTCATAACATATTGCTTGGGCAAGGTCATGAGCCGCAGAGAGATCTATCATAAGTATCAGGGTTTCAATGGATGTGTTTGGACCACCGATTTCATCTGACCACCAGGCGCACCTACCTGCGTTGCTCATGCCACCTCGTCTGGTATTATATGGTGAGATGCGGCAGGGAAACGTGACGTGGGGATGTGTGTTGAGGATGACTCGTACTCGCGGATGACGAGACGCTCATCCTCTTTGCGGCAGAAGCGGGCGGCTACGGCATGTTCTTGCCGCGTCGACGCGGCGGAGACGTTGGCGCGGGCGTTCAAGGTGGAAGTTCACTGGCGGCCTGAACCCAGACAACCTTGATTGATCTTTCTTCGCTGTCTGACTGCGGAGACCGCTCCTTATCGAACGATGTACGCGGTGTGCAACGTCGACACGACATGGACCAGCCGTTTGCCGCCGTCGAGTGGCGAGCGCTAAGTCGCTGCCTGGTTTTCACACCGAACTGCTCCAGCGCCGGTGGACTGCCGGCGGCCGAAAGGAAGGTGTTGTCTTACCGGACAGCGGGTCCTCGGGGCGATCGAGGGCGAGGAGGCGGGGAGGGGGAAGGGATGAGGGAGGGTGAGGGAGGAGAAGTAGGGGGAAGGGAGGAGGAGGGGGAAGGGAGGAGGGAAGGGGAGGACGGGGGCGGAGAGTGCGGAGGAGGCGGAGGAGGTGGAGGAGGCGGAGGAGGAGGCGGAGCAGGGTGAGGTCGAGAACAGGGAGGACGATACACAGGAGAATGCGAGTGTGAGGACGCGCCGCGCCATCGAACAGCCAGTGTTGCGCATCTTGCCTGCAACTTGGGGCTCTCTTCGAAGCCCTGTTGCTGCTCTTTCGGGCTTCTCTCTGGCCTCTTGGGGGCCTTCTCGACCGTCTCGCCGGGCCCTTCGGCAGCGTCGGGGCATCATCGGGCCATCCTTGGGAGCCTCTTGGGAGCCGTGTTGGGGCTTCTTCGGGGTTCTTGACGGCTTCAGCGGGTGTTCTGCGCCGTTCTGGGTGCCACCCTGGGTGAGCTCTTGCTGGGCGCGTCCTGGGCCCCCTCGTCGGGGCCTGGGCGGAGCGGAACTGGAAGCGGGCAGTGACGAAGGTGTGACTGCGGGGAAAATTGGGCAGCATTACCACAGCATGGCGAGTTTTTCGTGTGTTGTCCTTATCGTTGTTTTCGGCCTTCGTCGTGGAAGTGAAAGCAGGGGACAGCGACGAGCGCGCACACGATACCGATGCACTGGGGGTGGCTGACGAAGTACCGTTCCTCTCTGGGGTCGTGCCAGGAAGAGGAGGAGTGGGAAGAAGAGGAGGAGGTTGTGGAGAAGGAGGAGGAGGGAGACGCTGATACACTCTTTTTCCGTTATTCTTATATATGTATATACAGATATATGACATGATAAAAAGACAGCGGGAGGCGTAACTCGCGTCATGCTGCGTCCTGTGGTGCTCGCAGGTACGGTCTGGTGCTCATAGGCATTATGTGGGGCTCGCAGGCTTGTGTGCTGCCCACGGGCGCACACTTTGTGCTCGCAGGCATACTGCGGCGCTCGCGCGCTGGTGGGGTATGCTGGCAGAGACCAGCGTGTTGTTGTGCAGGTCGCAGGCTATTTGTACTGGCAGGGTTTGGTTTCCGTCGCCGTGCGGTCATCGCAAGAAACTTGTGCTGCGCAGTGGCACATCGAGGGGCACTGGACTGCACATCTGTCGCTTGGTTTCACAACACTTCTCCTCTCTATCCGCCTCCTCCCTCATCCCTCCTTCATCCGTCCTCCCTCCTCCTCCTCCTCCTCCTCCTCCTCCTCCTCCTCCTCCTCATCATCATCATCATCATCATCCTCATCCTCATCCCTCTTCCGCGTGTCTCCCTCGACCCAGGGGTGCCAGGGCCTGATTTCGAAAACAACTTCGGCTTCAGAAGTGCAATCAGCCCTACCGCTTGGGTACACCTCCCTTCACTGTCCTTCTGTCTCCTTCTTTCCTCCCTCCTCCATCCGTCCTCCCTTCTCCCTCCTCCCTCCCTCCCTCTTCCCTCCCTCTTGTCTCTCCTCCGTGGCCATTTTGGTACTCATTCTAGTGGTGCTCACAGGCACCGTGCTGGTGCTCGCAAGCCTAGTGTGGCGTAGCAGCCGCGACGGCACTGTCAGCAAGCGCTGTGTGGTGATCACAGGCTCGCGTGCGCACTGGCGCGCGGCTCGCGCTCGTAGACACTGCGTGGTGCTCGCGGGCTGTCGTGCGACGTGCGGGGCGCAGGACACCGTCGAGCTTGCACGCGTGGAGTGCGTAGTGCCCGCGCAGCAGGAGATACTGCACCCCTGTTGCGCCTGGGGGGGCTGCTCTGTTAAGTGCGCACGCGCGTTCCGTCGCACATGCGGTCGTGCTGCGTGTGGCAGGGTGCCTTGAACTCGTCGGCGTTCGCTGTGTGTCCGCATAAGGGGGCGGGGGGGCGGGCGCAACCCTGGCGCGCCAATGGCAGGGGTGCTCCCCCCCCCCTCCTGCCCCCCATCCATGCGCGCGTTACCCCCCCCACGAATAACAGAGCTTTCTCCAACCGACAACGTAACTCTCGCATGGGTATCCCAGGAGGTATCCTTTTTGGACTGACGGAGCTATTTCCCCTCCACCCCTTCCCCGCTCTCCTTGCCGTTTCACCTTCGCGTTCTGTGCGTGCGAATGCGCTTGACATTGGCGGGCAATGCTGCTTGTTCAAAGCAGTCGTTCGCCATTATCGCGGAGTTGGACGACGACGAACGAGGCTTTCGAACTGTACTCTACAAGATGCAATACATGGTGGCATACCGAGAACGGCGTTCCACCTAGCTA
>CAUYUJ010015798.1:0-25000 GCA_963575745.1 Prorocentrum cordatum | reverse complement strand
TCCCTTGAGGCTGACGCTAAGCTCAAAGAAATCTGTGCAATCTGTCCAATGGTCGATTGGTATTGAGAACCCAGCGTGATCTTGAATCTGAGTCAGCTGTGCCATCGTACTGACATCATGTAGAGGAAGTTGGATGCCTGGTGCGAGCAACTCTGTCAGTCGCATGGCTATCATCTGAGCCACCTCCTTGCCAACTACACCTGCCAACGTCTCTGCGCGTGATGTGCTGCTTGAAACTCTCTTGGCCTTGCGAGACAGCGAAGCTATGAGTTGGCAAAACTTGCTGAGCTGCTTCTTCGAGTCGCACACCTGTTGGTGGTGGGTCGATGCCGTCGGCGCAACCTGCACGCGCTTGTCCGAGCCCAACAAGATAAGCACTGCCTCCTGCGCGTAAGAGCTTCCTGGGGTAGCTCCACTTGAATCCGCCACCGTGTCGATCACAACAGGTTGTGAAATCTTCGGAAAGTAGAGCCCCACATCCGCCGCGTACTTCTTCACGCGAGCTAGTAGTGTATTTATTGGCCATCTTGAAGTGCTTGATCGTGGCTGATGCCGTAGTCTGCTGGATCATGCCCGCATCTGCAATCGCGTCCAGTCGTGTCTGACATAGCCACAGCAAGCCGCCCAGGAGCCCACGAAATGCCTTGAGCTCCGTGGTGGCAAGTGGAGAGTCCCCCTGAGCTGCTCGAATCTTGCCGAGGGGAATTGGTTGAAGGTTCTGACAGAACTCTTCTTGAGACATTCGAATGCCGAAATCGGTCAGCTCGTGCTTGACTCCCACATGGTTCATCGGCGGTTGCTGTCGCGCAGCTCCTCCGAATCTGTCCGAGAGCTTGCTGTGGGATTTGTTGAGCCATTCGTTGCTGCTCGCATTGTTATTGCCGTCAACATAAGATGTCGCAATTGCCTTGAGCTCTCCTGGGGATTCCATCCAGAAGTAGAATCAATCATCAAATGCTGAGGGTCTGCCACCAAGCGTCTCTGTCATGAAGATCTGCATGGCCACCTGGAATGCCAGCGGTGCGTCGTTCAGCCCGTGCATCGCCTTGAGACGCTCCAGAGCCCACATGTTCCAATTGCCTTGCTGCGAGGGAACGTGGAACGTCTTAGGATCGATGTTCTTGAGATGTCGCCAGACGTTGGCCGGTGGGATGATGTGCACCTGCCGCTCCGGGGTCTTGATGCCGCGCTTGCGCAGAACCTCGTGCATATCCTTGAAAGGTAGACCCTTCAGGAATGCGCCTGCGACGTCCGAGCTTTCGACGGTGAAGTCGTGCATCGCTGCCGACGAAACAAGAGGCCGCTGTGACAACCGAGTCGCCGTAGTAGCTCGTTTCGAGAGCGATGCACCTTGGCCGTCAGGAAAGCCTCTGGCGCACAGTCTGCTTTTGACGATCCACTTCATCTCGTTGCCAACGTTGATCTGCTTCCACTTGCGAACCCAGGCGCAATTAACTGGATCCTGCTTGCACTTGCTCATGGGTATCGGTTTCCACGCGGTAGCCTCGACGAGCTGCTTGATCTCCTTGAGGTCTGCTGCCTCGACCAGGTCAAAGTGTTCGCCACGTCATTAGGCTTGGGGATGAGTGATTCTGTGGCCGATGCGAAGCACTCGCCAGTGAAGATATCGAGATAGAAGCAGTGGTCCTCAGGAAAGGGTCCATCAAATGATATGTGCGCCTGACTGCGGGTCCAGCTGCTTGGCATTTCGTCGCCGTCGGCGAGGTTGAACCCTTCAACGTCTGAGAGAAAGTGTTCAGCTATGAGCTCCTGCTGCTCCGTCATGGACTTGTGTTGCTCACTCCCGTAGTCCTTGAGCTCAGGAACTAAGTCGATGCGCTTGGTGAAATACTGGCGATGTTCGAGTAGTTCTTGCCAAACCGAGCAGTGGAACATCAGACGATACAGAGTGCAAGTCCTCACTCTTGATACCATGAGTAGACCGAGACCTATCATCGTGATCTCGATTGTAGTCGAAGGTCTTGTCTTCGTCGTCGTCGTGAGACTGCTGTTGAGGGTAGTCGATGGTGGCGTCCGGTGAGCTCTCCTGTACTGGAAGATGAACCGATTTGGACCGCTCGTCGTCGTGCTGCGGGTGCTCCATTGTCGGCTCTGCTGCTCCATCTGCTTCCGCTGCCTGATCCGAGTGAGGTGGATGCTCGGCAGTGGGTTGAGCATCTGCTTCTTGTACTTGTTCTGGTCTGGTAGAGTTGGATACTCAATGGTAGGTTGTTCCGCTGCGTCATGTGCTTTGACTCGAGTCCGTGTCGAGTCTGCGTGTCCTGCTCCGATCCTGATCGCCGACTGGATCGGTACCTTCACCTTGAGCTGCTTCCGCGATCGGTGGTGCAGGTCTCTGCTCGCCTGACGACGCTTCCGCTTGTGAGTCACTCGTGGGTGCTGTAGGTGAGCTCGTGCCAGAATTGTCGAACTTGACGCGCTGATCTCGTCGCTCTCGTATGCCGCGCTCCAGGATGGATGTCTGTGTCCGAGACCTGTCGTCGTCACGTTCACGAGCTTCTGCCTCTGGTGCCGCAAGTTCTGAGCGGGATGCGCCCATGCCCGCAGGTAAGTCTGGAAGAGCCACTTGTCGCCAGTCCGCTGGAGCTGGAGCTTGAGGTGCTGGAAATATCGGTGCCGTCGGGATTTGCCGAGGTGGTGCCAATGCCGTAGGCGATGTAGGTGCTCGACGTGGTGTTGGACGTCGCGGAACAAACTCTTCGTCAGATATGTTGATATCGTGATCTGCCGCCACAGCTCGCTTTTGCCTGCCATCTGGCACAGGTCGACCTGGTCGATCATCCGGCGGTCGAGGAGGCGCTGGTGGCGCCAAGATAGATGTGCCTGACCTTGACATTGTCTCGAGCGTGCTGTCCATGTGCCGTGACTGATCAGTCGGCGGGAAAGCTGACCGAGGTGCCGCTGGCTGTCGAGGTATCTGCGTTGGTCGTCCTGGAGGCTGTGGAGGCTGAGGAGGCTGTTGTTGTTCGTTAGTTGCCATGTCTGTGTCGTCGTAGCCTGGGGCTTCCACCGCTCCGTCGGAGGCGGTGATGGCAATAACTGCGTAGGAGGTGTCCAGGGCGCGTCGTCTATCTGCTCGATGCTCGAGATATCCGAGAGGTCCGGTACTGCGTCCTGAATCACGGTCTCCTCGTACTGTTCTGAGACACAGATGATGAACGAGTAGTTGCTCGGCGTGTGTGGCAAAATAGTGGCCAGCCGCAGAGTATGTCCCAGGTCCACTTGTCGTGCTTGATAGCTGAGCCGATCTCGTCGAACCCATGCTAGAATAACTCCTCGCCTGATGCCATGGTAGGTGTTGATGTTGTGCAGCTGTGTGCCAAAGCTGTTGTGCCGCCAGCTGCAACACAACCTCGCCCACTTGAGCTGCCAGACGAAAGACCTCGGGAGTGTTGACCTCGAAATCTTCCGGTACAGCAATCTGCATACCATTGATGTCGTGAACCATTCCGACCGTGGCCGCGTCCGAGAGAATCTGCACTTTGGTGTTGTTGGCCTCTGCGATGCGCTGCTCGATGACTGCCTTCTGAACTGCCGCCTTGGCCATCATCCTGAGCCTGAGGTAAGACTCGAAGGTGTCTGGCGTGGAGTCGCGCGCACCATCGATAGCAAGAGTGGAGTTGGAGCCGTGATCAAAGAAACCACGAGGGTTCTGTCTTTGTAGGCACTGAGATGGTGTGTAGCCGCCGTACTCGAGCATAAAGTTCTGGCACATCGTACACTCGAACGCTATGTCTTCGTCGGGAACCACGAGACCTCGCTTGGCCGCGCTCACCTTGCACTTCAGCGCAGATGTCCTGATGAGGCCGATGTGTCGTTCTGCCAGTCCTGTGACTGCGTGCTTGCCTGAGTCGTCAGAGCCGCCCAACTGTCTGTCTATGCTGTAGCGGTCGCACACTACTGCAAAGTCGTCTGAGCGTACGCCGCCTTCTTGGTCGAACTTGATGCACTTGGGAGGTCCGAAGTAGCGAAACCAAGCCCGTAACATCGCCTGAGCTATGTGGAACGCGTCTTTCTCGGGTAGTACATCGGCCAACTTCCATCTGATCGCCTCGTCAACCATGAGTAAGAAGGTATTGCCGAATATGAAGAAGAGGTCGCAGACCATGACTTCGCCCAACCATCCTGCCAACTCTGCGCGGTACTTAGGCTTGGTTACTTTGAGGGTAGCTCTTTGGGAGATGTTATAGAGGATAGGGGGTATAGCCTGCGCGCCGCTGCCTCTGGCTCAAGGCACGCGCGCCATATTTGCCCGGACACTTACCTTTGTGTTCGCCATGTGCTGGAAAGATCATTACATCGATCTTATCTTATCCTATCCATCCACTCCCAATGGAATCGGATGCTTTTTTTGACTTGCCAGAGTCATTTCAGACTTGGTAGCGGAGCTGGCCGCGCTCTCGCGCGGTCAGCTCTTGCTCTTCTTATCCTCGCGCTATCCGGCGCGATCTTCGTGACCAACTACCACCCTGCGCCACCGCTCCAACTACATTTACGAGGATCAGTTCAAGAGCAAGAAGCAACACGAGAGGTACGACGTCTAGACAACAACATTGGTACCATATACGCTTCATCACTACGCTACTACAAACCGCTCGGCAACGAACCAAAAGCGCAGTACTTGAAGCAGAGGCGGGGAGACCCGCAATATAAAGCGCCTCGTAGACTTGACAAGGCGTTACAAGCCCTACCCCAGCGCGGCAACGCGCCTGATAACCACCCATATCTTTACAGCCTTGGGTTGGTTATCTTCGCCATCATATGGTTTGCGCTGGGGGCAGCAATCGGACACATGCGCCGAGGAGACAACAGCACCTATGGGCAAACACATGGCCCATACTGGGACCCTCAAGGCAACGTACCTTTCCGCGAATACGTTTATGAGGTCAACGCGTGGCTTAACGTCACAAGCGGACGCATGACGCCACAAGCCCAAGCAGCCGCCATACAACGCGGCCTGGAAGGCCTAGCGAGGACACTCGCCATGAGGGTACCGCCTGACATTATAAACTATGGTGCGGACATCGATGGTGTTCACACCGACCCAGTAACCTACATTATGTTCCTCTTAAGCATGAAGTTCGAACGCCTGGAAGATGAGCGCCAGCTCACTTCAGGCACTCAGCTCATCGACTTTCATGTGCCTCACGGAGAACAAATCGTCGTAACCCTTACTCGGTTCGAGATGGCCTGTCTTGAGGCACAGCCGGTGGGTTTTGACTTTCCCAACTTCTAACTGCTCGCTACTATCCTGTTCCGCGCCCTAGGCGTTGGCAATCAGCGAGCCATGCAACTCTTACAGCCACTCAACCACCAAATGCTCCGAACACAACAGCAGTATGACGAATTGTGTGAGAGGATGCGTTCGATAGGCCACTTGTCAGAACGGTCTCCTGGTAACATAGGATCAGTGTTTGGAAAGGGGAAGGGGAACTGGCAGTGGAAACATCTATACTACCTTAACCACTGAAGCTCAGCCTGGCAACGGGCCCTCAAACATATGGGCCGACGATCCTGGAGAATCTACTGTCCTATAACAGGGGATCGACCACAACCAAGCTGGGCAACCAGCCCTCCTCCTAGAGAACCTCAACCACACCGTTCCCTAGGGGGTGAAGCAAGTCCCCTAAGCGACGGTGTATCCACCAACCTAGGTAACGACGACTTCGGCTCCGGCACCGACACCGATACCATATCATCAGATGGTATCGAACCCTTATATTGGTCAGATATCATGCAAATGAAAGGGGACAATCAGCGTGCCGAACACCTGTTCTAGTTATTACAACAAGCAACGCGTAGGTGGAGGAGGCTTACACGAAAACCAGTGCGTCGTGTTAGGGGGGGGATACGGAGGAGCTTCAAAGGAAAAAGGTAAAGGCAAACGGGGTCGCCGAAGGTTGAACGGACGAGGCATCTCGGCATTCCTCCAGAGGCTTTCAGATGATCAGTATGATGACATATATTTTTCGGGGGACAAGGCCATGGAAAAGGCCGCATGGAGACCTCAGGCAAAGGTAAAGGTAGGCGGGGGAACCCGCGAGGTAGAGACGGCCAGATCCTAAAGTGCCATGAGTGTGATAGTACCGATCATCTTGTAAAGGATTGTCCAGCGAAGGGAAATGGAACGGGCAGATCGACCGAAGTCCATTTAGGCTCAAGTGAACCGTCTATTGAATATCTGAGCCTCCAAGATTTCGAGGCTGTGGAACAGATATTTTTTCACTTGGGCTCGCAGTGTGGACAATTTGGATGAGCTCGAGGCGTACGGCCATGGGCTGTACGCGTACTACCTCGAGTACCTCCGCAGGTTTGTTATCGGAAATATCGAGCTTACGCCTGTGGAGAACGGAACGCTGGGAAACCAGCCCCTATCTTTCTTCGACTGGATGTTCGGTAACCCAGGCAACATCATGGCCTACGAGAGCAGCGACGAGGAGGTCACTGTTGAGGCCTCGCCTTCGGAGGTTGACCACAACCTTCGACGCAGGCCCACTCCAGTATATCCTCCAAAATATGGTGATCTGATGGAATTAGAGGCTCAAGCATTCACCGTGGGCGTGCCAGGAAACCCACACGTACCACCTGGCATGCTCGCGCCAGGCGAGTACGGACCGCACGCGATATTGCAGACTCTCATGCAGATGCACGCTGTACTGGTCGTAGCGTATCCCGAGAGTCAAGAGAGTGTCGAGAGTGGCCACATGATGCTACAAGACACCGATACCTGTGACGACTCGGAGTTATTGTTAGCGGCCCTTACTCTCATCGACAGCGTGCGACATGCGTGGTATTCTAGAGGGAGATGGCGCCAAGCCTTTGAAAGGGCCATCTCCATGCGTGGACAGGCTCTCCCTCTGCCAGGATGGGGTCTCCAGGCGGCGGGGCTACAGCCCAACCACACGGCCATGCGAAATGTTATCGGGCAGCCTTCATATGACTATGATCATCTCGAGGCGCACGCTATGCTCGGTAACGAGCCTGAGCCGACTACCGTACCGCCGTCTCCGGGACAGCCAAGCGATGCTCAGACGCCTGTACAGCAGGGAAACCTGCCAGTCCCGGCTGGGCCAATGACCATTGTCATTGGCAACCCTAAAGACGAGGAGGTGGACTATGACCCAGACAGTCCTGACGCATTACCACTCGCACAAGAGCAAATTGTGCCAGACTCCAGTCAGCATGGGGACCTGCCTGCTCAAGATGCGCCGCCTGCGGCCCCGCAGGAACCCCCGCCGGCTCCTGCTCAGGCTACGTCGGCGGCATCATCTGATGAACATGCCAGGAGGTCTCGCTCGCATCCACGCCTGAGGGACGACCCTCACCCTCAAGCACGGCTCCCACGCGAATGGAGACAAGCAGCCCCATCAGAGCATGCCTCTCGACGAGGGGGTCAGTTGCTCGCCTACAACGACCCTAGGCGTCAAACGGGTGAGCACTCTGCCTTTGGAAAAGGCAACCCAGCCTACAGGGGCGCCCAAGGCAGGTCCATGCGGGGTGGCTATCAGCTCGCGACGAACATTCGCCGTCCTGAGATAGAGGCAGTGCGGAAACAGCTGCGGACCATCATTGAGGAGCGCAATCGCTACAGGCCAGACGTGGTCTGCGGCCCATGCTCACAGCCATTCCAGGAACACAGACCTGGGTGTCCTGTAGGTCTCAATGAGGGCTTAAGCCCGGACAGAGGCCGCACTCCTGCAAAGGAGGGTCATCCACCGTTGGTTCATATGACCCAAGCAGAGATCGACGAGGTCAATCGTCGTCTCGGAACCACGGCTCACAGGAGCTCTACGGCCGAGGAGGCCACACCTCCGCGGGGACTTGTGCCGATGACCCAGGAAGAGAAAGATGCGCTCAATCGTCTTCCTGGAATGCGGGGAAGCCCGCCTGGCGTCTCCAGTCAGGCCCAACAGCAAGAGATGATGGATGGCGATGAACAGGAGATTCAGCGAGCCGCAGCAGAAACGGAGCGCAAGCGAGTGGCAGAAGAACGCGCCCGCGAGGCAACTCGCCAAATGCTGCTGGAGTCACAGAGGGGGGCAAGGAAGCCCCCGCTCCAACCGAAGGCCAAAAGCGAAACACGAGCACCTAGGACGCCTTCGGGGGAAAGACAGAAAGCGTCGACCCGCTCAGAGGAACTCGGGTTCGATGTGCAGATTGGGAGGCCCCGTTCGGAAGTGCCGAAGTCACCGACTCGTGCAGCTCCTGCACAGAGACCCGACCCTAGGCAACAACCTCAGGACTCCGTGGAGATCCGCAGACGACAGCCTAGCCGTAGCGGCTCTATCGCCGGCAAGGCCAAGGCATTCGAGCGTGCAGGGTTGACCCCTACGCCGGCCTCGCCTGTGGCGACAAGCTCCAAGAGATCTGAGGAAGGTGCTCTGTCTAGGGGTACCTGGGTGCCTAAGATCACGGGCAGCGCCGGCCGAGAGACACTGCGGGGAAACCCGCCAAGCGCTGCAGCCGCAGCGTCCTCATCCTCAGGAGCCGCAGCCTCATCGGCGACAGAGGCTCCTTTGCGGGGAAACCCGCCAGAGGATAAGCTGCATCGCCCAGGGGATACTTCCTTTACTAGCGGGAGTCAGGCGTTAATCAATGATCGACGTGCCCTGCGGAATCTTCCACCGATGCGCTCGGTGGATGAGGCGTTCATGGAGAGCTGCAGGCAGAACAATATTGTTCCGAGAAGTAATCATACACTCAAGCAGCCTAGTAAATGCCTCAACAAGATCTGCAGACACGCGCCTGACAGACCACACAATCCAGTGTGGAGCCTTGAGACGTTCGACGATCATGACGGATGGATCAATCTCTATGAGCTCGTGCACGAGTTTCCGTGGCACAACGGACGTACGAGACAGGACGGGTACAACCCGAGAATGGATGATGCCAAGGTCATCGCCGAGACCTGCTACCAAAGAACGGTTGACCAGATGGCTGCCATCTTGATGGCGATCGTCCACGTCCGCGAGGCGGACGGTGAGGAGAAGCAGCGTCTGCAGTTCAAGGTCCTGGTGCGAGATTCTGGCACGTCCGATATATTCATCCGTGCCTCGCAAGGGCACTCGTGGACACTCAAGGCCCCTTGGTCGTTGTACAAGTACATAGTACTGCACGCAAATCCTGCCGGGAGACCGGCCCCATACCCCGAGGTTGCCATGCACGGCGCACGGTGGGCAGCCTTTGAGGGCATCATGTGGCATGTCCTTTCCTGCCGCAAAGAACACAACACCAAGGAGAGAGGGACCTGCCGATCACACATCCACTTTGGTCCGACGCTTCGTTGTCGCGGCGTGCAGAATGGATGGGGCCCCGATTCTGAGATCGTTATCTTTGTGCACTGGCTCCAAGCCCTGAAGGGCGGGATCGACTTTTGCTGGTCCGACAATGGGGTTCTCTTATCAGAAGGAAAAGACGGCATTATTGAGCCGTATTACATTACATACGTGGAGGAACTCTCCACAGGAAAGCAATGGCGGAACCCAGAATACATGGGTAGTCGCCATGCACGCGTCTCCACTGCCATAATGACGGCACCGAACAGGTGGACATCTGTGGACAGTGCTAGTATTATGCACAGATGGTCTCTTGACCGAGATGCGAATGAGTCTCATGCGGTTCATGGTCAAAGAGAGGTAGGGGGCCATTATAGCCCAACAGTGCTGGGAAACCAGCCCGAAATCCACCAGATCCTCATGATCAACGAGAGTGAGGCAGGAAGCGCGGCTCCAAGCCGTGCTCCAAGCCAACGGCCTAGTGCCATATCTTGGCAGGTCCTCAGCACCTCGGATCTGGATCAGATCGCGGCTGCTCTAAATCCTGAGCGGGTGGAACAGGTAGCGGACAGACTGTGCCAGCAAGATCCCTGGGCCGCTGGTCAGGGAGCTATGTTCGCCATGGTGACGCGCAACCGCCAGGCCATGCAGGGGAGCCCGCCCGTTGATGGACTCAGAAACGACATGCCCGAACCGCAGGGAGACCCGCAAACGTTCGGCCGCATCTTCGGAGAGCCTGCTCGGTTCGAGCAGATGCCAGGGAGCCCCTCGCATAGCATGCACACACCGAGGGGCATGGCCCCAGTGGCGACACCACCAGCACAGTCTCCGTTTGGGACTCCTGGTCGATCTGCCACGAATGGCACCCTCATGGAGCGGATTGCCGCGGCCAGAGCTGAGCATGGCACAGCTCTTTTGAGCATGATGCCACCGGGCACGCCAACGAGTCTGCAGGGGAACCTGCCTGGCACTCCAGTGCACCACCGATCTTTTGCTGGCCAAACCACTGCTGCTGGAGTGCCTGATGACTACTGCGCAAGGGTGGCAGCTGCGGTACAACAGGTGCAGAGTCACAACCTGCCCCACCCGAGCGGTCAGAGGTGGAGGCCAGCCTGGTCCTGGGAGCCAGAGGGTGCGAATCCACTTGGCCCTGCTCGGCAACGAGCCTTTATCCCGGCCTTCAGTGCTCATCCGAGCATGGCTCAGGGCCAGGGGCCAGCGCCAGCACCAATGGATCCGCCACTGTACCCAGACGGGTCTAGAGTCCCGAACAGATTTGTTCGCGAGACCGCGGATCAGTTTCATAGCCTCACGAATGTGCGCTGCAGTGATCAGTCCATGTACCCGCACGTGGCTTTAATGCCTGCACCAACGACGCCAGAGGTGGCCGTCCAGTCTACTGCCCACTCGATATCATCAGGCAGTAGGGGAGTACCAGACTACATCAGGCAGACGTACCACACTCAACAGGCGTGTTTTAGGCGCAGGCCGCGGGGCAGAGTGCACGTGACCAAGCACGCGCAGCCGCACTTGAGGTCACGAGGAACAGAGGCTCACCCATGCGAGGAAACTCGCCAGCCGTGTCGCCCGCAGCCTCCACAACGGCAGCTCCTCTAGCAGTTTTTGCCGTAGCGCCGGAGGTACTGGCCCCCGCAGGAGATCCTCCAGCTGCTTTCCTGGGCTCCGAAACTGTCCTGGAGCGGCAGC
The DNA here is from genome assembly GCA_963575745.1 of Prorocentrum cordatum. Classification (NCBI taxonomy): domain Eukaryota; class Dinophyceae; order Prorocentrales; family Prorocentraceae; genus Prorocentrum; species Prorocentrum cordatum. The sequence goes on along the minus strand of CAUYUJ010015798.1, from coordinate 13,997 downwards.
GGCGGGTGTGCCCTAGAGCGGCAGACGTGGAAATCTATACTGGGATGGAAGACACCTGCGCGGTATGTCTCGAGGAGTTTCTGCCGAGGGAGAACATCTACCGCTTGAGGTGCAACCACCTGTTCCACGAGGAGTGCCGGAACTCGAATGTGGTGGGCCATGTTGCGAATCAGCGAGAAGGAGACCCTCAGCAACCAGTGTGTGCTATGTGCCGAGCGCCAGGCATTATAGCGTCACCGTTCCCATGGACCGGCTCCGTCACTCAGGCTCCCGAACAGGCAGCGAGGGAGCTGCGAGATCTGAGGAGCATGGTGGAGGAAATGACAGCCAGTATGCTGGGCAGGCAGACAGCACAGTCTCAACAGCGGGGAGACCCGCCGGAGGAGGTGAGGACGCCGATGGAGACGGGATACTTCGATCAGCTTATCCCGATGACGGCGCCACAGCAGGGAAACCTGCCCAATACCCCACCTGTGCCGATCCCTCCGACTCATTACGAGCCTGGAGTCGGGCAGGTGGCTCCTCCGATGTCACCCCAAGGTGGGGGTGGGGCCGAGCTGCCACTGGGCCCCGAACAACTGCGAGAACTGCGTGTTCGCCACTTCCAGACCCAGATGGACAATGCACACACCACGTTCATGCCGGACGCCGATAATCCTGAGAGCGAGTCGTTTGACCTCTCAGACTCTTCAGTGGCGACAGCGGCAACAGCAGTCAGGGCCGTCGAACTCTCAGCCACGAACCACGAGTTCGACGAGTTGTTGCAGTACAGGGACCACCTTACGAGTGAGGGATTACAGGACATCGCCCTTCATTCGTACTTGACGCTGACGCGGCGCACTACCCGCGAACAGTACACGAGCATACGTGATGAGTATGCCAACTGGCGGGAGGAACAGGGCGCTCAAGCCCAGAACGTGTCGTACTTCCAGTACATCGACCTGGCACGTATGGCCGCAGGGAGGCCAGGTGCCAGCACGATGCGGGGAGACCCGCCAAGAAGCACGACCGAGATGCGGGGAAACCCGCCAGACAGCGCAGCCGGCACGTCAGAGACAGTGCACATCAAGCAGCCGAGTAAGACATTTCTTGAGGATGGTGGAAATTTAATCCTCATAGACGTGGGCTCGAAGATTAACATAATGGGAGAAAATACGAGCCGCAAGTTCGTCCAGGCTGCTGAGGCACATAATGGTCCTTGTACGTTTGAACCTCGTTCTCGATTGAACATCAACGGGGTATGCGAGGGGTCGGCCCCGGCTGATGCCGTGGGCGCCTTCAGCATTGCCTGCGAGTGCCAGGGCTCGACCCAGCTCGACTCGTACAAGACTAATGTTGTGTCAGGCTGTGCCAAGGACCTGCCAGCTATCCTGGGCCTCGACAGTATGCAGGACAAGCGCGCTATCATTGTGCTCGAACGAGGCCAGGAGAAGCTGATATTCCTTGGGATGGGACAGGTCAAGATGGAACTCCCCGAGGGCTCCAAGATCATGCCGACAACGAAGTTGCCATCATGACATTTGTCAATCAGGTGTGATCGATTTGGAGCCGCGGGGCAACCCGCCTCGAGTACAAGTACAACGTCGTTTCAGACGGTGCTGACAGGCGAGCCGTTCCGTCCGCAAGAGCGCCAACAACTGCAGGGAAACCTGCCTCAAGGGTTGCTCGCGATACTCGCCAAGGCGACGACGAGAGGCGACATCACCGATGATCTGGAGACGTTCGATTGCTTCGTAGCCAGGACACTGGCCCAGCATGGCGGACTTGTACCCATGGATGCTGTATGGTCCCGCCGGAAGATAGTGATGGGATACACGAATCATGAGTTGCAGACGGTCAACGACGCAAGGTCGAAAGGCCGATTGAAGCAGCCGATGGATAATCCATCCATGCTGGCCACGTTTGCGGAGCAATCCGCCTCTGAGGCTACCGCGCGCTGCAGTGCAGAGCTCCAGCATCTGGGGGGATCCCAGATGCTGGCAGATGTTGCAGGCGCATCTTCTTCATCTTGAAGATGGCAGGGCGACGCTGCCCCCTCGCTGCCTTGCCTGATAGCCGAGAGGCCAGGGGGTAACAAGGACATCGGGGCAACCTGCCATAGTAAGAGAGCTTTCGTTATCGAAGATACGAGAGAGGCTTGCGCTGACCTCCGCACCCGAGGATACATCTGTGATCGCATTTCCCACAATGAGCTCATGACGACTGTGGGCACATATTACCTGGGTGCGGTGTTCAGTTGGGGTTATATTCTAATATGGGTTAGTACCCCGGGTGACTGGTACGTACGAACCCCAGGAAACAGAGTAGCCCCACACTGGTCGCGCATTCAGAACCTTCTGACAAAAGCCAAGAAGCTCCGCATGAAAATTATAGTGTTTGGACCCCCAGGATACGTTTGGAAGTTATCTCCACTACGTGATACTCTGGAAGATCTTAAGTTGACGGTGGTACGGATGCGGTTATGTCATCTCGGTATTAGGTTTGATATACAAGACAATGCACCGAGTGGCACCTGTATGCAGGTAGCCACATCGATACCGATTCGCGCTGAGTTGGGGGCATCTACGTGCAAACTGGCGATACCACAACATGTATTGGATTGGTACGGCCAAACGGTACGACATGCTGAGTGGCGAGCCCAGACACGCATCACACTTATCCGTCACCTCAACGACAGAATCCTGGGAAGCAACACTACGCACGGAAACTTGCCCATATACTTGAATACCTACACACGTACGGATCACAACATACATCATTATGTGACGACCAATACGACCAATAAAGGAGGACCGAAATGGTCTGATGTCATCCGACGTGTAACGATTAACCTGGATACCAACGCGGTCATTCAGGATATCGCAGTAGCCGATCAACCAGCGGGATATGATTGGCATGCACCACTACCTGCAGGGGTTGCCAACATCAGTACACGGATGTATTGGCAGCCCGAGGAACCGGTCATGCTCGGAAACGAGCCTACTCAATCACCACAGAAACGTAGACGCGTCATCATAGATGACTGTCCTTCTCCCCTCCCGACTCTGGCGATTGACGCAGGCACCCACTCATCAACGACGATGGGCACGCAGACCGGTGAACAGGACGAGCAAGTCTTACCTGCGGAGTCGCGTATCCAACAGAAGGAAAGGCTCAAAGCCGAAAAGGTGGCAGGCATCAAGCCTCGCCGCATCAAAAAGCACGTTGAAGATGGAAACGATGATTGCGGTGACGACTTGTCAGGACTCGGACAGGATCTTACGGCGACCTGGAGCACTGACGTCCCTGTCGAGCTGATTAGCTCAGATGAGGAAGATGACCTGTTCCTTACCCTCCCCACATCTATGCCCGACACACACGCGGACATATACAGCATAGTGGTTACCCCATGTTATGGTCACAACAATTACGTAGATATGTTGGAGCTTTGTGGAGGTGAGGGTGGCATTTCAGAGCTTGCCTTCTCAAGGGGTGTCTCCTCAGGAGGCAACTTAGACAAGACCACGTGTGTCGACCTGGGAGATCCCTCGGTGCAGCGAGCTGTAGACCACTACTCCGCAGTATGCCACGTACGAGTAGCCGTGCTACAGCCCAGCTGCCGCACCACAGGGCCACCAGCCTACTACAACTACAAGGCCAACTATAACCCCTGGGAACAACATCATAAATAAGATTTCCCACACATAACTTATTGTGGTAAAATAGCTGTTACTCAAGATAATGCACGGAGGTGGTTTATACGCGAACAACCCACAGGCACATGGGTGGATTATATTTCCCAATGGAAAGAACTTGCCGACCGATCACATATCACGACCGTACGCATCGACCAATGTGCGACGGGACTTAAAGATACGGTTGGTGACTATATCAAGAAGCAGACAAATATCACCAGCAACGACGAGACAATTCTTAAACCCTTTGAGCGACTCAAGTGCAACGGTCAGCATGTGCACGCACAACCGTGCAACAGGGAGCTTTCACTGGCACAAAAATACACTCGACGACTGCAGCCTGCCTTTGTGGAGGCCGTCTATCCGGCGAAAGCCATCGACACCACGCGCGGAGACGCGCCTACACGAACTGCGCATGCTTACCCTGCTGACCTTCCTGATCAAGCTGAACCAGGAGAGGGTATGAGGCGCGTCGGCGATCGTATCATCCCAAAAGTGGCTACATGCCCAGCGTGCATCGACAATGCCCGAAAGGACAGTCCCAGCCACAACAGAGATCCTACACAGTGTAAGTATCACGACCCTATCTCTGCACGCTGGCCATGTCCTGCATGCCATAGGGATCTTACGAGAAGCAAGGGTGTTAAGAACCACCTCGACACGGAGCCCGGCAAATGCCGTTTTGCCGAGCCGTTCAAACTCCCAGATGATCATGATCCCGAGGGCCGCAATGTGCCAGCTTGGTGGAAACCCTTGCCCAAGCCTGGGGAGGGCCAAGCTTCGGCATCGGGTGGCCGTCGGGGCGCTCGCGCCAGGCCACCGCGACCACGAGCCTTTGGGAACGCTGATCCTACATCTGGCGCCAGCAGTTACGACTTGCTGCGAGACGCGCCCGAGCGTGGAAACACGCCCTCCGCGTCTTCGGGCGAGCCGCCACAAGTCGCGGCCCGCCGTGGTCGCCTACAAGGCGTGCCTCCACCACCAGATGCAGTTGACGAAGGAGACCGATTGCGGAGAGCTACGAGGAACCCTGTTGCCTCAACCGGCTCGGGGGCTCCACGACTGCCTCACTGGGCGAGTTTTTGCATCCAGCGCAGTCTGCAAAACCTCCGCAGTCACGAACCTCGCGTAGTCAAAAAGGAACTCCGTAAACTGCACTTACGGTGGTATCATGCGAAGGAACCCAAGATGAGGCTGATCCTAGATAAACTCGGACTGGATAGCGTTCGATTAAATATGATCAAAGAAATCTGTGACACATGTCGGGAATGTAGAGCATGGGAACGTCCAGGTAATTCTACGCGACCTTCCGTAAGCCTTCCTGGGAATTGGCTTGGCGAAGGCGAAGTAGATCTCATGTCTTACCAGAAACGGACCATATTTCATATTATGGACCGATGTATCCGCCTGGCAGCAGGATAAGAGATTCCTGATCGAGAACGTGACACTATACTCGACGCCTACCACTACTGCTGGATTGCCTATCGTGGACCCTTCAAAGTCTTGTATTCAGATGGAGAAGGCGCCCTCAACAATGACACTGCCAAGGCCATGATGGCGAACAAAGGTACGACACTTCGTATCCGAGCGCCTGGCCAACACGCGACCTCGATCGAGTCGCGCAACGGCATTCTTATGGGGCACTCCATCTGTTTGAGGAAGAGCTGAACAGACGCAACATCCCCATTGTAGTTACTAGAGTATTGGCTGAAGGCATCTTCGTCACCAACGCTTTCACGTTTTACAACGGAGTATCGCCGTGCCAGGCGCACACTGGGCGACAGCCCTCTTTTCTTCCTGACCTCGACACCCATGGCTTTCCTAAGGGGCCCGAGACGTCAGGCCACGAACGAGAACGCCGTGTGAGGGAAGTTAGCCTGGAAGCAATAACTCAAGCCACGGCGGTAGATAAGACAAATCGTGCTCTCAGGGCTAAGACGGCCCCAGATGGTGCTCGCCTTTTCTCAGCTGGGGACTTGGTCGATTAGCACCGACCTACAGCCACTAAGGACGACCATGGAGGCTGGAATGGCCCGTTTCTTGTGATCCGTAACGTGCCTGAACGAGGACACGTCGTCGTCAAGGCAGCATCGCGTGAGGTAATTGTAATGTACCCTGATGCTCGCCACACGCTATACATTGAATGCCTTCTTACCAGGGAACTTGGCATGGACAACGTGGCCATGCAAACCGTCCTTACATATGTGGCACACCTTGGTGCAGGGAAACCTGCCAAAGTCTTTGGCTATATTCCAGACTACAAAGGAAACCTCAATCTTTCCGACGACAGCAAGTTTCACTCGCGCGTACACCTTGCACTGCAGTATCTCGTGCGAAATTATTTCCGAGTTGAACGTGTAGAAGCCGTGAGATTGGCCGAGAGCGTGTCCAATCTACCTGCAGTAAAGTACGCCACCGGGTCTACACTCATCCACTACGACAATGATGTTCACTCAGCCTTCAACTATTATGAGTGTGTGGGCACCGGCCTGAACATCTCAAACCACTGGTAGCACTCGCTCCAAACTCATCCAGTGCCTGACGTCACAAGTTCCTTCCCTAGGATTTCATGACGGTCTTGCCAAGTATCAGCACTTGGGCACAACGTCTGGAGAACACGACCAGCCTGGAGACAGGGCTCCTCCAGACACCCCAGGTGTTTCATCGCCAAGTGAAGGTCGCCTGTTTACAATCTACGAAGAAAGCGAGGAACACGACATCGAGGCAATGATGATGGAGGAATGGTACGATGAGTTACGTATGGGCCTTCATCCCACAACGGTTATCAACGACTACCTCTACTGCGACCCAACAACCATGCTGCCCGACCAATGCGTCTTGGTCTCAGCATCCGTGGACGAGGAAGATACCGTAGTGTCGGAGATGCTCGGAGACGAGCCTGAACTACAAGAGCCCTGTCTTATCTCTCTATGCTCGACTACACCTGACGAGGGCTATTCTCTTGAGAGTGATGAACATGGTCTCTATGTTGAGCTATGTTTCACGCCAGAAATGTCAAAGGTAGTGTTGGATCAGACCCAACTTGCACAGCTTGAAACAGACATGGTCGCAACGACGAGAGTATATGCATCATCGGCTGCTAAACGTGCTGTGGTAGTCAAGGAAGACGACCTACTCACCAAAGCCGATATCGCAGCACATCCTAAAGAGGTTAGTGAAGCCCTGTACACCGAACTCAATATCTGGCTTGACAACCGATGCTTTGAGATGTATGACCTATCTAAGGCTTCCAACATTATGACATCCAGATATGGGTACAAGTGGAAGTTTGCGAAGGTAGGCACCGATAATGTTAGAACCATCCGTCTTAGACTTGTCCTTCGCGGATTCATGGACGTGGAGGCGTTCGATGTAGAAACCTTCTCAGGAACTGCTCGAAGACAGTCCCAGGGGCTCCAGGCAAATGAGGCGGCATGTCATTCAGAATGGATCTTAGCATCTATGGATATCGACAAAGCGTTCCTCAAAGGACTGACCTATGAGGAACTTGCTCATGCCACCCGCGAGGAAACTCGCATGGTTTGCTTCACCCTTCCACCAGGAAGTGCCCAGGTGCTTCGTGCACTACCAGGCTTCGCTTCTTGCGATGAGAGCCGACGCTGCCTCAGGTGTCTCATGCCAGGAACGGGTGCAAAGGGCGCCCCAAGAGCGTTCTCCCTCAAGCTTCGTACGACCACACGAGCTATAGGCCTCACACCGACAAGTTACGATCCTGAGTTTGAATTCAGTCAGGATCTGTTAACGGCAAAACATTTCGACGACATCAATTTGACAGGCCTAGAGGAAAAACGTAGATGACTATGTACAACGTGTCGAAAAGGCGTTTGGTAAATGCAGGCTTAACAAACATTATTACACGAACTGCGCCGTTCGCTACACGAAGAATGAACAAGGGGATGTGATCATGGATCAAGACGAGTACCTTAAACAACTGCGCCCCATCACACACCCTGGACTTACGGGAGCGGCGGCAGACACCACAGCTACCAAACTCATCACTGACATGTTCGTTAGCCTGCGAGGAGCTCTCGCTTATGCCCTTCTTACTCAAGTCTGGCTGATGGTGTATGAGGTCTCTTTCCAGAAGATCCAAGAGCCCACCAACTTACAAGTCAGACGACTGAATGCTGTGGCGCGAAAGCTGATCGGCAGCCCGAAACGCATCGCCTTCCCTCGGATGCAACCGGCGAATGAAGTAGACATACACAGTGATTCGGGGTATCGGAAGCTCACCGGAGAGGAGGGCGATGAAACCAAGGGCTACGGTATTCGTGGGGCTAACGTATTACGGCGAGGAAACTCGCCTCAAGGCAAATCCGTCATTCACCTTTGTGACGGACTATGCAAATCACACCGACTGCAGGTGAGGTCCAGCTATGCCGCTGAGGCACTTGCAGCTGCACACAATCTTGATGAATGCTATCCCACGTTCGTCACTCTTCACGAGCTCAAGGCAGGGGCACTGACTCCCCGACAACTACGAGATATGCGTGAAGTTGGAGGCCTAGCTATCAAAGTATCCCTTACTATAGACGCTGAGTCTGTATACGAATCGCTATCCAGCAAAAATCTTAAGATATATAGTGCATAACGTACAGTGGTGTGATACTAGAGACATGACCGCAGATGGGCATGCAAATGGGAGTATCGATCGCGAGCTGCTTTTGGAAGTGATGTCAGGCACTCAGTCATTTAAGTATGACGTGAAGCAGTTTGTCCCCTTTCGCGGCCCCGAGGACAGGAACAAGCCTAAGTCGAAACAGTTTTAGTCTGTCCTTGTTGCCCCCGCGGTCCTGTTTGCCAGCACGGGCGCCTAATACAGAGGCGCCCTCTTAGCTGCTCGGAAACGAGCCATACTTATCGCGCTTGGAAACGAGCCTGTTCAGTTTGGTTCAGGCTCTTTGTTTTAATACCCTTTTGCCTGGAGGGGAATAGCCTGTTTGGCTTACCTCTAGCCGGGCCGATAGCCCCTGTATATCCAAGGGGCTATCCTGCGTGTGCGTGGAAAAGTTTTGCGAGGAAGCTCGCCGGCGAATAATCTCGCCCTTCAGTCTGGTGGTAGGCCAGACTGTGCGTACTGTTTTTCTTGCAAGCAGCTGTGCGCGCGGCCTTTCTAGAGCCTAACGGCTGCGCGGCTTTGCTCTCCGTCTCCTCCCCTCCCGACTTTAAGGGTAGCTCATTGGGAGATGTTATAGAGGATCGGGAGTATAGCCTGCGCGCCGTTGCTTTTGGCTCAAGGCACGCGCGCCCTATTTGCCCGGACACTTACCTTTCTGTTCGCTATGTGCTGGAAAGATCACTACATCGATCTTATCCTATCCTATCCATCCACTCCCCATGGAATCGGATGCTATTTGGCTTGCCAGAGTCATTTCAGACTTGGTTGCTATAGGTGCCCAGTCGTTACTTTCCTCGCATGCTGCAATGACCTGCTGAGCCAACTCCAGGCACTTGTCCGGTACGCCAAGCCGTCTGGGGAACTTTTGCATGCCTGGTAGCTGCTCGTGCCATAGTCGCTCATGAAGACCCTTCAGCAGGCGGAACCGTTCGGCGTCAGACTCCGTCTCCTTCAGCTGTTGCCTCAACTTGGTGAAGTCCAAGCTTGGTGGTGTAGTGATGAGCTTGGGCCTCGGTAAAATCCTCCGTCCAGCATATTCTTCCATCGTAGGTGGTGGTGCATAACCCTGAGCCACGATGAGCCACTTGTGTCCTCGAATGCCGTGATGCTGCTGTGCTGGAGTGACTCCATCAAGTCGTTCCAATGCCGAATATTCCCATTTGTCAATGTCCGCGCCGAGAAAGGTAACTCGAAACGGGCTGTCGTCTATCGAGGTGGTGTTGGATGTCTCCAAGCTGTTCGGCTGAAAGCTGATGCGCAGCGAGTCGACGTCCATTAACGGCCCCAGTAGCTCGATCAACATGTGAGCGGTGCCGTCGGTGTTGTCGCCCAGGTCGAGCTGCTGCTGAGTGTTGGGTGCCGTGCGTATTCCTTTATGCTGTCCTGCCAGATTTGCCAAGATACGTGGCAACCAGATCTGATCGAGATTCTTCAGCTGCTCGTGAATGTTCATGATGAAATCGTCCACCTTAACTCGCCGTAGTCGGTCGTAGGGCAACTTCATCTTGACAGTGCCGTTAGCTGGTCGCTGTAGTGGTTGTATTTCTCGTGTCGTAGGTACTGCAGCTTCTTCTGGTGCCACTGCTGGTGCTGCCGAACTCGATGCAGACGCCGAATTTGCTGGTGGCTGTAGGATATTCTCGTCAGTATTTTCTAATGGTCGTGGATCGGGTGCTGGAGTCGGTGGTGCTAGTTGTCGAGGTGGAGCTGCCGCTAATGGTGCTGCTGCTGCTTTTGCTGCTGCTGGTGCCTTGGCAGCTGGTCGTGTCGACGTCCGCTTGGGATCTGCTTTGGGTGCCAGCTTGCAGTTCCCTGGAACTCTGCTGTGCTCGCGCTCGCCACCGTACTTGCATTTAGGGCAGCCCCAGAAAGCTTCTGTGTCGTTCACCTGAGTGTGTAGTCCAGTGCTGCCAAAGCCATTCTTGCCGCGCTCGGTCTCGTCCTCGTCGATGTGGTCTTGGAGCTGCACTGGTGGAGTCTGGGTCTGCACAATCATAACCTGAGCGATCCTGTCGCCACTGTGGCATGCAACGCGAGACTTGCCACGATTTTCCAGTATCACGATGAGCTCGCCTCTGTAGTCAGCGTCGATAACTCCTCCATTGATGCCGAGACCTTGCCTCAACGCCAGGCCCGACCGAGGCCACAGCTGGCCAGCATCACCTGGAGGTAATGCCAGCTTGAGCCCGGTATGAAATCCACGCCATTGTCCAGGTTCAAGAAAGCCTTCAGTAACCGTAGTGATGTCGTATGCCGCCGCACCGTCGCTGCCGAGCCGAGGTGTCGTTGCCTTCGGGTGAAGTAGCTGAACTCGCACTGCTTCTGTGTTCGGGCCTCCGTGGTGTATGTCAATGTTGTTGTAGACGAGCGTCGCCAACATCAGAGCGCAGGTGAACTTGCGCGCGAACGAGGTGATGTCGCTGATGAGTGCCTGGCACATCGTGCGAGTGTATACCGTAGTCAGAGCTGCGGTCTTGGAGCTCGAACCTGGTACTGAGCCCTCAATAACTGCATGTCGCTGAACTCCATGACCAGGGCATCGTCGAATGGTCTTCTTCAGCTGTATGGTAGCGTCGAGCCTGTAGGGCTTCTCCAAAGGCTCACAGCCGTGAGCACATCCATCAACTCGTCGAGTCCTGTTGTTGACGATGTCCTGATTCTGCCTCAGTGGTGACTGTGTCCAGAGCTGAGAGCGAAGACCATTCTCATTGATGTAGCCATGTCCGTCTTGATCTTGAACTACGTTGTCATGACAAAGCCACTCCAACATGGGAAGCTCTGCTTGTCGTTCGGCTGCCGCAACTCCAGCCCCTCGCATGTTGCTCATGGCCGTCCATAGCCTGCAATCTGGAGACGAGAGCTTCACTATGGGCTTGAAAACGGTCTGGACCTTACTAACTTCCGATGCTCGGGGTTCATCAAATCCCAGCCGTAGCGGTAGTCGACAGGGAAGAGCAATGTGAGTCCGGACCTTGCTGCTGACAGCGAAAGTCGTCCTGATCCAGACCACTGCGCTTGAAATGCCCAAACCACTTGAAGGCCATGATGGACGCGAAACCACTTGTCGAAGCTGTCTGGAGTCACGACCTCGTAGCCTGTCTTGGTGTAGAACTCCTCTGGGATGTCCTTGTATCTCTGCTTCAGCCACGTCACGTGCTCACTGGTGAAATAATCTGGGGAACTGTCCTCCACGTAAGTAAACTTGACCGCTCCAGTGCCGAAGCATGCCGTGATATTCAGATGTACCTGCGAATATAGCTGCGTTGGTCGGTGCACGGTCCACTGGTGCTTCTTGAACCGTAGTGCTGCCATCCCTTGGTGCCGAAGACGTTGATGCCATGAGGTGTGTCTTCTGCGGAGTTGAACTTTGGTCCTCCTGGGTGCAAGTGGAAACTAGAGCCGTAATATCAGTCTTGATAATCTTGGCGTTGATGTTCTTCATTGTGTGCATCAACATCTCGACCACTTGTGCTGAAACCGCTGGTTCCTCACGCTGCTGACCTTCAGGATTGTCCGTCGGCAACAAGTAGTGACTGCTGTCCGTAAGAAGGACTCTGACTACATGCACGTCCGGCGGGTCGCTATCCGAAGCCAGCACCAGAGCCCCATTGCCATCATCAGTGAGTCCGTGCACGAGAAGAGCTCTGTAGTGAACCAGAGGTGGCAGAGGCAACAAGAACGGACAGTTAGAGCCGCTCTCGCCGATGAGGTCGCCCAGCCAGACCAGCGCAAGACGAGAACATTGAGCCTTCTGTGCCACGTGTCCCAGTCCAGTAGTAGGCCTGCCATTGATGCCAGTAAAGCTGCCTGATCCTGGGGTAATTGTGTAGTTCTGAGTGTCCTTGCCGTTGTGCTGCAACAACGTATCTGTGCCGCAGATGCCAGAAGTTGCTCCGGGATCGATGACGAATCCTTTACGCTGTCGACCTCTGACAAGATGGTACGCCTCGAATGTGTCGTCGCGCTCGCTGAAAATGCTGAGGACAAACGCCGAGTTGTTTTTGTCAGTCGAACTTGAACTTGCTTCTGCTCTGCTGGTCGGTCGTGCTGCAGGTAGTTCTGGATACTGCTGCTGAGTGGGTAGGCCCAGTCCGAACTTGGCGTGCTTCTTCTCCTTCCGAAAGAACTTCGAGATAGTGGCTTCACCAAAGTCGAATGTGCGTTCCTGGACAAGTTTGTCGTCCGAGACTGTCGTTCGAGCGTCCGAGGCCTGCTCCGATGGTACGTTCTGCCAGGACCCAGCGTCGCTCAGATCCGGTCGAGTCGGAGGCCGCGATGTCGGTTGCCATGGATCTGACTGCTGCTCGAACCAGGGATCCTTGCCGTAGTGGTCTGCAGTATCCTCCTCAGTAGCCATGCCAAAGATCTCTTCCTCGATCCTTGCTTCTTCTCCTCTGCGTGAGGCCAAGTACCGTCGTTCTGCTACCGCTTCTGGATGTCGATCGGTCCTGTCATAGCCATCTGTCGATGTAGGAGGTGATGGCAGTGTGATGTCCGTCGCCGTCGTGTCATTTACGATGCCAGTGCCAAGCCCGACCAAAAAACCTTTCCTACTGGCAGCCTTGTTGACCGGGAAATCCTTCACACTGTGCCATCGGCTGCCGCACTTGTCACATCCAGAGCTCGATCCTGAATTTCGCGTGTTGTGAACTGTATGTCCAGGTGGAACTGGAGGTTGCTGTCCAGATCCTTCGTGCAAGTCCATCACAAGGCCATGTCGATCATCTGAGCCAGTACCTTTGCCTTTCTTGCCTTTGCCTTTGCCCTTACTCTTGCCCTTGTTGCCGTAATAGTCGCATCCTCGCCGATCCTTGCCACCAGGCTTGCCACGACCGAATGTACGAAATCTGTTCTTGCCCTTGCCGCCTTTGCTAGAGCTTCTGCGACGTTGTCCGTAGCCACCTTTACCGCTGCCGTAGCCTTTGCCTTTTCGTCGCCTTCCATATTTGCCATAGAAAGCCAGATCATGTGGAGGACCGTCGAGAGGGTCGTCGAGTAGGGCTTCTTCGTCATCATATTCATCATCCTGATCTTCGCCGTCGTCATCTTGATAATACCACGCCTGAAACTCGTTGGCACTCCAGGTGCCATCCCAGCAATCGGTAACCATATAAGAGAGATAGTCCATATCTTCAGATGCTAGGTTGAGGTAATACGCCTGCTCGTACGTGTAGTCATAGATGTACCAGTTTCGGTTGTGATCGGTGAAATACTCAACTTGGCTATATTCTTGTTCTTCGTCATCATCATCATAAGTCAAAATAATGCCGTGCGTGTCGCCCTCGCCGATATCCTTCTGTCCTTTACTGAACTTCATCAGCAACTTGTAGATCTCTGTGAACTGGCCCCTGTCGCCGTCTACCTTCAGCATCAGATCGTCGATGAATCTTGGAGCCAGTCCAGCCTTACCGAGCAGTAGGTGTGTCAAGCCGACGTGATTGATGTTCAGCGCCGCGTGCTCCTCTGCTGCTTCATATCGTATCTTGAACGCCGTCAAGTAGTCTAAGAGCGAGTGCGACCCGCGATGCAACTCAAAGAACCTGTCCAAATGAAACGCCTGCAGATCCTGACTGTCATCACCGAAGGCCGTCCTGAGATCTGCCAGTATCTGCTGCAATCCCGACGGTGTGGCTGGCAGGTCACGGTTGACATCTTCGGGCTCCGCCAGCGCATTCACAGCTTCG
>CAUYUJ010015797.1:251154-312342 GCA_963575745.1 Prorocentrum cordatum | reverse complement strand
GAAGAGGAGGAGGACGAAAAGGAGGAGGAGGAGGAGGAGGAGGAGGAGGAGGAGGAGGAGGAGGAGGAGGACCCCCTCCCCCTCCAACTCTTGGTGGTGGTGGTGGACAACGGGCCCATCATTTCCCCGAAATCTCGCCTGCGCCAGACCCGCTCCTCCCGCTTGCCTCCAAGGCTACAGCCGCGGCTGCCGCGCGCCCCCCCCCCACGAGAGGAGCAGCGCCTCGCGGCCGCGGCGGCGAGCGGCCCGGGCCTCGGCGTGCGCGCGCGCTGGCGGACACCCCCTGGGCACGTCCTCCGCCGCGTCTCGGCCCGTCGGGGGTGGACAGACCCCCCACCCTGACTGCACAGTTAGCTCACATTGCGCGGAGCCGCCTACCTCCATTGCCTTGGCATCGTGCAGCCGCTGCATCGCCGGCCGACAAAGTCGCTGGTCCCACGCCGCCGTCCCCCTGCCGTCGGCTACTTGGTCTTCAGCCTGTCTCCCCTTGCATGCCCAGGCCTCGCCCGTTATGTGGTTGCCGGTCCCCGCCCTGGGTGCACTGTGCCGCCGCCCCGCAGCCGCTGCCAGCGTGGACCTCAGCCAGGCCTGGGTGCCCACCCTGGGTGCACACAATTTCAAAACCATGGGCGCTGTAATGAATTTGGCACGTGCGCGCGCGCGTGTGGCCCGGAGGGTATCACTTGACACGGGTTCAGCGACGTGCTCTTGTAAGATCAAGGCGCGTGCTCCACACAGTATAGTTTGGCAGTGGTGAGGGGGTGGACAGAACCCCCACCCTGACACGTCGATTAGTGAATTGTCCGTTTTCGGTTCTCGAGTGGGCGCCGCGGCCGTCATTTTCCAGGTCTGCTCCCGCCAGGTTTGTGCCCGAGGTCGTTTTCACTAGACCACGTTGTACTAAAGGGGGTTTTGTCCATCCCCGAACCCCTCCATGAGATTGTCGGGACCTCGCAAAGGGGGGGTGCCACAGGTGGGGGTGAGTTCGGTCCGTTGGTGTAGCGAACCGCCCAGAAACGATGCAGAACGAGGCCCCCTGCCGCCGGCGGAACCCGAGAGGTGTCGACACTTGGGGCACCCAGCTTGCACCGTTTTTCGGAAATTCGATGCACCAGCGGATCGAACTCATCCCCCCCCTCGGGTTCCCCACCCTTTGGTGGATCCCGAGATTGTTGTTTTATCCATAAGGGCTTCGCTCCCATGCCGCCGGCCCCCCTCTCTTAGAATGGGACTTGCCAGAGCTGCGTTGGGATGTCTGGACGCTGATGTGAAGCAATGTCTGGAATTCACGCGAGGGCCAATATTTACGAGGGTTTATGATTTCGGTGGCGCGACCATGAGTAATTTACAATGATTTATGGTTTCGGGGACGCAACTATTGTATAATTTACGGGGGTTTGTGCCCTCGGGGACGTACATATGGTATAATTCACGAGGGTTTATGGCCTCGGCTGCGCAAACTTTGCATAATTGAATGCGGTTCGTGCGGCCTCGGGGGCGCAACTATTGCGTAGCGTACGAGGGTTTATGGCCTCGGAGGCGCAAACATTTTGGGTAATTCGCAAGAGTTTATGGCCTCGGGGACGTGAATACTGTTTAATTTGAAAGGGTTTGTGGCTTCGTGGGCGCGAGTATTGTATAATTTACGTGGGTTTAAAGCTTCGGGTACGCGAAGATTGCACAATTTACAAGTGTTTGTGGCCTCGGGGACGCAACTACCTGGTAATTTACAAGGGATTTTGGCTTCGGGAACGCGAATATTGTATACTTTGTAAGGAATTATGGCCTCGGGGACGCGAATTATGGCGTCGGGGACGCGAATATAAGTTTTTTACGTGTCCCACGCCCCCCCCAGGAATTCAGACAACGCGATCTGGGCGTGGTGCAAAAGCTGGTTTGGGGCTCCCCCCCCTCGCGCGTTTAGTAATAATTAAGAATCGGGAAGCAAAAAACATGACTGTAACAGTGGAAACTGGAAGCTGCAACTGGCAGAAGGAGCTGCGATCCTCATCCTCGCAGCCTGGTGGCCCCGCAAGGGGGCCAGCAAATCCTCTGGCGCGCAACGGTCGTTGCCCGCTCCCCCCCCCTGGGAAACGGTAGCGATCGTGCGTAGGGGTGGGTGGGGGCCTGGACCCCCCCAACATGTTGGGATGCAACTTCTTGGAGGTTAAATTCCGATTCGCTTAATCCGGCTTAATCCCGCTTAATCCTGCTTAATCCGAGGCCCACTTAACTCAGGGGTGGGTGGGGTCCTGGACCCCCCCTCACATGCTGGTGCTCGCGCGCACATTGTGGCGATCGCAGCGCACCCCCGCCGCTGCGTGCCCCACACCGCCCAAACGTTAGGGTTACCCCTCCCCCCTTCCCCCCCCGGCAGCGACCGTAACCGGAAGTAATTCAAAAAGCACGTTCGTGTTTTTGGTCAGGGGCAACGTTAGGGGGTGATATACTCAAAGGGGGGCGCATCGACCCCCAATCGCCCACACATCGCTGACGGGGGCCCGACAGCCCGCCCCGCTCAGGAGCGTGTGCGCTCGCTATCGGGGTCCTGTCGTCGATCTGCCAGCGATGCATCGCCGATTCCAGGCCGATGTTTCCCCCCCTGAGCTGGCCCCCCCCGACGTTGCCCCTCCTCTGGGCGAGGTTCCTCGGCATCGCTCGGACGTGTGCATTTTTCCATTTTTCCTTCGGCGAGGACCATCGAGGAGCATCCTTCATCATTTGGCGAAAAGACCACGCACGGAACCAGCAAAAATCACAGGGAATGGACGTCCGAGCGATGGCCAGGGTTCGTGAAGGATCCGCGTGGAGAGGACGGGCTCCTCGGGCCCGCCCCCCGGCCCAGCGACCGTCCAGGAGCGGCTCGGGATGAAGGCGCTGTCCTGGGGAAGACCACGGGGTCCTGGACCCGGGGCCCCCGTCCTTGCCTGCTGGACCCGCTCGAGCAGTCTGGGTAGTCGAAGGCCAGACAAGGGCCAATCTGGCCCGGCCAAACTGGATGATTTGGGTTGTTCGCCAGACTGGGTTCGCGTTGGCTCCCTCGCAAGATTGCCCGCGTTTGCCAGATTGGGCCTTCCAGATTGGCGCCAGATTGCCAGATTGGGCCTTCGAGATTGGCGCAAGATTGGCTTCGACTACCCATGCAGTGGCGAAGCGTCCTGGCTCGCCTATAGCCCTGCCAAACAATGTTCTAAGAACCTTTTGTGGCTTCCGCGAGCTGTGCTTGGAACGCTTCTGGCGGAGTCCGTCTTGCTTTATCGCATCGGGTTTATGTTCTAAGAACATTGTTTTCGTTATCTGAACCTTTTTGGGTCCTAAGAACATTTCATGGTAGGAGTATAGGAATGCTGGTCCCTGCTCAACCCGCGCCGCTGAAACCTGTGTCAGCATGGACGCGCAATGGTCTTGCGCCCTTGCGTCCATGCTGCTTCTGGGGATCGCGTGCCGACGCGCTCGGACTCAATGTGTAGAGCCTGGGTTCCTGGGTTCTCCGCTGTCCGCTAGGATCACATAGGAATGATGAACCACTTCTTGCAACACGAATGCTGGTGGAACCTGCGATTTCGCCAGAAGCCTGTCCCATCTCAGCCCTGTTATTGTCACGCGCAGTGCGCAGGGGGCGGGCTCGGGTCTGGCGGTAAGTTGAGCAGACCAGATGCAGAGAATTGGTCTTGGCACTGCTCGGACGTGTATAATTTGTTTCGGCGAGGACCATCGAGGAGCATCTTGGATCATCGTGCGGACACATAAACGCACGAAACTAAGATATATACGGGGAATGGACGTCCGAGCGATGGCAAGTGGTGCGTTTGGCCTTTGCAGAGGGCGAGAGAGAGAGAGAGAGAGAGAGAGAGAGAGAGAAAGAGAGAGAACGAGAGGAGCGATATCGAGAGAAAGAGGGACATAAAGAGAGAGAGCGAGAGAGATCCATAGAGAAAGAGGAAGAGAAATATAGAGAGAAAGAGAGAGAGAGAGAGAGAGAGAGAGAGAGAGAGAGAGAGAGAGAGAGAGAGAGAAAGAGAGACAGAGAGAGAGAGGCACCACGACAACACACACGCACACGCGCACGCACACACGCACACGCACACGCACACACAGACACACGCACACGCACACGCACACGCACACGCACACGCACACGCACACACGCACACGCCCATGCCCATGCCCACGCACACGCACACGCACACGCACACGCACACGCACACGCACACGTGAACGTAAACGCACACGCACACGCACACGCACACGCACACGCACACGCACGCGCGCACGCACGCGCACACGCACACGCACAAGCACACACACACACGCACGCGCACGCGCGCTCGCGCACGCGCACTCACACGCACACGCAAGCGCACACGCACACGCACACGCACCCGCACCCGCACACGCACACGCACACGCACACGCGCACGCACACGCACACGCACACGCACACGAACACGCACACGCAAAAGCACACGCAAACGCACACGCCCACGCACACGCACACGCCGTCCACTCACTTCGCACGCACACGCACACGCGCACGCACACGGCGCACACGCACACGCCCCGCACACGCACACGCACACGCACAAACACACGACAAGAACCGCACACTCACACGCACGCGCACACGCACACGAACACCCACACGCACACGCACACACACAACACGCACGCAGGCACGACGCACACGCACACGCACACGCGCACGCACACGCACGCGCACACGCCCCCTGCACGCGCACGCGCACACGCACACGCACACGCACACGCACACGCATACTCTCACGCACACGCACACGCACGCGCACACGCACACGCCTACTCACACGCACACGCACACGCACACGCATACTCACGCGCACACGCACACGCACGCGCACACGCACCCGAACCCGCACCCGCACACGCACGCGCACACGCACACGCCTTGCACACGCACACGCACGCGCACGCGCCACGCACACGCACCCCACACGCACACGCACACGGAAAAGGGCACACGCACACGTACGCGCACACGCACACGCACAGCAATGCAACGAGCGCGCGCACACGCGCGCGCTCGCACGCGAAAAGGCACGCAGCACGCCACACGCGCACGCGCACGCGCACGCACACGCACACGCACACGCACACGCACACGCACACGCACACGCACACGCACACGCACACGCACACGCACACGCACACGCACACGCACACGCACACGCACACGCACACGCACACGAACACGCACGCGCACACGAGCACGCGCACGCGCACACGCACGCGGACGCGCAACCGCAAACGCACGCACGCGCACACGCGCAAGCACACGCGCATGCGCACGCGCACGCGCACGCGCCCGCGCACGCGCACGCAGGCGCACGCGCACACGCACACGCGCACGCGCACGCGCATGTGCAGCCGCGCACGCACACGCACACGCACACGCACACGCACACACGCACACACGCGCACGCACCCGCACACGCACACGCACGCGCACACGCACACGCACACGCACACGCACACGCACACGCACGCGCACGCGCACGCGCGCGCGCGCGCACGCGCACGCGCACTCGCACGCGCGCACGCACACGCGCACGCACGCGCTTGCGCACGCGCACGCGCACGCACACGCGCACGCGCGCACTCACACGCGCACGCGCACGCGCACGCACGCGCACGCGCACACGCACGCGCGCACGCACGCGCGCACGCGCGCGCGCACGCGCACGCGCACACGCACGCGCACGCGCGCACACGCGCACGCACGCACAGTCTGACCCGCACGCACACGCACACGCACACGCACGCACACGGACACACACACGCACGCGCACGCACACGCGCGCGCACACGCACACGCACGCGCAACACGCACACGCACACGCACACGCACACGCACACGCACACGCGCACGCGCACGCGCAGCCCGCACGCACACGCACACCACACCGCACACGCACGCCCACACACACACACACACATACACGCACACGCGTGCGCACACGCACACGCACAGCACCACGCACACGCACACGCACACGCACACGCACACGCGCACGCGCACGCACTCGCACCTGCGCGCGCACGCGCACGCGCACGCGCTCGCGCACACGCACGCGCTCACGCACACGCACACGCACACGCCCGAGCACGCGCACACGCGCACGCGCACGAGAAACGCACCCGCGCACGCACGCACGCACACACGCACGCACGCACCCACGCACACACGCGCGCTCCCACGCACACACGCGCGCACGCGCACACGCGCGCGCACGCGCACGAGCACGCGCACGCGCACGCGCACGCGCGCGCACGCGCACGCGCGCGCGCGCTCGCGCACGCGCACGCGCGCGCGCACGCGCAGCGAACGCGCACGCGCACGCACGCGCACCGCGCGCGCACGCGCACGCGCGCGCACACGCGCACGCGCGCGCGCACGCGCGCGCGCGCACGCGGCGCGCGCGCACGTACACGCACGCGCGCGCGCACGCGTACACGCGCACACACACGCACACGCACGCGCACGCGCACACGCACGCGCACACGCACACGAGCGCGCACGCGCGCACGCGCACACGCACACGCACGCGCGCACGCACACGCGCACGCGCACCCACGCACGCACGCGCACACGCGCACACACGCACGCACGCACGCACGCACGCACGCACGCACACACGCACGCACACACGCGCGCGCACACGCTCGCGCGCACACGCACACGCGCACACAAGAGCACAGAGAGAGAGCGAGAGAGAGAGAGAGAGAGAGAGACAGGCAGAACGACGGACCGACAGGCAGACACACCGGCAGACAGGCAGACAGGCAGACAGGCAGACAGACAGACAGACAGACAGACAGACACAACACACGCACACAGCACACACAAAACGCACAACACACAACACACAACACACAACACACACAACACACACAACACACAACACACAACACACACAACACACATCACACAACTCACAAGACACACACGCACACACGCACGTACACACGCACACACGCACGCACGCACGCATGCACGCACGCACGCACGCACGCACGTGCACGCATGCACAAACGCACGCTCGCACGCGCGCGCACACGGACGCGCGCGCGCACGCGCACGCACGCACGCGCGCACGCACACGCAGACACACACGCACGCGCACGCACGCACGCATGCGCGCGCGCACGCACGCACGCACGCACGCACACACGAACACACGCACACACGCGCAACACACAATACAAGACACACACACACACCCTACACACAAAGCTACAGTCCACACACCGCACACAAACAGGCACACAGACGCACACACAGACACACAGACACACAGACACACCGACACACACACACACATCGACACACAGACACACATACGCACGCACACACATACTTACACGCACACAAACACGTATACACACGCACGCAAGAACGCACGCAGGCACACACGCACACGCACACACACACGAACACACACGCACGCACGCACTCACGCAGGCACACACGCACACACACACACACGCACACACACGCTCACACACGCGCACACACGCGCACACGGACAGGACACGCACAGACACAGCACACACACACACACACACACACGCACGCGCACACGCACACGCACACGCACGCGCACACGCACACCCGCACACCCGCACGCCCGCGCACCCGCACACCCGCACACCCGCACACCCGCACACCCGCACACCCGCACGCCAGCACGCCCGCACACCCGCACACCCCGCACACCCAGCACACCCGCACACACGCACACCCGCACACCCGCACACCCGCACAGCCGCACACCCGCATACCCGCATACCCGCACGCGCACGCACACGCGCCCAAGCCCGCGCCCGCGCCCGCGCACGCGCACGCGCACGCGCACGCGCACGCGCACGCGCACGCGCACGCGCACACGCACGCGCACACGCACGCGCACGCCCACACCCGCACACGCACACGCACACGCACACGCACACGCACACGCACACGCACACGCGCGCACACCCGCACACCCGCACACCCGCACACCCGCACACCCGCACACCCGCACACCCGCACACCCGCACACCCGCACACCCGCGCACCCGCACATCCGCACAACCGCACGTGCACGCGCACGAGCACGCACACGCGCACGCGCACGCGCACGCACACGCACATGCACACGTACACGCAGACGTACACGCAGACGCGCACGCACACGCACACGCACACGCACATAACACACACACACACGCTCAGGAGGGCGGGGGGGGGAAGAGAGGCGGCGAAGCCGTCCCGAGGCGTCGTGGCCCCGCTGGCCGACGAGTGGGCTGGAGGCCGCCGCCGCCGTGGGGTCTGCCCGTGTTCGTGCCCGCGGGAAGGGAAGGGGCCGCGCCGCAGCGGGTTCGGGAGAGTCCCCCGCCTCACTCCGTCTCCTCCTCTTCCTCTTCATCCTCACTGCTCCTCCTCCTCCTCCTCCTCCTTCTCCTCCTACCGTCCTCGTCCTTCTTCTCCTCCTCCTCCTCCTCCTACCCTCCTCCTCTTCCTCCTCCTCCTCCTCCTCCCTCCTCCTCCTCCTCCTCCTCCTTCCTCCTCCTCCTCCTCCTCCTCCTCCTCCTCCTACCCTCCTCCTCTTCCTCTTCCTGGAGACTCCTGGGGCCTCGCGGGGGGCGGTCTGAGCCTCCTGAGGCCTCGCGGTTTGGCATCCAGGAGCTTCCCGAACCCTTTCGGGGTGCCATCCTGGAGCCTCCTGCAGCATCCTGGGACGTCCTGTGGCCTTCTGGGGCCTCTGCGTCGTACTGGGGCCTCCTGGCTCCTGCGGCCTCCTGCTCCTCCCTCCCCGGCCTTCAAAGGAGAAGAGACGGGATGGGGGGTGAGGCGAGAGGGAGGAGCCGAGTTAGGCGCGCTCGTACCATATCTGAAAGTCTACCCTTTCCACCCATCCCTTCCCATGGCGCTGATGTTTGTCCTTCCATCGACAAGTGTCTTCGCGGAGCTGGACCCCATCGTGTTGTGCGCAGCCAGAACTGAACTTGTGCACACTGGAGGACGACCAGGAGGAGGATTCGGTGGATGAGCAAGAGGACGAGCAGGAGTAAGAGGAGGAGGAAGAGGAACGAGGACAGAGGAAGAGGAGGAGGATGAGGAGGAGGAGGAGGAGGAGGAGGAGGAGGAGGTACAGCAGCAGCAGCAGGAGTTGGAGTAGGAGGAGCGGAACGAGCAGCATGAGCAGTGGAATGCGGAGGAAGAAGAGCAGATCGGGGCGACAACTACGATTAAAAACTCAGATCCAGACTTGGGGGCTGCGCTGGGTCGAGAGCGACATCTTTAACGAGGGGAGCAAATCGTCGATCCTGCAGCGCTGTCGCTGCAGCGGGGACATTTTGTAACCCGCAGCGTTCCGATTCGAAACAACATTAAGTATCTCAGTTCAGATTTTGTTCGATCGAAACAGTCTGTGGGCGGAAACGGGGCCCAGAAGAGGGAGGAGGCTAGTATGTATTGAATATTTTTGGAGAAGGGGATGCGGTGGAGGAGGCCGCTTTCCAGGGGGTCAGGTCTTCCAGGAACCTCGTTCAATTGAACATTCCAACTCCTGGGGTCGCCCATGTCTTTTGACTTCGCAGGGCTGGATTGCTGGAGTCTCATTGTTGGGCAGGTCGATCTCTTTTGGCCTTTGGGGATCTCCCGGCCTCGCGCGTTGCTGTGGGTTTCTTGCGCGGCCCGCTTGCGTTAGTACTGACGCCCTCCTTGAGCCCTATGGCTTCACGAACAGCTCACGTGCACTTATGGTGTCCAATATGGATATCCGCCACCGTGCCTCTGGGCACGGAGTTGGCGTGTCCTCAGGTCCTTTGCCTAATCCTCTAAGCCTCAAACCTCACTCCTGAGGAGTCTTTAAGTGGGCCGGAGCCCAAATTCCGAAATCTCTTGGCAATTCTCGCGTGTTGTCGCATGAATTGTTCGGGCCCAATAGGGCCCCAAGAGTCCCCGAGACGCCCAACGGCCGCACCAAGACGCTCAAGATGGCCCCCAGACGGCCCAAAAGGCCTCCAAGACTCCCAGAGAGGCCTCCAAGAGGCCTCCCAAGAGGGCCCACACATTATTATTGATGTACCTTTCGTTTTTTAGACGGATTTTGAAGTTCTCGCCTTTTCGGCTTTCCGACGCTCCAAGACGGCCCAACAGGCCTCCAAGAGCACCCCAAAACGGCCCAAGGGGCCTCCAAGAGAGCTCCAAGATGGCCTAAGAGCTGTCCAAGACGGCCCAAGAGGCGTCCAAGACGCTCCAAGAGGGGGCCCCCAAAGGGGCAGAATAGAGGAAACACGAACCAAAACTCTGAGACCGAGGTGGTTGCAAAGGGTTTTCGTGCTCGAGATTGCTCCCAGATGGCCCAAGATTGGCCCAATATGGCCTTCAAGACGGTCAAAATGGCCCTGAAGTTCACCCAAGATGGTCCAAGATGGCCTCCAAGACGGCCCAAGGGGGGGGGGCCAAGATGCCTCCAAGTTTGCCCCAGAAGCTTCCAAAACGGCCCAAGCTGGCCTCAAGACGACCGACGACGGCCCAGGAGGCCCCTGAGAGGCCTCCACGACGGCCGACGAGGCCTCCAAGAGGTTTTCCAGGAGGGCCCGAAGAGGCCAAACTCATAGATTTCCCAAGATTTTTGAAGGATTTAGCCCTTCGCTTCTCTTCGGCCTTCGAACAGCCCAAGACGGCCCAAGAGGCCCCAAATATTACCCCACGATCGCCCAAGAGACCTCCAAGATGGCGCCAGGGCGGCCCAAGAGGCTCCCAAGACGGCTCCCAAAGGGCCCAAAGATTGCCCAAGATGCATCCCAGACGCCCGAGATGGCTGTGAAGACGGCCCTGAAGCCCCCCAAGAGGGCCCCAAGACGGCTTCCGACGGCGTCAGACGGGCTAGGAACGCCGTACACAAAGCCAAAGAGGCTCCCAAAGAGCCCCCAAAGGCCTCCGAGAGGCCTAAGAAGGCCCCCGGGAGGCCTCCAAGAGGCCCCCGGGAAGCTCCTAGGATGCCCCAAGAATGTCCCAAGAAGCTCGCAACTGGTCTCCTGCTCCTCCTCTTCCTCCTCATCCTCCTCATACTCATTTGTTCTTCCTCCCCTCATCCTCCTCTTCCTCCCCAACGTGCTCCCTGAAGGGCTCCCACAACGGCTGGGGGAAGAACGGCCCAACAGCGTGGCAAACCTGTGCCCAACATTTTAGGGAACATAGGTGTATCCGGAGAGGCAGGGGGCGGCGGTGATTTGTTGTAGGCGCCTCCCATACCTCTCAGTACGATATACGCATCACTCTATACGCATCCATCCATCCATCCATCCATCCATCCATACATACATACATACATACATATACATACATGCATGCATACATACATACATACATGAACACATACGTACGTACGTACATACATACATACCTACATACGTACATACACATATATACATACATACACACATACATACATACATACATACATACATACATACATACATGCATGCATGCATACATACATGCATGCATGCATGCATGCATGCATACACATATACATATACATATACATATGCATATGCATATACATATACATATACATACATACATACATATATACATACACATACACACATACATACATACATACACACATACATACATACACATACACACATACACACATACACACATACACACATACATACATACATACATCCATACACACATACACACATGCATACATGCACGCATCTATGCATGCATGCATTCATACATACATACACACACATTCATCCATACATACATACATCCATACATGCACCTATAAACACTTACACACATACATGCAGGCATACCTATCTACCTACCTACCTACATGCATCCATACACACGTGCATGCAAGCATACACTATACACATGTACATGCATCTATTATGTAATCCAAACATTCATACATGCATGTATACATGCATACGTGCATACACATATGCATACATACATACATACATACACACATCCATCCATCCATACATACATACATACACGTACCCATACATACACCCATACATCCATCCATCCATACATACATACATCCACACACCCATACTCAATACATAGATACACGCATATACTATACAACCTTGTACATGCATGCACTCATTCATTCATATATGCATGCATGCATGCATGCATGTATGCGTACATAAGTACACACATACGTACCTACCTATCAACCTACCTATCTACCTACATACATGCATGCATACATACATGCATGCATACATACATACAAACATGTACGACCATATGTTTGTAGATGTTGTCATATGTAATTTACATAATTGCGCACCGTGCTAGCGCGAGTTTCATGGGGACATACTGTTTTTGTCTCACGACAGCGGAATAATGGGCTTCTCTGACATACTGGCAGCGCGAAGAAGTGACGACGGGAAATTGTGCCTCCTCTCAGGCACAGGATCTGGCTCGAAGCGATTATCACACAGATGGAATCTGAATTCGGAAGCGGTGGTCGTGTTTCTTTTTTTGTATCTCACAGCGCCGCGGTTTTTTGACGGTGGGGTCGATCGCCAGTTTCGGAATCCTTCCAAGGAGGCGCAGGAAATGGGAGTGCGCGTGCTGCGCACAGTCGGCGATAAGCGGGGCTGCTCACACTTAGCCTGGCGACGGTCGAACCCAATGCAGTTCGGTGTAGCGCGCGGTGCGGCCTTCTCTTCATACACTGCGCGCCGTGGCTTCCTGCGGATAGGGGACTGCTGTGGAGATGGCGTGCACGGGCGCGGTGAAGTCTTTGTGATGCACGGTGCGCGTAAAGGCCTGCCGATCTGAGCACGGAGACCTTTGGCTCGGGGCTCCAGCAATGCCGCGCACCCGCCGTGTCTCGCCGTGGCCACCAGGAGGCCCCAACGGAAATTCGGCACTGGTGTGCTCGAACGCGTTCGCCTGATTCGGGGGCCTCCAAAGGGTACGTTGATCACACCGTGTGTTGAGTCAGTGGGGGTTCGGGGTGACCGGACCGGATGGGTTTGGGGGGTTTTGGTTCTTTCTCCGAGGACGTCTCGGGCGACTGGGGCCTCCAAAGATTGTCGAACGATGCGGTGACGGACCGTGCGGTGAAGTCCTTCGGGATTCCGAGGTCACCGCACAGTCTGTCACAGCTTCGTTTGGGGATCCCAATCTGATGGCTTCCGCATGTGCGCGGACCTTGCGTCGACCAAACAGCAAACGACACCACCACACCTACGGACCTCCGTGTTGCGCTACGGCCCACCGGGGGCATAGCGCATACCACGCAAAAGCCCACGCTAGATTTCCTGGTATACGCTACGCCCCGTGGGGCCGTATGTGGGGCGGTGTCGTTCGTTTTTTGGTCCATTGCGGGGTACGTGGGCATTTCGGCTCGAACAGCCCCCTGGTGTGGGGCGACGCACGTGGCTGCGCACCTGTGCCCGAGGCCTGATCCGAGACAGGCGCTGCCATGTCCACCTTTGCGGAGTACAAGATGATGCTCGGAGGAGGGTGAGTTGCGACAGCGGCATCTCTCCCTCTGGTTGACCCAAGGGAAGGGGGGCCCAGCGAAAAGAGAGTGGTGCAATAGGCAATCTATTCGAAGGGTTGTCATAGATTTGGGGCGTATAATACATTCCGATGCGCAAGTGCATTGGTGGACTTTCGCGTGCAATGCATTAGATGCAATACAATGCAATCACATTCTCTGGCACAATACATTTGCAATACATTGCCCCAACGTTTTTACACCACACCCTTTCAGCTGGACCCCCGTTTGAGTCAACCAAACTCTCGCCCAGCCCAAAATCCGTTCAAAATCAGTCCCCGGCCCCGCCCCCCTGGGGTCCATCCTGACAGGCTCTGCGACGCGGATCCGGCCGTAGCGACAGGAAGCCCCCAGGAGTTCCCAGTTCAGTTCCGATGCTTAGCGGCCGAGAGCGCGCGAGCAGGGTTGGCGCGCGAGCAGGATGCCCCAACGAGGGACGAAGTGCGCCGGGGACCGCCCGCCGTTGTCCTGGACTGGCCCCCCTCTGGGATGCGCCTGCCCGCGCCGCGGCAGTTCGGCCTGGAGGACATCTCGGCGGCGCGCAAGGAGGGGTGGCGCGAGGGGGGTCAGGGGGCCACATGCGAACCCTACCCCTACCCCCCGCGATTTCTGATGGGGGAGGGTGGGGTTCACTTCGCTCAGGAGCTCCCGAACGAAGTGAACCCCACCCTCTCCCTCAGAAATCGTGGGGGGGGGGGGGGGGTAGGGGTAGGGTTCGCATGTGGCCCCCTCGGGGTGGCCTTCTAAGGGGGCGGTGCGCTTCTCGGAAGGCAGGGGCCTCCTTGGGAGGTCCCGGAGGCTTCTGAGGAGGCCTCTCAGCCGCAGGGAGGGCTTCCAAGACGGCTCCCCTTCCTTCCTGGGAGCTCCCCCGCCTTCACGGAAGGCCGCCCCCCTCGCGCTCCCCCCCCGTGCGCGCGCCGCCGAACGTCGAGAGGGCGGTGCAGGACCATCGTGCCATCATCGACCTCCAAGCGGAGGGCTTCCGCGCCTACAGCCGCGGGGACGTCTCGGTCGCCGACCGCCTCCCTCCTCCCTCCTTCCGCAGGCCTGGAGGTTGACACCCACACCAACATCGGCGATGTGCCTCCACCTAGGGAGGATCCCGATCTCGGTGATGGTGGCAATATTCTGGCTTCCAAGGTGGTCGAAATATTACCACCAACACCGAAATCTGGGATCATCTTCCCCCTGTGAAGGCATCCCTCTGTGTTGGTGTTGGTGCTCATTTTCAGGCCTCCAAACCGTGCTCCTTGCTCTCCCTGGCCTTCCCGCCTTCCTCCCTCCTCGCTCTCTCCTCTCCTACGGCCTTCTCCCTCCTCTCCCGCTCGCTTCCAACATGTGGCTCTCGCCCTAGCGCCGCGCACATTCGTCTTCAACATGTGCAGGAGTTTCGGGGATGGGGCGCAGGTGATTCTCAACATTTGGCTCTCGCCTTAGCGCCGCGCACAGTCGTCCTACATTTGCAGGAGCTTCGCGGATTGAGAACATATGGTTTTCAAGATGTGGTTCTCGCCTCAGCGCCGCGACCATTCGGTTTACATGTTTGTAAGGATTTCATATCTTGATGGCGGTTCCTTTTCAATTTGTGGCTCTCGCATTAGCGCCTTGAGGGTGGTTGCTTTTCAACATGTGGCTCTCGTCCTAGCGCCTCGCATATCCGCCGCTACAAGAATTTGCAAGCGGTTTCATTGACTCTCATGGCTAGCCTACCAGAGATGTTGCTTTGGAGCGATCCAAGGCTGTTAGGGCTCAACAGTTACGCTGATTCGCGGTGTTGAAGTCCCAGGACTGGTGTTCTGGCACGATCCAGGATCGTCAAAACGCAACAGTCAGGTTGACTCGCGGCATTGAAGTCCTGAGAGTGATGTTTTTTTTGCGCGAGGCAGGCTTTTCACACGTTTGTCCCCCAACGGGGCATTTCCTTCAGCGGACATGAATTATTGCAGGGGCCTATGAAGAGGGAGCTTGGCGGGGAGGGTGTATCCAACATCATTGATGAGTCTTTGGTTTTACACTTGGCCCTGCTGCTTCCCCTTGTTCGTCGTTCCCTCATGTCGCTCTTCCCGGGGTAGAAACATCGGCATAAACATGAATTTTCGGAGGTCCGCGCGGATCTTTTGGATCTGCGCTGGGCAGTCCCCCTGTCAGCGCCTCCAGCGCAGCTCCTGGCGCCCTCCGCGCGCCAGGGAGGCGCACCCAGCTTGCACTCTCCCCCTCCCCCCGTCTTCCCCCTCCCCCCCCTCCCCCCCCTCTCCCCCCCCTCCACAATAACTCAATATGAATACTACTTTCCCTCTTCCCCTGATGACGTCTTTTGCGTATTCGCCCCCCCCTCCCCCGCGTACTGTTTTTTTACACACGCGATTCCCCGGAGTTTTTTTGCGTTTTTTTTTTGTTTGTTTTCAAAATGCTGCTCTCGCTGAGGCGCCGGCCTCATTTCTGCTCCCGAATCGTTCCGAATCGTGCTCCCGCTGCAGCGTGGGCCTCATTTTCGGATCGGTGTTTTGCCTCCGTCGTTCAGGATGGCGTTCTCGCCCCAGCGCGGGCCTCTTTCTCGCGCGCCCATCCGCCCGCCACCACCGCGCCGCACCACGCCCCGCCCCGCCGCACGCACACCCACCGCCACTTCCACCCACCAACGCACGCACGCACGCACGCGCACCACCACCGCGCACCGCCACCACCACCGCACCCCACCCACCACCACCACGCTACACCGCGTCACACCACATCACACGCGCGCACACACAGACACACACGCACGCACGCACACACATACACACGCACACACACACACACACACGCACACACACACACCACCACCGCCACCACCACCGCCATCACGCACGTATGCACCTGGCCCACCACCAAACCACCAAGACGCCACACTACGTCGCACCACAGCACACGCGCACACACGCACACACACACACATACACACCACCACCACAACAACCACAACCACGCATACACGCACGCACGCACGCGCACCACCACCCACTACGCACACGCGCGCGGAGCCACAGGTCCGCTACGACACGCGTCCGCGGATAGAGAAAATCAGCGCCATGGTAAAGGATAGGAGGGAGGGGTAGGATGTCAGATGTTGACGCGAGCGCACCTAACTTGCCCCCTCCCTCCCTTCCCTTGCCCGTAGCCGCCGTCCCGGCCCGAGGCTTTTGGGTGCAGGTATCCAGGATACCTGCGAGCCTCGCGGGACTCGGCGGCCATACGCGCTCGCCCGCGCCCTCGCTGGTGGCGTGCGGGCCGGCCGTGCTGCTGTGCTGCGGTGTGCGCCGCCCCCAGAGTGGGCGGGCGCACGACGGCGCGGGCGCCCGCTTCGAGCAGGGCGCGGCGCCGGCTGCGCGTGCGCGAGCCCGCCTGGCACAGGCGCGCTCGCGAGCGGCGCACGCAGTCGCGCACCTTGCTGCGCGTCGCCGCTGCCGCTGCGAGGCTGCGTGCGCACCACAGCAACGGGCTGATGTCAGGCCGAGCCGGAGGCGGGGGCAAAGGCGGCCAGGGCCGCAAGGGCAGCGGCAAGGGCAGTTCGGGCGGCGGCCACAGCGGGCAGAGTGGCAGCACTCCGCCGTGGGCCGTGCCGCCGCCGCCGCCTGGATGGTGGTGCCCGTCGTGCGGAGGACTCAAAGGCCCTGCTGACGCCCTGTGCCGCACCTGCTTCCCTCTTCCCGAGCATGGTCCCATGCATGGAGACGGAGGAGGGACAGCGCGCCCGCGCGCGGGCCCGCGCGGTGACGGCCGCCAGCCTCGTTCTGCCTCGAGGCGTCGGCGCCGCGGCGGCAAGGGCGAGGCACGTCAGCCCGAGGCCGAGCCGAGGCCGCGGTCAGCCTCGCGAGTCCGCTTCGAGGACGAGGGCACGGAGGGCGACGGAGGCGATCCGCGGCCGAGGTCGGCCTCGAGCCGCCGCCAGCGCTCCGCCGACGGCGATGGCCGACGGTGGCGGTCTGCTGGAGGCGAATCTGATGCATCGGGTGGCGATGAGGACGGCCGCAGCCCCGCGCTCGGCATCCTCCCCGTGCTGCCGTCGGACGCGCGGGCACACCCAGCCTGGGTCGAGCCGCCGTCGGATGAGCGCGGGCTCACGGCCCACAGGCGCTCGCTGCGCCAGATGGCGGCCGCCACGGGCAAGAGGCTGCAGGCTGCCATCGAGCTCGGCATGAGTCTGGAGCAGAGGCGGCCACAGGAGGAGGAGTACGCCGTGCAGCTCAGCATGATCATCCTGGCCCGCCCAGCTGGCGTACGATGCGACCGCCAGCGCAGCTTCGTCCAGCGGGCTCAGGCCAAGCTGGAGAAAGCCGAGGCCGCGGCTGCGCGGGCGCGTGAGGAGCTCGCGGAGCTGGAGGCGAAGGTGGGTCAGCGCGCCGAGGCCCTCGGCCGCGCCAAGGCGCTCCTGGAGCAGCTCGAGGCCATGGTCCCCGCGGGCGACGAGCCGATGGAGGAGCCCATCACGCCGACGCCCGTGGCCGGCGCTGAGGGCGATGCAGCCCCAGCCACGCCGCCCGACCGCGCGCCGCCCATCGCGGCCATCGCGGAGCTGCAGGCTGGCCAGGCGGCCCTCACCCAGCAGCTCGTCGGCCTCACGCAGCTGCTGACGACGATGCAGGGTCAGATGGCGGCGGCGCGCGGTGGAGCAGCGCATGGCGACGCGCCTGCGCCCGAGGTGCGGCCCTTTGCAGGGCCCCCCCAGCGCTTGGGGCCAGTGGCCCCCGCGCCCAGGCCTGAGGCTCCTGCCGCGGCCTACCCCGTGCCGGCCGACGCACCTGTGGCCCGTGGCCCACAGGGGGGGCCCCCGCCTGCGGGCGCCGCCGTGGGGGCGGCATGGGGCGCTGCTGGACCCGCCGCCGCCGACGCCGTCGAGGTGCCAGTCAGCGCCGAGGAGGATGTTGCTGCGGCTGCCACGGCCGAGGCAGCCCGCAAGGCGAGGGCAGCTCAGCGTGCACAGAGGAAGGCTGCAGAACGTGCACGTCGCCCTGATGGCCAGCAGGGACTGCGAGACGCGCTGGCTCGCCAGGCGTCAGCGCGGCCAGGTGCGTGCAGTCACCGCGGCCGCGGCGCCCTGCCACCGTCGCCGCGCGGCCGTGCCGCCGTCGCCGCAGAGGCAGGAGAGGATGCCGTTGCAGGTGCAGCCAGCCGCCGCCAGAGGCACAGCCGCAGCCACAGCCCACGGCGCGAAGCGCCAGATGGCTTCATGCTGTGCGGCGGCCGCGCTGGCTCCACCGAGGGCAGCGAGGGGGCGACGTCGACGCTGGGGTGATGTGTCATGGCGGGCGGGCCACGGGGAGCGAGAGGGCTGCCGCTGAGCCGTCTCAAGGCCCGCCTGCGACTGGTGCTGCGCCAGTCAGGCCGACTGACACTCACCTCGGATGGCGTCCGAGGCCCAGCCGCAGCCGCGCTGCCCAATTCCAGATTGCACTGATCTAGTCAGGCTACTGTGTCAGCCCTGGCTATCTTGCTCTCTCACTCCCGTCTTTCTTTACCCGTTTCCCAATCTCCGTGTCTCCCGCCGCCCCCACAGCCCGTTGAGCTCACGCCAGAATTGCGTGCCCTAATTGCTGCCAAGCGTGCGCAAGCTAGAGAGCGACGTCGGATTCGACTCGCCCAGCGAATAGCCCCATGGACTTTCCAATCCGGTTTTGGGGTAGGGCTGTTTGATAATGCGCACGAGTAAATAGGATGTTGGGTGGAGGGCCTCAGGTGTAGGTGGTGGATGGGTAAGGGATTGCATCTCAGTCAGGCACTTTGTCAGCCCTGGCCTTGCTCTCGCAACTCTTTCGTCTTTCGAGCCTTGCGTTACCTCTGTTATCTCACCTTCCTAGAAGCTCACAGTCACCCGCGCCAAGCACACGGCACTTGGGTGGGCCACCGTCTTGGGGTGTGACAGGCGAGCAGGCTGACAGTGGGGTACTTGTGTGGACGTGTTCTGATTTCTCCGCCTATGTTGCCAGTGTTTCGAGCTTTGCTAAGACCTTGCCTTGTGGCTGGTGCTGTGGTTAATGCGTGCCCTCCTCGTTTGGCTAGCCCCGTGGTGGTATGCAGATAGCCCCCAGCTCATCCGCCAGTTTCGAGCTGAGCCGGAATCACGTCCGCTGAATGAGCTTGCATTCCATAGCCGTCTGACCTCCAGAGTTGCGCCACAGCAGGCCTGACTTTCACGTGGATCAGTTTTGCTGCAGACAGCCTCTCTTGGACCATGGACGTGTGTCTGTCGGCCACCTTCAGTTTCCAGGAGTATCCGATGGCCGCAGTTTCAGGTGATTTTTGTAGTATGGAGGGAACGTTGGGGGATTGGTCGACGTGTTAGCAGCGGGGCAGGGTAACAGCAAGCGGAGAGAGCGGCAGCCCGCCTCTTTTGCTCTTTCATCGCTTCGGCCTGCCTGCAGTGCCGGCCCGCCCTCTTGCCCTCTCTTCCTCTGGAACCAGATTTTTCAGATAATGACAGCAGTCGTATTGCGCAACTGTTGCCATCTCGAGCGTCAGCCTTGTCGGCCGAACCGAGGGTCGATCCGTGAGGGGAGGGGGCCATAGTGGGCGCTCCGAAAGGAACTCGCGAAGCCCCCGCCCCACAGCGGCTCTCGCCGAGGTAAAGTCGTTGAGTTCAGCGGCTTTGAGAGCCACAGCGGTCGTGAAGACCGCATCGCGTAGTCGGGAGAGGGCTGGGATTGGTAGGTCGGGCAGTTGGAGGTATTAGCAGCGAGGCAGTGTAGCAACAGTCAGAGAGAGCGGCAGCCCGCCTCTCTTGCTCTCTCTTGTGCACGGCCTGCCTGCATGTGCTGTCCCGCCCTCTTGCCCGCTCTCTCTCTGAGACTAAATTTCAGACGGTGCGTAACAGGTTTCACTGAAAGCAGTTGACGCGCGCAACTGTCGCCAGCTCGAGCGTCAGCCTGGTCGGCCGAACCGAGGGTCGAACCGTGAGGGGGGCGGGCCATAGTGGGCGCTCCGAAATTGGGTATGTCAGGTTGGGTGGACGTGCTGAGATCAGAGAGGCATGTGCCTGCCTCTCTCGCTTCTTTCCGCCGCCGCCTGCTTGCCACCCGCTCGCCTGCTCTCTCTCCACCGTCAACCTGGACAGAGGTGCGCCCCCTCGCGTTTCTGTCACCGCCCGACTGTCAAGCTTCAAGCCTTGGCCCGTGGGGGGCATTGGCAGGGGGCTCGGTGAGCGTAGTCCGTCGCTAACCACACACCCGTTGCGTGTGGCACCGAACCCCCGAGCGTCCGTCGGGCCGCGCGTCGCCAGCCAGGCGCTCATGCGGCTGCACGCCGCAGCCCCCGCCTGCCGCCAGCCTTTCTTGCTTTTGTCTTGCAGATAAGGATGGGAGTGGGAGTGGCTGGTAGCATTGTGGAGGGGTTAAGTCAGTGAGTGCATCTCTGTGAAGCGTGATGTTCTGGCGCTGCCAGGGATACGCCGAGAGCATTGCCCGCCCTGTCCGCCGCCACTTCCTGGCCACGGCTGAACATTTCAATCCTTTGCCGCCTAGTGCCAGACGCTCTGCGTCCACATGGCTGCCTCGCACCCAGTTGCGCGCGTAGTTAATACTATGGGACTGGGTGGGATTCGTGGGGTTAGGCAGGTTGGTTTGTGGAAGTTACTGTCTGACTTGACTTCAGGTGCCCGTGCAGAGTTTGCGAGTTTCGCCTCTTAGCACAGCCACACGAGTTGGCTGTGCTGACTGCCTCTGCTAGCTGCAGCGCCGCCATTAGCTGACAGGCCATACGCTTCATCAGCAGCGCAATCCAAAAAAACCCTTGCCCGTCGTCCGAATCTCTTCTCTTCCCCTCGTCATCCTCTCCCGCGCGCGCCTGGGGTCTAACCCCCAGGGCGCCCGCCTCGGGGGGAGCGCGCCCTCGCGCGCCGCGCGAGGCGCGGCGGGCCGCCTCTCCTCCTCTCCCGTCCTCCCTCCGCCTCCTCCTGCCTGCCCTCCTGCCCTCATCCTGCCATCCAGCCTCGTCCTCCTCGCCTCCTGTCCTCCCCCCTCCTTCGGGGGCCCCCAAAAACGGGTGGTGAGCACACCGTGTGGTGAGTCAGTGGGGATTCGGGGTCACCGCACGGTTTTGGGACCCGGGTCGCTCTCCGAGGACGTCGTCGGGCGACTGGGGCATCCGAGGTCCCAGAGCCGTGCGTTGACGGACCGTGCGGTGAGGTCTTGGGGGGCTTCGGGGTCACCGCACGGCCTGTCGCCGCACCGCCTCGGGCCTCCGAACTCCTGCCTTTCCCGCCTGCCCGTCGCCTGCTGCCTCGGGCCCCGCGGCGTTCGAGCCTGCCGTCCTCCTCCTCCGCCCTCCGGCTCTCGTTCCTCCGCTCCTCCGCCTCCGCCTCTGCACCTCTGCTCCTCCTCCTCTGCAGTTGCTTACAATGGAATGCTACGGGCAGCCACGACAGTAAGGACGGGGCAGCTTTCCAAGGCTACCCTGACATCCCTGCCCCTTCGGTATTCGGCATCCTTTGGCATTCTGCCGCGCTCCGCACGGAAGACGTCAACATGGCGTTCCAAGACCCTTGCATCCTTACCGCGCATCCTTACTGTCCTGGTCGAGTGTACTCTCCTCTCTCCCCCGAGTCTGTGGCGGAGTCTGTCTCGGAGTGTTCGGCCCCCCTCGCGTATTGTTTTTTCCACAGGATGTCGGCGAGTTGGGTTTTCGCTTGTTTTTGTTTTTGTTTTCAAAATGCTGCTCTCGCTGAGGCGCTGGCCTCATGTTCAGGCTTCCGATCGTTCCGAATCGTGCTCCCGCTGCAGCGCTGGCCTTATTTCTGCGCCTCCGCTCGTTCCGAATCGTGCTCACACTGCAGCGCTGGCGTCATTATTTCCAGCACCATGCCACGGCATGGTTTTTGGTCAAATTGGACCACGAAGCTAGAAAATGGCCCCCCGAAGCAACCATCGGAAGTGATTACACACATTCAGTGCCGATTCGTTGGTTTTTTGGAGCCGCAAAAGCCCCCCCTCAATTTTGGGGCGTCAGGCTACGCGTTGATCTTCAACACCATGCTATGCCATGTAGTGATATGCCCTGCAACGACATCCGACTGTGCGAATAGAGAGGAGATCTACGCCATGGCAAGGAATGGGAGGGAGGGGTAGGACGTCAGATATGACGCGAGCGCACCTAGCTTGTTCCTTCCCCCCTCCCTCCTGCCCCCCTCTCCCCCCACCAAGGCCCGGGAGGAGGCCGCTCGTCTTCTCCTGCTCCTCCTGCTCCTCCTGCTCCTCCTCCTCCTGCTCCTCCCTGCCTCCCTCGGTCCCTCCCTCCCTGCCTCCCTCCCTCCCTCTGTCCCTCGCTCCCTCCCTCTGTCCCTGCCTCCCTCCCTCCCTCCCTCCTCTTCGGTGCCGTGCATACAGACGCTGGGGCAGCCGCCGCTCCACCCCTTCGTGGCGGGGGAGGATGCCCAGACGTGTGTGAAGAGCGGCTACGTCAAGGGACACGAGCACTACGTCATCAAGGTGTCGCCCGGGGGCGTGCGCGCGAACGAGGCGCGCAACCTGCCGGTGAACACGGGGCTCAACCTGCTGTTCAGCCAGCGGACCGCGCGCCTGGAGGCCATCTTCTTCGACGAGGGCCTCCTGACCGAGCTGCGCACGGCGGCCGCCGCCGCCCTCGCCGCGAGCCTGCTCGCGCCGCGCGGCCGGGCGCTGCGCGCCGTGGGGGTGCTCGGCTGCGGGGTGCAGGCGCGGTGGCAGCTGCGACTGCTCAAGGTGGTGACGCCCTGCCGGCGCGTGTTGGCGCACGCGCGCGACGGCGCGCGCCTGGCCCGCTTCTGCGAGGAGATGCGCGCGGAGGGCTGGGAGGCGGTGCCGGCCTCCGCGCGGGAGGTCGCCGCGGAGTGCCAGCTGATCCACACGGCGACGACGGCCCGCGAGCCCCTGCTCTGGAGGTCGTGGTTCGCTGGCAGGGCGGGGGGCGTGCACATCTCGCGGGAGAGAGAGCGATCACAAGAACATGCGCTTTCGCCGGTCCTCGCGGATCCCTGTTATCTGCGCCGGGCCCCGCTCCCTGGCGCGCGGAGCCGCCTGGGGGTCCCGGCGCCGATCCCAGAGAGATTTGCGCGGACTTCCGAGAGTTTCTGCTTGTGCACCGCTTCTTGCTACTCCGAGCATAAGCGCCACGGGTTCCGACAGCCCAGGCAAGCAGGAGCCAGGGCACGACCTAAACGATGTCTTGGCGATCTCTTGGGCCGTTTTCGTTTTGATTTCGCCTTCCAGCAAAAGGCGGAGCAGAAAAAATATGACGAGAGAGAACGAGAACAACACGAAATCGGCAAACACGGTTTGGGTCGAGCCCTGGCAGGAGCTGGACCCCGAGCTCGTCGCCTCGGCGGACCTCCTGGTCTGCGACAGCAGGGCGCAGACCTTCGAGCGGGGGGAGCTGCGGGAGGCCGGGGCGCGCGGCCTGGTGCGGGAGAGCGGCGTCCTCGAGGTGGGGGAGCTGCTGGACCGCGCGGAGCTGCAGCGGGGCGAGGGGGACCAGCGCCTCACCGTCTTCGACAGCTCGGGCGTCGCGGTGCAGGACGTCATGATCACGCAGATGGTTTACGAGGCGCTGGCCGGCGCGGGCCCGAGGCCGAGGCTCTAGGCACTGGTGCCCCCTGCCCCTCCTTGGCGTCGTCCCCGTCACCGTCGTCACCTTCGTCGTCGTCGTCGTCTCCCTTCTCTTCCCCCCATCTTCCTTCTCTTCAGCCTCATCCTCCAGATCTCCTTTCCTTATCTCCTGGCGACTCCACCTCGTCCTCCTCTACCCCCTCCAGGCAACCTCCTCCTCCTTCTCCCTCCTCCACCTCTTTATGCTCCTTACGTTGCACGGGCTATGATCGGGTGATCACGGCGTCTATGCTGCAAGAGTGGGAAACAGAGACGACCGTCTCAGGCGATATGGACTCCGAACGGCAGCCAGCAAATGCAGGACAACGGTTCTCAAAGCGAAATGGAAGACCATGCGGGCCCGCTAAGGCTGAAAGCGTAAAAAGATGACACCGAAAGGGTAGAAGACTAGCTAGTGAGTGACAACGTGCGGGCGTCAGCTTGCGTAGGTATGGTGGTGCTGGCGGCAGTCCCTGCCGTATGGCCAAACTTGCCACAAGCACGACACAGCAAGTAGCACTGCCACAAGCACGACACAGCAAGTACCACACCTCTGGCTGTGAATGAAACCTTAATCAAGTAAACCCTACAAGTACGTATTGATCCTCCTGTTCCTCCTCCTCGTCCTCCTCCTTGTCCTCGTCCTTCTCGTCGTCCTCGTCCTTCTCCCCCTCTTTCCTCCTCCTCTCTCCTCCTCCCTCTTTCCTTCTGACCTTCCCTCCTCGTCCCCGTTCCCTCCTCTTGGTGGCTCCGGGCGCGCGGCCTGCGCGGGAGGAAAATGAGCCCGCTGCCTCCTGTCCCCCCTCTAGTTCAGTGTCCCTCTTCGGCAAGCAGAGACGGGGGAGGTGAGGGAGGAGGGAGGGAGAAGGGCTGACGCTGATGATTCGATTCGAGGCGGCCGAAGGCGAGCCTGGAGCTTCTGTGCGAGGAAGATGGCAACGCAGTGAGAGGCCTGCATATTGTGCTGTCTAAGTGCGCAAGCGTAGACAGACGGGAAAAACACGCCACCGCGTGGGTGGAAACTCTCTGTTTTCCAATGATGATGGTT
This sequence comes from Prorocentrum cordatum, assembly GCA_963575745.1. Lineage (NCBI taxonomy): Eukaryota > Dinophyceae > Prorocentrales > Prorocentraceae > Prorocentrum > Prorocentrum cordatum. The sequence goes on along the minus strand of CAUYUJ010015797.1, from coordinate 287,125 downwards.
GTGATGACTGTAATGAGATAGAGGTGGGCGAGAAGGGGGAGGAGGCGGAGGAGGAGGAGGAGGATAACAAGAATAAACCCACTATGCCTCGAATATGCTGTTTTGAAACCTCGCAGAACACGTAGACCCATCATGCTACATGAGTAAACCCACGATGCTATAAGAGTATACCCAAGAAGGCCCATCCTCATAGTCCCTGTAAGCCCTTCTTTCCTTTCGCTGCCAAAAGCGCCCCCCCTTGACAGACCAGCACCTCTTCCGGGCCTGCCACTCAGGCGCGAACCATGTTTTGCAAAAGAGCTGCTTCCCATCTTCCAGAGAGCAGGACAGAGTGCGAACATGTATAATCTCACCGGAATAATAGTCAAACAATAGTTACGCCACTTCGATTTCCTCGCTCTTCGGCCCTTGACTAATGCGAGGCTGTGACAATTGTCTACATTAGTGATGCCTGAAAGCGCAAACCAGATTGCCTCCACGGGAGAATATGGATACTCTCACAGTTTAAAGCGGTGTCCAGCGATATCTCTGTTTTGAACAGGTCCGCCACCATCTGTCCGACTGCTGCGCAAGTGTGCTTTTTGGCCATGGTCCCCGAGGAATTCAAAAGCGATAGGCATTCATTGAAACAGACCCGCCCTCGACAAGTGTTTTTGGGGGGGTTCAAGGGAGCGCGCACAGTTGGAAGGAACCGTCCTTCATTCCTGTTGCAACTTCTGGAAAAACCTTTGAGGCGAATGTACGCGTCGCTGAGAGAGCCTCATGTCGGAAAGGTCCTGTGCTCATTGTTTCAATGGTTGCAAGTTTTTGAGACGAGTGTGCGCGGCGCAGAGTGGAGAGCCTCAATTTGACACGACTTCCTCCATACTCGTAATAGCTGCAAGTTTTTCGTATGAATGTGCGCGGCGCCATCGCCAGACACCCATTTCGAAATCCACCGCCATCCAGTTGTGTAGCTGCTGCAAGCATCAAGATTTTGGATCATAAGTCTTAAAGAAGACTCAGGCGAAGTCCCAGGCCCAGGCCCACAGGCACCTCTGGGTGTGGTGCGACAGTCGTAGAGTTAGTTGTCCACCAGGAAAGGAGATGGAGGATGAAAACGGAGGAGATGAGGGTGGAGGATGAACAAGAAGGAGGACGTGGAGGATGTGGAGGTGGACCAGGAGTGGGGTCGGATGGGAGAGGAGGACCAGCAGAGAAGCGCACGCCGAGGAAGAGCAGGCGGCGGCGGCGGCGGAGCAGCAGAGCTTGTGGAGCCAGCGACGGCTGCTGCGGCGCGGGTGGCGGCGGAGGCAGCACGGGCGGTGGTGGCCGCGGCAGCGCCGCCGGAGGCGCAGGGCCTGCGTGGACCGCGAACGCCGCAGCGGAGGGCAGGCGTCCGCGGCCCACGCCGCGGGGCGGGGGCCGCCGTCGGAGGTAGGAGGAAAAATTGTTTTGGAAGTAAAATAGCAGGTTTTTGAAATAAAGAGCGTTTTTTTTCATGCCAAAAACCGGTTCGAGTTCAACACGGATCGCTCAGGCCATTTGGGGGAGGAAGCGGTGCCGATGCCGCTGCCCTTCCCGGCGGCGAGCCCGGGGGGGGGGCAGGTGAGGAGCGGGCCTTCTCAGAAGGCTCGGAGGTCCCGAAGTCTTCCGAGAAGTCTTCTCTAAGCTTTCTCCTCCGGAGACACAGGACACTTTTCAGAAGATGCGAGGACTTTTCGGAGAAGTCCCGCCGCCTTCTGAGAAGGCCGTCTCCTTCTCACTTCCCCCCTCGCTTGCAGCCGATCTTCCCTTGTTTCTCCCTCTTTGGGCCTGCTGGGAGGCCCTCGTCGCCACCGCTGAGTTCGCCTCGAAAGTCTGGTCAGAGCGCACCTCCGGGGAGTTCTGGGGAGCAACGGGATCGGTACTTTTTTGGGGGCTTCCCAATCCACACAGTTTTACTTGTTGTGTCTGGGCGTTCCTGTTTCTGCCCGGCTGCAGTTGTGTCGAGGCCTGCAGTAAGGGTTCGGTGCTTCACCAGGGCCCCTGTATCCCTGCCTCCTCGGCCCAGCATTCGCGACATATCCTATCGTTGTGATTGTTTCCACGCAGACGTCCAAGGGTCTTGGTTACCATGCGTCCTTCCTGTTTACGTGTGGGGCTGTAACGAATGTCGCAGCTGCTTCAATCGGGCCTCAGCAGTCATGGAATGCGTGTGGTTGCACATGTATGGCAACAACGTGTGGCGAGGCTTGCAACCAAGAACATGGAGTCGGATATCAGGAGGCTTGGGGTTCTCGTTTGTTTTCGGGGGCTCCCAGGGTTTTCAGCCCCTATGCCATATGCTTTCCTTCGTTTGTTGCGGAAGAGGGGGGCGCAGGTGGACGGATCGGGTGGATTCGTAGAGTTTGGGAGGTCTTAGCGGGTTGAGGGGGTGGAGGAAGAGGGGGAGGTGAGGTGGAGGAGGAGAAGGAAAATTTAAGGGGGGGCGAAGGAGAAATCACTCGTCCAACTCCTTGAAGGCAGGTTGGGCCCACCCATCAATTGTCCCCAACCCTCCTGCGTTTGGGTCTCGTTTTGAATGGAGCACTGCGGTCGCACACCTCCTCCCGCCTGGCTTCCCCCCTCTCTCCCCCGTACCTGTCTGCTACCCTACCCCCTACCTCGCCGTCCTACCTCGCCGTCCTGCCTAGGGGCTCCCTGGGTAGCTGCGAAGTGCGAAACTGTCGCCTCTTTCGAGGGCTGCTTGGGGGGGGCAGCGCGGAGTGTCGTCATACGCAGATTCAGATTCGGCCCTGGCATCTCTCGGCGGCTGCGAATTGCGGAACTGTCGCCCCTTTCGAGGGCTGCTGGGGGGGGGGCAGCGCGGAGTGGCGTCATACGCAGACTCAGATGGGACATCGCCAGTCCTGAGAGGCTGCGATTTGCGAAACTCTCGGCTCTTTCAAGGGCTACTGGGGGGCGGCAGCGGAGTGGCGTCATACGCAGACTCAGACGAGACATCGCCATCCCTGGGGGGGGGTCGAATGGCGGATCTGTTCACGCTTTCGAGGGCTGCTGGGGGACCCAGTGGGTGGCGTCTTACGCGGACTCAGATGAGACATCGCCATCCATGTATGACTGCGAGCTGCGAACCGTCGCCACTTGTGAGGGCTGCTGGGAGGCCAGCGGACTGACGTCATACACAGACTCACACTAGACCTCGCCATCCCCTGGGGGATTGCGAACTGCGCAACTGTAGCCACTTTTGAGGGCTGCCGGGGGTCCAGCGGAGCAACGTCCTACGCGGTTTCAGATTAGACGTCACCATCCCTGGTGGGGGCTGAGAGCTGCGAAAGTGATGCCGCTTTCGAGAGCCTCTGGGATTTTCAGCGGTAATGATGTCCTACGCGGGCTCAGATTGGACCTCACCGTCCCTTTGGGCGTGCGAGCTGCGGAACTGTCGCCACTTTCGAGGGCTGCTGGGGCATCCAGCTGAGTGACGTCCTACGCAGACTCTGATTTTATAGGCTTACGCCACATCCGCCGACTTCGTTTTTGTAGTCCCTGTCTTGGAGGGTCTTCTTCTGTCGTCGGGAGTCCTCTGCGGGGGGTCCTGGGGGCTCCTGGAGGGTGCATCGAATTTCTGGAGGGTGCTTGGGAGTCTTCGTGCTTTCTGGGACGCTTCGGCGAGGTGCAGAAGAGGAGATTGCACGCGTCCAAGTCTCCGGAACGTAAGCGGGGCTTAGTGGGCTTTGACCTGTCGGTCTCTGGTATGCTTGTTGGTTAGAGCCCTCACGAATGCTTCTTGGTGTCTCTCTCGGGGGATTTGTTTGGGGGCAGTTAGTGTGAATAGCACCCGTGTAATACCTTCATATATACTCCTTATCCTCACCTCTCCTGCGCCTGGCCGTTTGGGCTCAGGTATTGGGACAGATCGATCAGACCTTTGATCGTGCAGGAGGGAAAGACATCCATCTATCCCTCCTTCCCTTTACCAACGGATCAGGGGTTCTGTACCCTTGTACTTCAACCCCATACACAGGTTATCAGCCCTTTAAAGCTCACCGTTCATCGAACCCCGCGTCGCGACCTCGCACGCGGCCTCGATGGAACCCAAGCGGCGCATGCGCTGCAAGGGGTCCATCGGGGCCTCGCGTCCGAGCTCTCCGACGGCGCGACGGCTCGGTGATGAGTTGGTTAGCCTTAGTGCGGACTGTGTTGGTGTCCCAGGTACCCCCCCCCAGCTCCGACGGACCCGAGGCGCGGCTAGCTGCTGAACTTCACCGCAGCGCCGCCCGCGGGGGGACAGGAGAAGGAGTAGGAACAGGAAGGACGGAGTTTCACACGCCTACCTTCGATCCTCCATCTCCTCCTCAGTCGGGAGCAATCCCAACTGCGTCAGGCGAAAGCCTCACTGGTCCTGATACTCCAGGGCGCTTTCGCGCTAACCGCCGATGGGCCTCAGGTGCTGGTACCCCCAGCCCTGCGACCGTCCCTGTTGCGGAGCACGTGGCCACCTTCGAGGAACTCAGTAGACCAGTGGCGGCACAGCCGCAGACGCAGTATCCCAAGGTATCATCGGATGAGGCACCACACACATGGTCCGAATCGCAGCTCGTCCGCGCGCAACCGTCGTGGGGCCCCAGGCCCATGCGGCGAGAGTAGGTCGAGCCCGCGTACTGCCTCTCAGAGGCCATGCGCTCCCCGCGACAGGGGACACAGGGAAGCTGACGCTCCCCACCTCTCCATCTCAGACGACCAGCTGGCGGAGACGTCCGCCGCAGGTGAAATAGCTGAGCTCAGAGACCAGGGTGAAATCTTCGTGTCCAGGCAATACTCTGGACTACTGCAGAGCGTTCAGACGAACGCCGCCGATACTGCAGCCATACGCCACGATCTGGACGGCGCCTTAGGGATCATTGATTCCAGGATCGCCGAAGATCGACGCATCATAGGTCAACTGCAGTACCAGGTTGATCGTGAGGTGTCACACTCACGTGAACGAACGGCGATGGTCGAGAACCTGCGCAACTACCTCGCGCAGATGGAGCAACAGCTTGTGTTCGTACGCGACACAGGCGTTTCAGCAGTCAGGATCTTACATGATGATATCCACGACCAGCTCCGCAACCGACCAACACCAGCCGAGGCCGCCGACCTTGGCGACGTTCAGTCTCAGATCAATGATCTTCGATCCTACATAGGCCACACTACGGCGACGCTTCGCAACGAAGCACACGCTAACTCGTCGAACCTGATCGACATGTTGCAGCGTACTGAGAGAGTCATCACTCAAAGGCTTGATGCGACCAACGCTGTCGTGCAGCCACTCGCTAACCGGATCTCTGAAATCGAGCGGCGTTTTCCTGATGTACAGGACGCCCTGGCAGAGTTGCGTGTCGGACGAGCCCAGACTGGCCAGCTGGATTCTCCTCCTACGGTTTACGATTTCGCCCGCCTCACTGACAGGTTGCAGGAGGTTGAGGAGGCGGCGGACCACGCGCAGTTGGAGCTCTCCCAGGTTATTCGTGAGAGAGATACTGAGAAGATACGTGTTGAGGGGCACCTCGCACGTCTGGAAGGCGAGCTGGAGGCGCAAAGCGCCCGTCTCCGAGCACGCGAGCAACGACTTGATCGGTGCTCACAACGTTCTCGGGATACTGATGAGTACACGCGCCAAAAGGTGGCCCAACTACACGAAGACATGACGAGCTGGACGAATCAGCTGATCGACCACACCAACGACACCAGTCTCCACCTTCGACCTGCAACCGACCTGCACAGGCCGACGGCAGCGTCCGCCGAAGCACCACAAGCTTCTGCAGGACAACAACGGCGTACGTCACCAGGAGCAGCCTCCGCGGCAGCGTCTGCGCAGACACGCCATGTGTCTCCTGTGCGCACAGACCCGACTACTGACGGTGTACCGATACCCTCACAACCACTGTCTGCGGTTTCGGTCCATGCTACAACTCCTATCAAGGAGTCAGACACCGTCCGAGTCCCTGTCTTGCCTAAGATTACGCAGCTGCTCGAGTGGCAGAACAAGGTGCGGAAGAACTTTGGGGCCGCCTCAGGGCGACCATCCAAAGCATATGCCTTCCTATGCGTGGCTGAACAGCCCGAGTGCGCATTCGAGGACTTACAAGACAGTGGAGACTTTGAGAGCATCGATTGCAAACTCGCTGCCGCTCTGAGCGACATTTTATCCTCAGACTTGCGCTACCAAATCAGGCTCATCGAAACCAGAGAGCACAAAGCAGGACGCATGCTCAAAGGGCGCCAGATCTACTGGCACATCCTACATTCCTACACAGTGACAGAGGTTGATGACGACCTGCACGACTTCGGGCGCCTTAAAGAACTGAGGATGAGAGATGACGATTTGCTACGTTTTATTACTGGCTGGGACGCTTTACTCTTGGAATGCCGAGAAGCACCCGATCCAAAGATCTTGGAATCTCTGTTTCGTACGCAGATTCGGAGACATGCCTGGATGAAACAAGACATGTACGAGCACTAGCGCATGAAGATCAACGACCCGAATCGTACCTATGATTGGCTCCGACAGCGCGTCCTGGACGTACTGGAGCTCAAACAATTGGAGAATAATCAGAATAAGTTACGGTACGAACACGAGACACGTTCTCAAGTCAATGTGTGCGCTGCCTGGAAGAAAGGCAATTGTCGCAATGGTGAACGGTGCAAGGCTTTGCATACATATTCCAGGGATTGGAAGAACAACAAATCTTCCAGAGCATCGACAGCTGGTGGAAACTCCCGCCGCAGCGTGTCAACTCCTGCGAATCACAAGAAGCCAGCATCGAAACCATTTTGCTCCGAGTTCGCCAAGCGCAACACATGTGCCAGAGGCGACAAGTGCAACTTCCCACACGTCGCACAGTGTCAAGATTTCGCACAGAATAAGTGCCCCAGAGGCGACACATGCAAATGCGCTCATCTTACACCTGGTGCGAATACTCCCGAGCGAAGCCCGAGTCGACCACGGACCTCCAGTCAGGATAGCCGTGGCCGATCACCATCCCGCGGATCAGGAAGCCAGCGTTCTTCACAACGCGGGGGGTTCCGCTACGCAAGCGACTCACGCCGTGGACGTGGCAACCGATGCCAATACAACCGATCTCGTTCAACATCCAGGAGGTCCCCAGACTCTCGCAGTCAATCGAGAAGTCGATACGACAGATCTTCGAGATCTACCTCCCGAGGACGAGACAACCGTGGCGGCGGACGCGGCAGCCAACGCGGCCGTGATAGATCATATGGTAGTGACAAAGGACGTGACAGACGTTCCCCGAGCCATGGTTCGTCCCGTGGCTCTCCCCGCGCCAGAGCACGTTCTCCTGCCAACTATCGACGTTCACGCCGTTCCGACCGCAGTTACGTCATCCGTGACAAGACCCTCATGGCCAATACTAGAGTCACTACGACATCTACCAAAACACGCCATCGGATACGCTTCGACACACGTAATGTGGAATACTACTTACATACCATATCTGGCAGGGCCAGATTGGACAAATGGAAGGAGATGCCGAATGAGGGTGGCATTGTAAATGTACCAGACACGTTACCACAACGATGGTGGGATCAAAGTGCGGACGCCCTACGAGAATGTCAAAAAGAGGCACAGCTATGGTACGACTACCGACGCAACAAAGAGTCGGTGGCCACGCCAATTGCGATCCGAAAATATGACGACACTGTTAAGCAGTCATCAAAGACAGCCCAGACGAAGACGTCGACGATGCAAGTCGACCCACCACGCTCGACTGCTGCATTGACGCGATCTTGGGTTCTCGACAGTGGTTCTGCTCATCATATTCAGGGAAAACACGAACTGACGCAGACCGAATCGGATCGCATATCTATTCGCGAAGAGCATTTTCTGGAAACCGCCGATGGTGATCGTACTGTCAATGAGCACTACGACGTACGGCTACCCGAGGTAGGCTTACACAGTTCAGCCCTTGCCTTGCCAGACTGTCCATCTCTACTATCAGTTGGGAAATTGATCGAGGTTGATGGCTTTCGGCAGCTTTGGGATCCTGAGCTGGGCCACTTGCTTCAGGATCCGGGGGGCCAATGGTATAAGATTCCAGTCAACAATAGAGTTCCAGAATTACGACTCGACGACCTGACACTGATACCACCACCACGTCTATGCACTTCGTCGGCGCCCCGACGTCGCCAGCGCAAGCGTTCATCCGCCCGCTGCAACGACATTTGTTGGTGCTGCACAGCTACAGAGCAGTCAACAACTGCAGATGAGCTACGGCCCCACATAGGGACCTGCCCCAAGAGACCACATGTCGGAGAGGGAGGAGGAGCACGGACCACCGCGGTCGAATAACCTCCCGACGCAAACAAAGACGAGCCTAACGTGGACACACCCACCGACTCGCCTACGTCTCAGACGCAGTGTTCTCCTCTCAAATGCGGGTGGCTAGCAGATATAGCTCAAGCAGAAAACGACTTACCGACGGAGACGCCCACACGAATGCACCGCGACAATGATCGCGTTCTTCCAAACAGACAGACGAAGCCGATTGACCCGATGCATTACATGACCCACATCCCAAAACACCCTGACTGTGAGATTTGTTCTCGCACGATGGCGCAGAATGCCCCGTGTCGACGACAGCGCAAACCACATCCACCAGCAGACCCCACCGACGAGGATAACGCCTGCGAGGCTTTTGTCCCGAAGAAGTTTGGTTAGGCTTTAACTGCCGACCATGTCGTCCTGGCCAAAGGCGATGCCGCAGACAAACACGGCGACAAGTATGAACTTGTTGTCCTAGACAGATACACCGGCATCTTCACGGCCTACCCAGCACTGCACAAAGACGCAGCTACCACAAAGGCGTCCTTTCAACAGTTCATCGCCGCGAACGATGAGGTGAAGCATATCTATACAGACAACTCTGGAGAGCTTCAGAAGGCTTGCCGCCAACTGGGATGAAGACACGGCACGAGTACGCCGCATCGTCCGCAAACGAATGGATTGATCGAGCGCGTCGTCAAGATGGTCATTCTCGGTGCGAGAGCTGTGTTACATATGCCTGGTCTGGGACACGAATGGTGGAAAGAGGCCATGCAAGCCTTCTGCTGTGGACACAATTTTGTGCATGCATCGACGGGCGTTGCTGCCCTCAACGAGGAGCATGCAGATAAGACAGCTCATGAAATGCGCTTTGGTGGAAGCTTTCCTGGGCACTGCATGCCATTCGGTGCTCGGATCTTCTGGAAATGCCTCAACCCCGAGATTAACAACGAGACTGCGAAGTTTAAAGAAAGTACTCGAGGAGGGTTATGCATGGGTTACCATTTACACTCTGGTGGACGATGGTCAGGTGACTACCTTGTCTTGGACACGGCTACATACGCCAAGAATCCTGATAGGGAACTGTGTCACGTGCACAGAGTCAAAGACATCATCCCTGATGGCAAGTTCACCTACCCGGTGAAAGAAGGTACTCTACGACATCATAACCCTGAGGCACACGACGAGGTCAAGGCATCTACTTCTCGCGCCTTGGGTGATGAACCAATGCCCGACCCTCCACTTTCTTACCCTAAAGAATGGGATGACCCGTCTATGATGACAATAGAAGACAACGCCGCCGATGCCCATGCATCGGCCTCTGAAGTTGCTGCACCAGCGCCGGAGCCCGACTACTGGGAACAGCGCGGATATTGCGTCATCAGACATATTCGTACTCCACGCAAGAAATTGTTCATCCCGACGGACGACGTCATGAACATACCCGTACCTGTTGATCAACTCGACGTGACACGAGATTTCAAGACGACTTCTACCTTTGAAGGAGAAAGTGACTTTCTCGATGTTTGGGATGGTGTCAGCGCCAACGACCACAGGGAGTTAAGCGAGCCATGGACAGGCACGGTTCGATTTTATGAGCTTCCAAAAATAACGCCACATGGCAAAATGGTGGTCCGCGGTCGCGAGACACGTATACAGACTACTACACGTCCTGATCACATTCTTCCCGAGCATTGGAAAACTCTATCTCGTGGACAACAGAAGAAGGAAATCGACTATGCCGAAGACGTTAAACGAGCTCGTGAGATTCGTGACCGAGCTGCACTACGAGTGTGGACAAGACAGGACAAACAGGTCAACAATTTCCGTACCACTGCATCCGGCGGACCAACATGGAATACTGTGGAACGAAGGATTACATACGACACTGACAATGGCGCCGTCATCCGTGACGAGAACGTCAAAGGCGTGACGAACAAAGACGTACTGTATGCCAAACTACCTGGTGGGCCACGTGACATTTACTACGGTACTGTACTACCGCCAAACACCACAACAGCACGCTGGAGAAGAAAATGCTTTGGTACTTGTGGATAGTGAGGGAACCGACCTTGGGACCATGAACCCGCTCATACGCCAGTTCACCCAGTCGGTAGCAATACCAACTATGCCACGTGAGACCACCTACACACCGGCACACAGAGACAAAATCCCAGATTCCTCATGGGCACGCCCGGCCCTAGTTACCAGAAGCCTGAGTAAGAAAGAAGTTGCCGCATAACCGCGTGCACAGGAAGCCCTGCGAAAAGAATACGAGAGATTGGAAAAGAAACAAACGTAGATGTTGGGGACTGTTGCAGAAAAAGCTGATATTGAGTCACAAGCTATTCGCACTGGGACGAAAGTTCATTTCTTCAATATCTTGGAACTATCTTCAGTCAAACACGAGGAACTTCCACCTGATCTACGTAAATTCAAGGGCAGAGTGGTGGTTCAGGGCAATACAGGCAAAGATGAAACTGGTTTGGCCGCCATATTCGCCGACGCCGCTTCCAGTGCTTCGCATATTGAGGCTTCCAAACTTTGCGACGCTACTGCACTATTGCCACAATATGCGGGAGAACAAAGTGATGCACCTGGAGCCTACACGCAGGCATTATTATACGGCGACGGACGAATCGATCCAGTTGATACTTGGATTACCATACCTAAATGGCGACAACCGACATCCTGGTCAAAATACAAGAATTCAGTGTGCCGATTACGATTGGCACTATACGGACATCCTCTCGCAGGTGTCTTTTGGAAACGAAAATGTCGTACATGCTTAGAAAACGTTGGTTTCGAGCCTATTCCAGGATGGGAATGTGCATGGAGACACAACAAACTGGGACTGATACTTTCAGTATATGTGGACGACTTTAAATTAGCCGGCCCAGCTCGCAATCTACAGGCTGGCTGGGATTATATCCGCAAAGGCGGTATTGACTTGGATCCACCTACTCCATGCTCGCAATATCTTGGTTGTGGACAACAGGCATACGAGGTGCCGCAGATTATCTTCGACAAAAGAATGTCTACCATGCGCCCTATGTTGCCCGTGCACAATGAGAAAGATTACAATACGGCCAAACAAGTTTGTGGAATTCGACATGATATGCTTGGTTTTACCGATCAGTGCATTGAGCAGTACCTGGAATGCGCTTCCAAACGCGCCCAGGGACCGGGGTCACGTCGGAAACGATCCGACTCGCCGAGGACTTCGCGATCCAAATCGCCTGCATCCTCCGGGTCGGTCGCCAGACCTACTAGCGTGCTCGACGCACGGCCGCGATCATCCAGCCCAGCAAAATCGGTCGACACGACATCTACTACGACAGATCCCATACCAGTCACATACGATGACCTACCTGACGCCGAAACTCCTGGCATCGAGGGCACCTCCTTCACCGATTCCGATTATTCCGACGAGGGCATCCTTGGCCAGGACGCGGCGAGTGTACTGATGAAGATTCTCTACCTGGCACGTTGCTGTCGTTTCGATCTTCTACATCCAGTATGTATGCTGGCCAGAGAAATTACCAAATGGAATGCCACGTTTGATGCACGTCTACATCGATTGATATGCTACATCAAAACGACGCGTGCACATTGTTTACACGGATGGATAGGTGATTCGTCAGACAAGTTATCCACCATGCTCTTCACTGACGCCTCGTTCGCCGATTGCATTACTTCATCCAAATCCACTGCCGGCGTCTTCGCCGCGCTTGTTGGACCCAATGCGGTCTTTCCGGTCAACGCTGTATGTAAGAAACAAACGGTTGTGTCGCATTCATCCACAGAATCCGAGATCGTTGCTCTTGACTCAGCACTACGACTGGAAGGACTACCGCTACTCTCATTCTGGGAAGCCGTGGTGGGAGTTGCCAACACACGCAAAGAGAAGGATACGTGCCTGAGCTGCCAGGGGCGCGCCGACACGGCGACGTGTCCGACGTTGGCCGCCAAAAAGAAGCGTAAGCCTTCGCCTCGCAAGGCACCCCCCACAAGGGGATCTTCTCCTAGCCGTAGGCAACTACCGCTAAATACGGAGTTACCTACGCCTCCAAAGAGGCGTGCAATATCCCATGAGGGTACACTATTGCACGTGGATCCAGAACCGGCTCAGGAGATAAGTTCTCCCAAAGTGCGTCTTATCGTCCTCGAGGATAACCAGGCCGTGATCAAAATTGTCCAAAAGGGACGTACACCAGGACTTCGTCATCTTCATCGTACTCATCGTATCAACCTGGATTGGATATGCGAGACATGCCAACTCGAACATATCGAGCTCAAATATGTAGGTACAAAAGAGCAGATCGCAGATATGATGACCAAACATTTCGAGCCGAAGAAAGCAGACCTCTGGAGGGATCTCTTGGAACACTCGCTCATCTTTCCCGCTACTCCGGTCCAATGTCCTCCAAAGAAACCCTGGAAACCACTACGAGGGTCTCGGGGGCCCGACTGTTTACCTCATGTTGCGGAACCTCCAAAACTGGATGGATGCCCGGAAGTATGCAAAATATTACTTACAGAAAAAGAAAGATGGGGCGAGGTAGGATCAGAATGTGGATTTCGGTGCGTTGGACAAGCCAATCACGAGGGCATATGCGCATGCATGTACCACATTGGCGTACCAGCTGCAGCTATTGCTTCGCGCACACCTCGTTCAAGAGCACGTTCCCCGCGCGGTGGACATCCCCGCCGTCCTCCCTCGCCCCCGCAGGATGCAGGGAGGTCTAGGACACTAATTGTACGTTCATGCCGCAGCAATTTTACGACTCGAGCTATAAAGCTTACAGGCGTCCTGTTCGCCGCGTGCGAGGCGAAAATAAGCGAGATCGGTTCTAATCCCGATACCCCCATCCACGAGATGGATCAGGCACAGCCGCTCCACCTCATCGGCTGGCCCATCGGCTGCGACGCTGAGTGCGACCCGAACGCCAAGGACGACGACCGCGTGGGCTTCACGTGCCACGCTCAAACTGGTCGCCCTCGTGATCCTGATGATGGATATATATATATATGTACGTACATCAACGGCGCGCTGATCGCAGTGCAGATTTTGATCTCCGCGTGCCCGACGAATCCACTATTCGAGAAATTGCCCGCTCTGCGTCCGCCGACGTCAAGAGTTGGATCAGCGACGCTGGTGGATCAGTCGGCGGCAACGCCAACTACGAATACAGCACGTTTACGGCTACCCCATGGCTGTCATTCATGCGGGCTATGTGCATGCTTTCCAGTCTCTTCAATCGTAACCCGTCTGTACAAGAAAGTGTTCGTGGTTTACATGATCATTTGAACGCAGTGACCCCAGGGGCGCACCGCAAGTGCCCGCCAATGTACCTTACGACGATGATATTGAAGACGGAGTGGATGATGATTCACAATGATTGGTCCAAAATTGGCAGTGCAGTACTGGGACAAGATGCCGAGGACGGCGTTCAGGATACAAAGTACTATTATGGAAATGGTCTTTGTGCACCCTCTGATGTATACAGCAATGGATTGGCAACTCCATGCTATGCTCCTAAACTTGAGCGTGCAGCGGCCAAGTTACCCACGCGCTCACCTGGCTTAGCCAGGACATCAGATACATCTGGACACATCGGCCACATTGTTGAGGATAATTTGGTCACCAACATGCGAGCATTTTCCGACATTAACCAGACAGGCAAATTTCGCCGCAAGTCAGCACATGGCTGACTGCGCGCGGAGGCTTCGGAGGTACCGGATCATACTCCAAGACGGTGGCAACACCATCCGATCGCCCAGAAGGCTGGGTGGCAATATCAGAGCACGACGAGAATATGACAAGTACCTATCGTTGGCAACCATACAACGAGGGCAATGTCTTCTTTGGCGAAGCCCCCGATGAGATCGACCCTGGTCTTACTCCTGGTCCTGATATTGACCCACTCGAGCTGGTTCAAGCAAAGTACAGCGCTTTCTGTGGTGGTCGTTTGGTTTCTACTCTTCTTTCAGATAATGGGTGGTGTTCCCTCGTACAAGAAGATCTGGGACTACTCTTGCATCATGCCTTCGGTCCATCAGGGCACGCATACAAATGGACCAACCTGTACACCGATTCAACATGGATTATGCACCCCAAGAAAGGGGCCAATAGTGCAAAGCACAAAACGTACCCAACCCACGGCATCGACGAGCTCAACAATGCACAGAAGCGAGAAGATCTCGCCAAGGTATCAAATGTTGCTCTTGTGCCGCTATTTATGCCGCGCCTCAGTCGCGCGGAATACATGGGCGGCGCTACCCTCGAGCATTTGTCGACCATGATCCGCGACGACATCATGATGTGGGCATTCTCCTTTGGCAATTATAAAGAATGGTTCAGACAGAACGACGCGCCGATCGGCCAAGATTGCGTTCAATTGCCAGAGGCTGGTGGAGACACCCGCTATGGTATGGAAGAACTGCGTAACCAGCGTACGCAGACACAGGAGAGCCGTACCACAGCTATTCTCAACAACCAGTTTGAGTGCACCCTCGAGCAGCGCAACGTGATCAAGATGATCCGCGAGGCCAGAGGCCTCATGCTACACAGCGACAACGCCTCCATCAAAAGGTGGCGTGACTTAAACGAGGTCATCTGGAACTACTGGGCCAATGATTTTCCTGCATATGTGAAACAAAGACGCTATTGCAGGGGCCTCCATGCCATGGTGGTATGGAGCGCGAATGACATCGCATGTGCCAACCACGGACAGAACACCGTGGACATGCGTCGACACCAGGATCGCGCACCTACTGCCGTGCGTGAGCTCTAGAAAATGGAATGTGAGGGTGGCGTCCCGACGCTCATGCCAGTGCACGTACAAGTGGATGTATCACGTTTTGTCGATGTGATGCAGTATTTCCGCTGCCCCGCGGTAATGGGGCCTGGCAAAGCAGCACAGTGGGGCGTACACCCGAATTTTGATTACCACACGGACGATCTGATCAAGATTATGCAAAATCGTGGTATTACGGTACTTCCATCAGACCACTGGGTTGAAGCGTACGATAGAACTACCCCACAGGCTTGGCATGCAGAACAGAACAACCATAACATGGCGATGTTTACGACACAGTTCTGCGATGCAGTGTGCTATCGTAACTTCTGCGCTTTGATTCAGTCACTGCCCTCTCAACCGTATCCATTCAGGCCGCCCATGCTGGCTCCCGTCACGGACGAGCAGGCCCACACACAGGCCAAGGTGATCATGGCGGCTCTCGACTTCAGAGAGAAGATGACAAACGAATGGAAGAGAGACCTCAGCCTCACGACGCTGATGACACAGACGGTAGGCGAGATGGCTCATTGTGCGTGGATGGCATCATGTGCCGATGGTACGCTGCCGGCATCACTGCCTGCTAACGCAGGCGACACAAGCGTACCTATTCCTGGAATTCCGATACGGACACCAGCACTCCATCCTCGCGAGCCGAACAAGGCTATCCCTGATAATGATCCATTTAGTCTTGCATACGACGACTTATTCCAGTACCTCTTACTGTTGATCAACGACTACCCTGGGGCATGGGCATCCTGGGATTCAGTCGAGAAACAAGAGCTCCTCCACCCCAAGATCATTAAAACGGTTGAAGATGCACATGCTGTTACTTGGGTTGTGTTCGAGCAGTTTCTACAACGGATTACCGACTTAGATGGTGGCGATAACGCGACCAGATCACGACTCATTGCAGAAAACAACAGGTTGACATCTCACTGTATCGGCCTTGCTGCCGAGAACGAGCGGACCATCGAAGCACGCAAAACATTCTTCAGACAGAATGCACTGGATCGCGTGGCATTGGGATACGATCCGGATGTTCCGACTTCCGTGTGGCGCGCGACAGCTGATGCGGAACAGCCAGCACCACCGGGCCCATTGCCTGAGCCACTGCAACCTGGCCCGCAATCGATAGCCGTGCCAAAGTCATCGACCCCTGGACCACCCCTACACCATACGCCAGCAGACCAGCAGCCAGCAGTTCAGCTCCCGAAAGCCGAGGCAGTACCGATCCCTGATGACGGCACTGACCTAGATGCCATGGAGCTGGAGGCAACTCCTGCCGACGAGGAATCTTCTCCACACGAGATGAATTTATTGTCATGGCAGGACAGCTGCGAGCGTTCCATGTATGAGGACATCAGCCAGGTCGGAATGTTCGATAACGCATGCACTATTCGAGAGTGGAAGCTGCAAGCAGGCATCAAGGACGACCATCCATACGTTTGTCCAGTATTGCGGGGTACATCCGCGGTCAATGGATTCGCCTGCCTGGAAAACGACGAATGGTGCGACCAATTGCAACATGACGATTGTGTGATTGCTCATGCTCCCGATATTGCACAGTCTGGTTGCTTTCCAGAATGGATGTGGATATCGTTACCAAATTACGACGACGTACGTTATGGTCCCGAGTTACTTGATTATGAGTGGCTGGGAGGACCCAAATACATGAGCAAAGACATCGCGACGATGTTACGCCACGAGATCCACTACAACAAGTTCTGTATCAATCAATTTCACGATAGACGTATCAACATTTGGACGAAAACAACAGATTGTGAATGGAAGATTCCAAGTAATTGGAAACCCTTTCAGGAGATGGTCCAATGGAAATTCGGCGAACGCAAAAACCACAACGGACCATCCATGGACGCGGCCATGTCGCACTTCAAGAAAGATGGTGAGAAAGATGGGTATACCGATTGGAACGATTATCACCCGATCTTCATCATTCGTGCGTTCCAGCAACATATTGACCCGCAGAAAAATAGGATCGAGATATACGCCAAACCAATCCCCGAGGGAGGTGATCCCAGCTGTTTCGATTGGAACAGCGTTATTGCCATTCGATGTGTTGGAGGCCACAGTTGCGTCAACCCACTTTCCAAACCATGGAATATGGGCTGGGAGAGCCTACAATGGACAGACGTGAAATACCTCCACCACGGCACGACATTCCGTGCTTGGCGCAACATCCTTAAGACAGGGATCATACCAGGCTACGTCGATCCATCTTCTCAGAGAGACAAGCATCATAAACCATCACAACGCACGGAGGCATTCTTCAGTTCCAGCACATATGGACAATGCCCAGAAGAATCCCCACACCTCGGTAGAGTCATACAAGTTCAATCACTACAAGAACGAGGTCGAGCTGGTGATCAACATGGAGATCGCCACATAAGCTGGTTGCAGATTTTGGTTGGGCGCTCAAGGCGCTATTATGACAGAGGACGTGGGTCCAGCAGCGGCAGTCATTGCAATTCGCCGTCTCCAACCACGCCACGTGCACGGCCAACAGATATGGCCGGAGGGCCCTCCCTGGGACTATCCGCCATTGGCCGCGAGACAACCATTGAGCAAATACGAAATTTGTGCCTATCTTCTTGGAGAGGAGTTCAACGATAGACCCCCTGGGATTACACCAGCCAACATGGATCACGACATGGATCAGCAGCCAAGGACGCCGTCAGCATCAGCATCTTTGGTTCAGCGACCGATTGCCCCTCAGCTGGGGGCAACCCCTGCTGGCCGCATATCTGGCGCCGACGCCTTGGACGAACAAATGGTCCGTGCTATGATCGACGACACCGATCACAAAGCAGATGATAAAGAATGGTTAATTGCTCTGTCATACTGCCGAGAGGCTCTTCGACCCATTACATCAAAGATTACACAAAAAGATTGGGATCGTCGGCCTACATTTAATGACGTTCGCATGGGGGACTTCATTGCCACCAAGAATTGGGGATCTACCAATGGTTATCATTACGACAATCACTACCCCAAGGGCAATCACAAAACCAATGTCCTCATGAACAAGGGCCACATATACGACCCAATCATTCATTTCGGAATCTTTGACAAGTTCTTTGCGGTACAGGTACCTATCCTCAACTACGGTTTAAGATGGGTAAACATATGGTACAATGACAAGAGCATGCCTCTCAAGGGCGTTGTCTTTGCTTTACCAATTCGTACCGACAAATATGCCATTGACCCGACGCATATGAATACTGCCCTGGAAGGACCATTTTCATGCCGTGACAAAATACTTCAGCATAAAACAGATGGTGATCTGCCATATCTCGGTATGCCGAGCATTTATAAGCCACGTATCCCACGTACACCGACCAGACGGCCCGCTCCTCGGACACCCGATCCCGAAGAGCTGGTGGCCACACCTGCCGAGGGTACCGCTCCCGTGGGCGATGGGCCCCAACAAATGGCAGGCCAATCTGACGAACCTCTGGTTACCGTTATTGTGGATATATCAAACATACCACTCACTGCCGAAGAACAAGCGGCAAATGGCAATATGAAAGCAGATCTATCAGCAGAGATCCAAGCAGATGGGCACGTCGACGCGAGCATCCTCGATAACGTTATTGACCCGCCAGAAGACTTCCTCAATCACCCCGACTACGACCCAGAGGATCACACAAGGTGGACCAGACAACCATACGACCACAGCATATACCGCTGGGTGTCGGAGCTCTTGGTGGACTCACCGATGAAAAGGATGAAGCGAACCATTGAGGTGCACACTGGCGTGGACAGATCTGCGGTGGATAGAGCGCAGTCGTACTTACAATTCAACGTTCAATTCGGATCCAAAGCATGGAACGCAGAGAAATACTATTTGGATTATAATCGTACCCGCAAATGGGCACGTGACTTTCCAATTTGCAGTGCAGATCGCTTCTTCAAAAAGTTGGTACACTACCTGGGCCCAGAGACCATCGAGGAGTCGACTACAGGCGTCTTTCAATGGATCTCCAAAGTGTATCAAAGCATATTGTTGGACAGTATCGCGGAGCTCCGTGACTTCACAAAAGATGCCATCCATCAGAATCATCCCGCACTCCAAACGTTGCGTGATCTATTTGCACATTGCATCAACACATTCGGCAATCCATGCTCCTGTATGGACGGAGCTGGTGGAAACACCTGCCGCGCCACGTGGCCCAGGCGCGGAGCAGGACATTCCCCAGGGCCCAGGCAGCATTGCATCCGCAGCTCCTGATCAAGAACCCATGGTACGGATCATAGCCGAGCAGACGGGAGTCAACCGCGAGGAGGGCGACAACGAGTCCGCCTTGCAGGAGGGGGCTCGCCGTCTCCGTGCTGAGAACGCGTGCCATGGTGATACTGAGGATGCGGACAACGACGCGACAGAGCGCATAGGACTGCCAGGGGAAAGATTGTCTAGGATCGAGATCGAGGGATTGAGTAGATCAATCGCTTCCCGACCGAATGCTGAGATCAACCGCGATGCCATGGATCAGATCGGCCGCAGTCTTGCTCGTGGTCGGGATACTCGCTGGGGATCTCGTGAGCACCTCACGACTGAGGGAGCCCCAGAAACTATCCAGCATGATATCGCGCGATGTCGGAATTGCGATCGCACCTTATCCCTAGGGATCGTTACAGGTGATGGTACCCTTTGTGACATCTGCTGGCAGTACACCGTATCTGTAGGTGCTACGGGTAAAAGTACCGCCGTCCAGAGCGACCTAGCATACCTCCAGAAGCTGACCAACTGGATCAGGACGACGCTCTCCCAGGACGACATCACGAGGTACATGAGAGACGGAGCGCAAGTCATCATGACGGGCAAGCGCTCATTTCCAGGTAATGAGAAAGACGCGCTGAGGAGAATGGCCAATTCCTCTAGGAAGAGGTATCAGAAGTGGGTCGACTCTGGCCGCCCTCCTGCACACGAGTGCAGACTGATGGGCGAGGCTGAAGACGACAGACCTCTATACTATCCATATGCCAATCTCGTTCAGCGTTTTCTCAATGATTTGAAGTTCCACCACCAAATGACAGGCGCTCGCGTTAACGTGGGCAAGAAGGCCTGGAACGTGGAGGACATGCGTGATGCATGTGAGATCCTCGAGACCAGCATCAGGACAGGCCAAGCTGGTCGGAAGAAATGGTGGTTGAACGAAGGCAGACTCGACAGACAAACGCGGCAAGCTCGCGGACTTGTCACGATTGCCCTCCCCAGAGGGGATGGCACCCGTGAGAAAGTCACGCAGCGCAAGCTTGCTGCGCTTGCTCACGAGTTGTTGGGTTCTGCCGATCCGACATACACCGGCCAGGGAGAGAGAATCGATCACGGAAGGGGGGTTGATTCAGGGATGAGAACCGATCCGATCGAACCTGATACACACTCCCAACACTCTGATGATGCCATGGAGCCGCGCCATCCGCCGCCGCCGCGCCCTGCCCCTGGCGATGCTGCACGGTCCAGCGCCTCTGGCGCGGCGGACCACATGCCCGCGGGGCCGCGCGGCACTGCAGCGCAGCGGCAGGATAGCGACGACAGCTACAGACCTCGCGCCAAGAGGGCGCGCACGACAGACTACGCCGCCTGGTGGCGCGACGACCTTGAGGACAGTCATTGGGAGCTACATCAAGGTACACAATCGCGAGTTCGTATTCCGCGACATCCAGTACAACAAGTGGTTTCGCTCCCGAGGACATCTTACGTTCACGAGCTACGACGTACGATGGCCACAACGCAGTGAGTGAGTCGGCCGCAAGGCCCACCGCTCGAAAGGCTTGAACTTCATTATAATACAAGTTCGCCTTGAGCGGTGGCTATTATATACTTCTAGGCCACTTCACTATACAACACAAGTGGCCACACATACACACATCTTTTGCGATAACCAAGGCAGCCTCCTAAGGAGCAACGCCAACGGGAGTCGCCATATAGAGAATTTACATACATGCAACTTTCGTGTTCATCAACACGACCTTTCGTCTGGCCAGACATTTGCTTTGATATATAGATGCGTTTTGTAACACGATCGTGTTCATCAACACGATCTCTGATTGCATATTCTTTACAGTCTAACTCCATTGCGTTGAGAATGATCTGACAGCTGGTGGCAACACCTGCCTCGCATAGGCGAGGCAGATTACAAGTTGCTTTAACTTGCTCAGATCCTCTTTCTCCGCCCACCCGTGTCTCATTCTTCTCCGCCCTCGAGTGCCGAAGCGTTTTGGGGGGCGCACCGAGGGGGCACCAAAGCGTGCTTGGCGAAGAAATCGGGACCCAGGGTGTTCCTTCTTACCTTACTTTGCAGCTGAGGCTATACTGACTTTGCGCTCAGCTGCCTGCAGACCTGAGGATTGAAGGAGTAAAAGGGTGACGGATTCTTTTCCTCTGTTCCCGAGTCCTACCCTCACGGGCGGGATTCGGGACGGGGGGTGTGAATAGAACCCGTGTAATACCCTCATATATACTCCTTATCCTCACCTCTCCTGCGCCTGGCCGTTTGGGCTCAGGTATTGGGACAGATCGATCAGACCTTTGATCGTGCAGGAGGGAAAGACATCCATCTATCCCTCCTTCCCTCTACCAACGGATCAGGGGTTCTGTACCCTTGTACTTCAACCCCATACACAGTTAGGGGGCCTTGTGGGGGCTCTTGGGGGCCTCCTGGGAGCCTCTTGGTTGCCTCATGGTGGTTTCTGTGGGCCTCTTGGATGCCTCTTGGGGCCTCTTGTGGGCCTCTTGGGGGCCTCCTGGGGCCTCCCGGGGGCCTCTCGAAGCCGAGAGCTTGAAATGCTTATCTGGGTTCCCCGTCTGGGCCCTCTTGGAGCCGTCTTGAGGGCCCGTTGGGCCGTCTTGGGGCTCTCCTGGGCCGTCTTGGAGCCCTCGACGGCAGTTTTGCGGCCCTCTTGGAGGCCTCTTGGGCCGTCTTGGGACGAGTTTGGAAGCCATTTGGGCCTCGGGAACGCCAATTTTTTCAAGCATCCAAGGCAAATCCATAAGTGTTGCCTCTTGGGGCGTCTTGGGACATCTTGAGCCGTGGAGGCAGTCTTGGGCGTCTTGGAGCGATCTTTCGGCGACTCGGGGCCCCCTCAGACCGTCTTGGGGGCCACTTGGGATCCCGTTGGCCCGCTGTGGGGCCCTCTATCCTCCCATGGCGCGTTCGTGCCAGGGTCGTCCCGGGCCGCGAGGCAGGGGAGTCAAATTCCCGGTCTGAGGTCCTTCAGTGGGATACGGGGGTGGAACGATGTCACATGCCTGGAGACCTGCAAGGGGTCGGCGGATTGGACCTCCCCTTGCGAGCAGCAAAACTGTCGCCACTTTCGAGGGCTGCTGGGTGGCCACTATGGCGACGCCCTGCGCTGACTCGGCTTCGACCTGTGGCTTTCTACGCGCGCTCAGATTAGCTTTGGTTTCCTTGCCCGCGGGCCGCCCGTAGACCTGGCGGCGCGCCTGCGGGCGTTTAGCGCCCGCGCAGCAAGGTGCTGGACGGAGCCGGAGAACCTGGCGTGTGAGCTCGACCTCGCGTGCTTTCTGAACTAGTTATGGCAGCTGGTCCTTCGAAGCGCCAGAGCGACATGGCGCGGGCCGCGCTGCTTGTGCAGCGTGCCACTGGAAAAAAGGGTCGCCATCCACCCTCCTCATCCTGCCTCTTTCGTTGTCGTCCTCCACATCCTTCCAACATCTCCCTGGTGCGGTCGCGTTAATTTGTTGGGCCGTCTTTTGTCCTGTTCCTACCCCTCTTTCCCACCCCCATTTCATCTTCGAGCCTGGGTCTTCGGTACTCCTTCATCGGTTGCTGCCCAGTGAGTCGTGCGACGCGTGCGTCCCATGTAGCTCGCGCAACCATTGACAGAGCCCGTGCTGTAATTAGCCTCGCTCTTCTGGACCAGCTGCCATCTCGGCTCAGGCTTCGCAGCAGGCAGCGAGCAGAAGGCCCCGCGTTCTTCGCGCATTCCCATGGACCCCTCACCCGTGAGGGGATCACACTCATGCGGTTTCTCCTACGCGTGGCGGTCTACAACTCTTTGTCTCTTATCCAGAGCTCACGCTTGGAGGAGATAGCGAGTGTGTTGGACGTGGACGTACTCCTTCTCAACGGCACACGAGTCAGAGAATAGCCAGACAGACAAGATCATGTTCAGAATTTACCGAACAGACGTGCGGCAGTTCATTTTGAATGGCGGCGCTCTCCTTACGCGACCAACTGTGCGGGGGCATGCGTAGTTCTAGGAAGACGACAGAGACGGAACCATCTTGCCTCAATTACACCAGCGCCGAGAGGACTGGAGGGCAGGGCAGGCGACATCGGATCAAGTCAGGCGGCTTTGACATCTTGGCGGTAACGGGCTCGGCCAAGCGAGCACAGCAGCGCAGCGTTGAGCTGACCATGCAGCACATCCATAGCAGATTGGCGAGCGCACCTGCCCGATGCACACCTATCGCAGGCTTCGACATCAATTCGGGTTCGGCCAAAGGATGACGGAGGATACCCGAACCGACCCAGACGAACAGCACTTCGGAGCCTACCACCTCAAGCGGAGTGGCGTCGCAGGCAATCTGATGTACAACACCATGGGGTCCCTGGATATGGCTTGCGTGAACACATGCTACCCGAGTGCAGGGCCCACGTACTACGGACCTACAAAAGAAAACGAGCACAATAGACATTGGCCTTATCTCATCATCCCTATTGGAGGGAATAAAGACGTGCATTGTGGCTTGGAAGCGCGGACGTAAGCTCCTACTCGTTCCCGACGCTCGGCCCAGGGACCACCTCTCCTTCTTTTTCACGATCGACTACGAGATGCCGACGTTCGTCCACTGTCACTTGCGACCCATATTGGACTATACATAGCTCGCTCGAGCACTACAACATGGCGAAGACCGATTCGGATTCCACCGAGAGCTCGACGAGCGAATGAAAGATATCACCGACCAGCTTTCCAACGATGCCGACCTGCCGCGCCCCGATTTTGACTACGACCTGTGGGCGCAGACCTTGCTGGATACGGCCCAAGCCCATTTCGGAGTTCACGGGG
The DNA here is from genome assembly GCA_963575745.1 of Prorocentrum cordatum. Taxonomy (NCBI): domain Eukaryota; class Dinophyceae; order Prorocentrales; family Prorocentraceae; genus Prorocentrum; species Prorocentrum cordatum. The sequence goes on along the minus strand of CAUYUJ010015797.1, from coordinate 262,981 downwards.
CCAGACAAGAACACGATGAGGTCACCCACTGGCGCCGCACGCGCCTCGATAAATTACGAGCTCGCCGACAACTACGCGACCAACTCGCCTGCCTGTGGCAGGTCTACGGGAGAGTTTTGGATCAGCACGATGTCTACTTGAACAACCTCAAGAGCGAGATCAATGAGGCCACGTACCACATCCGAAGAGCTGCACGGCAAGGTTACGCGACCTACCGAAAGTACCTCTACCAGGAGTTGGTGGAGGCCCGGCAACTGGGGCACGCGGCAGACGTGCGTCGAATCGCACGGCTCCTCGCGGGCAAGGCCATGGGAGTGAAGGGCCGCATTTACTGCCACCTCCCCAGCTATAAGCCCTCCCTCGCTGAACTACGAGCCCATGTCGAACGCCTAGGCAGCGATGGAGGTATGGGGGCGCAGCGTATTGATCTGAGAGCAGAACTGGAACACTTTCCTTTTTGCTCAAGATGACGATTTCTTGCGCATGCGCACCGCGACTATGGAGATCACGGCTGGCACTTTATTCCGACAACTTCTACTTCGACTACGACGGGCAAAAAAAGACGGAGCCTTACTAAGTGGAGCGTACCAGTGGAAGTGGCTCTGATGGCTCTCGACCCGACGCACCTGGCACCGACCCTCACTGCGCAGGGGGGCCTGGGCTACTACACCACGGCGCCAACTGGGCCTACGACGGCGCCCGCTCTGACGCCGACGACGAACATATCTACCGCCATCCAATTCATCCCTGCCCCAACCGCACCACCGCAACAGAACGGCGCCGAACATCGCGCACCACAGGGGGCACTTGCAACCATGGGCCGACCCGACATCGACCCATTCGACGACTTGGATGGCGAGGGCCCCCCCTCGCCCGACGAGCGCCCGCCAGCGCTGGACCTCGCCCCCCCCCAACCAGCGCAAGCGCCAGCACCGGCTCCGACGACTTTCGACCGCGGCCCCGACCAACGCTCACACGCGACACGGGCACAAGACGGCCGACACAACGTACTGGGCGCAGCTTCCCACTGCACCAGCGCCAAGTCCCACTTCATGGAGATCCTTATCCACTGCCTTCATCCCAACCAGCATTACCGATGGCATGCCCCTGGACAAACGCAACATGAAGAAGCAGATGTCCAGCCGGCGAATTATTCACCTCTCAGACACAATCTGGAACAGTTTTTGCGCCGTACTATGCGGGTGGGGGGATCGCAAGCTGGCCTGGGCGAATACCATACCCGGCCACTGACGTGGATTCCTAGCACACCGACGCCGAGAAGGAGCAATTTTGGTACAACGACGGACGGGCTGGTCACCCCGACGTCAGAAGCAACATCGCACCAATCAGCTGCATGACCTTGCGAATGCTTTTCTTTGCCCAAGGGCGGGCGACCTCCTACACATCAGCCAACAACAAGTGCGTGGAGACCTCCTGGCACTGGCACATCAACGGCTGGTGAACAGTGTAGTGCTTATTCCAGTGGAGGATAACGAGGGGGCTTTTTTATTTCACGACGGCGGATTGCAGGGATCAAGTGAAGCTCCCAAGCAGTTCGCAGGTGTTTACCATGAATTTATCACAGATTGGAAGAATCTAACTCAGGACCCGATCATTCTGTATGATGAGATAGAGGGGTACCACCAGGAGGTATCCCTGTCGGGCTTCGCCGACGACCTACTGAAGGAACGACTTTGCCCGTCAGGCACGGCAGAGGAGGCCGTGGATATGATCGACGCGGGCGACAAGCTTTTGGACTATGTGCCCCACCATTGGCACTTTGCGCAGAACAAATCAAAGCAACAAAAAAACATCGTTCCTCGCCTCGGGTCGCATGTCGAGAATCGGAAGCTCCAGGAAATCTGCCCGCCTTCCCAGGGAAGCGTCGTATCGGGCGCCCGCCGCCTCGGGGCTCGCTACGCAGTGACAGACAGCAACAAGTTGGAGATCCCAAGCCGCACGCACTCGATGATCGCGGGGTGGTGCCAGCTGGGAAAGTTCTGGAACGAGAGAGTGCTCTGGAAGCTCAAGCGTGAAATCTTCCTAGGGCAAGTGATCGAGCCTGGGCTCTCGGGCCCGGCGGCCTTCGTCTTGAAGCAACCGAGGAGAAGAAGCTGGACTCCCAAACCGTGAAATACCTTCGTGCCTCGATGCAGGGTCGTGCCAAGACGATCCACGTGGACTCGCACATGACTGCGATGAGTAACGTCGAGGTTCTCAAGCATTGGAAGATCCTTCCAGTGAGAGCAGAGCTAGCGGTCAGACGAATTAAATGGCTTCAGCGCATGTGCCGACATGAACAAGCACGTCGTCAAACCCTGGTCGCCATTTTTGGACGCATCCCGAATGGACCGTCTACCCTGGGCGAAATCGGCCGCACCAGAGCTACTGCGAACCCATGGGCCCATCAGTTCTCCAGGGGCCTCGACCTCTTCAGGGACATCAGCGGCGCGGAAAGCTTCTGGGAGAAATGGGTGGACGCGAGCGAGTCCTGGAGGGCCCTCCTCACTCCGAACTCCGAGTCCGAGCGAGCTTTATCCAGGCGTCCTGCGAGCAGCAGCACGTGCCCAAGGGGGCCCCATATGGACTCGTTTCTACGACACCCCCCCGCGGACATGATAGACATGAACCCGAGGGGTTTTAAGTGCGAACTTCTAGATCGCGAAACTGGCCGAGATTGCGACATGATATTCCCGAGTTACCGACAACTAACTACTCATCAAGCCTTTCGACATAGACTTCGATTTATTATCCCGAGCAGTGTGATTATGAACTAGTGCCCTAATTGCTACGCGGTCCTGAAAAGCCGAGCTTGTGCCCAAAATCACCTTACCTTCGCCTGCGCCCAGAGTCGATGTCGCATGGGGCGGAATACTATGGAATGGCCCCTGACAAGCGTGAAGGACCCCGCGTGTGCCCTCTGTTCCGCGGCCTTTTTCAGATCTGGCCTCGCTCTAAGAGCGCAGCAGAACCGAGCACCTTCCGAGGCCAAGTCCGCGTCTCGACCATGCCGGCGCTACTGCAGATCGGCAACGGAGACGCAGAGATGCCCTTCGAGCGCAACCAGCGCCAGAGAAAGGACGGGGACGACGAGGAAAACAAGAAGAAGACGTACGAGGCGGCGGAACAGCAGTCCCCCACCCACACCAAGAAGCTGATGGCGCTCATCGTGAAACAACTTCTCCGTTGCGCCCAACAGAACCGCGACATGAGCAACGTCATCTTCGACACATGGGTCCTCAAGAGCGACAGCCCGTTCATCCTTCGCATTCAGGAGCAGACAGCCGCCTGCGGCAAAGCCACCAAAGAGAAGGGGAACAATCGCGACCTCGGCCCCCCCACAGATCTACGCGATGGGAGGCCTACTGGCAGCGGTGAAGGAGCTCCAGCCAGAGGGCCCGCTCAAGACCCAGGTCGCGAAAGTGTTCGCGGACTGCGACCACTACGACAACGAACAGAAGTCCGAGCTGGTGCTCTTCTGCAAAGTCGACCGCATGTACGAGAAGGAGAAGAAGAGGTTGACACTCGCGGACCGCGAGCCACTGTTTCGGGGATACCTGATGCAGGCGCTGAAGACGACCTCGGCCAAGAGGAAGTACGGCAGAGCCCCAGCGACGCACATGGAGAGGGAGCTGCAGGAATGGGTGGAGCAACTATTGCTATAATTATCGAGGACACGAGAAGTGGTGGGACAGCTCATGGCGGGAGTACAGCAAACAAAAAACGAGAGCAAAACACTGAGTGAGACCTCGGGTAAGACTAGGAGAATGTCCAGCCCGTCCCCCGTCTCAGAGTTCCGAGTGTGTACGATGTTCCTTGCCACGAAAAATGTTTTCCCATGTAGTCGCAGTTTTGATAGTTAAGTCTCGAGCAAGCACGTTTTGCAACAAGCTAGAGTTTGGCATCGATCGCTAATCTGATCGTCCCGCTTTTTCGGTGTGATCCCCTCGATCTCCCAACGCGTCAGAGGTGGGTCTCAGGCTGGGGCTCCGTCGGGCCCGTCGGCTGCGAGACCACCGCATAGGGTGGGGGTTTTTAGGCCCGCCATACAGCTGGGACATCGCTCCGCTTTGAAGGAGGATTGCGAGCCACGTTTCGTACACTAGCTTGTGATGCCTGAACCTCGGGGCTAATGATGTAAAACAAAAAAAACTCTTCTGGACCAGCTCTTTTTGCCACTTGATGCAGGTGGGCTGGCTCCGTCGAAGGATTTTATTTTGTCGCCTACTCTTGGGTTCGTGGAGGGGTGCCCCTTGAGCCCATTCCTTCTCTTCTCACCCCCCTTTGTTCATTTTCGCCATATATCCTTATAGCCTCATGGTCTTCTAGCCCTAAAGCCCTGTAGCCCCATAGCCGTACAGCCCTACACATATTATTATTGGGGCTTTTCTCCGGTACCATATGTATATATGTATGTTTGTATGTATGTACGTGAGGACGTATGCATGTATTAATGTATGCATGCATGCATGCATGCGTGTATCTAGTTGTGTCTGCATGTATGCATTGAGGTATGTATGTGTGTATGTGTGCATGCATGTCTGTATGTATGTATGTATGCATGTAGGTATGCATGCACGTGTATATGTGTGTGTACATATTGTATGTATGTTTGAATGTATGTTTGTATGTATGTATGTATGCACTATGTGTATGTGTAAATGTATGTGTGTAAGGTATGTGTATATGCATATGTGTATATATGTTTGTAGGTGTTTCTATGTGCATGCATGTAAAGGCGTATCGGTATGTTTGCATGTGTTTATGTATGTGTCTATGACTGATTTATGTCTGTATACATAACTGCACGCACGTATGCATGCACGCATGCACGTCTCAATGCATGCATGTTGGTATGCTTGTATGTATGCATGTCTGCCTGTCTGTCAGTCTGTCGGTCTGTCTGTCTAACTGTTTGTATGCGCGAACATGTACATGTCGATGTAGATGTGTGCATGCATGAATGTATGACTGTATACATCCAAGAGTAGACGTGTGCATGCATGCATGTGTGAATGAATGTATGTATTTGTGTGCCTGTCTGTCTGTCTATCTGTTTGTTCGTCTATCTATATGTCTGTCTGTCGTCCTGCCTGCCTGTATGTCTGTCTGTCTATCTGTCTGTCTGTCGTCCTGTCTGTCCGTATGTCTGTCCGTGTGTCTGTCTGTTTGCTTGTCTGTCTGTATGTCTGTCTGTCTGTACGTATGTATGTAGGTATGCATGCATGCGTTCACGTGTACATGCGCTATATATACATATATATATATATATGTATATAGGTTTGGTATGTATATGCGTGTATGCATATACATATATATATATATATATATATATATATATATATATATATATATATATATATATATATATACATGCATACATACATTATTATACACTTGTATCCACGCGCACGTACATCGAACTGCCTTCGCCCCATGTAGCCACCCTGCCGGGGTTGTGGGTCATAGGCCTCCAGGATGTTCGTTGGGATGTCCCTGGGGGCCTCTTAGTTGCCGTTTGAATGCCTCTTCGGAGCCGTTTTGGGGCTTCTTGGGGCGTCTTGAGGGCCTCTTGTCGGTTCCTTAGGGCCTCTGGGGGTCTGCTTGGCGCCTCCTTTAGGCCTCCTGGGGCCTCTTGGGGCGGAAGACTCGGATTTTCCGTTCGTGTTCCCCCTTTTGGGCCCTGCTTGGGGTTATTTTTGGGCTCTCTTGGGCCGTCCTGGGCGCCTCTGGGGCCGTCTTGGAGCACTCTTGGGCCGTCTTGGCCGTCTTGGGGGCCTCTTGGTTGGGCCGTCTTGGGGCGGTCTTGGGGGCCTCCTCGGCCATCTTGGAGCTTTTGAAGCTCGAAAGTCGAAGAGCCCCACAACAGTCAAACACCACATGAAAATCAATCAGTTTGGCCTCTCGGGGCCCTTTTGGGAAGGCTCTTGGAGACCTCTTGTGACGTCTTGGGCGCTTTCCCGGCCGACTGGAGACCGCCTTGGGCGTCCTGGACCGATCGGTCGGCGATTCGGGGCTCTCTTGTGAGCGTTTTTTTTCCTCTGGCGGGTAACGCTTGTTGTATACCCGGCCCCCCCCCCGGGTAACGCTAACGATCGTACGTTTTTTGGGGGTGGCGGACGGACCCCCCTCCTCGCAGCAGGTATGGCGCTGTGCTCACAGGCATGGCGTGGTGCTGGAAGGCGTGTGTGGTGCTCACAAACGTGCTGTGGCGCTCGCAGGCTCCCCACCTGTTGCGGCCCTCTTGGACCGTCCTGGAGGCCCGTTGAGGCCCTCTTCTGGCCCGTCTTGGACCAATCGGTCGGCGATTCGGGGCTCTCGTGGACCGTCTTGGAGGCCCGTTGAGGCCCTCTTTGGGCCCGTCTTCGGGCCCTCCGGGGCCACAGCGAGTCCCGCGAGAAGACGCCCGGGGCGCCATGGGCCCCGCGACGTGCCCTCCGGGGCCACGCGACGCGCCCCGGCCGATTGGTGTGTCAGTGTCGTGTGCGGGGTCCCCTCAGGAGATCCTCAGGGTTGACAGCTGAGGCTGAAGGGGAGTCAGCAGGGGACCGGAGGACACTCCAACTCTTGCCTCAAGGGCACGGTTGCGGATACACAACGTATATGTGCATACGTCTGTACCTCTGCGTGTATGTGTATACATCTGTGTACGTACGTATGCCTACTTGTGTAGGTACGTACCCTCCCTCTCCCTCTTCCCATTTCCCTCTTCACCCTCATTCCTCCTCGTCTCCCCATCCCTCTTCCCCCCTCCCCCCTCTCCCCTTTTCCCCCAAATTCCGTTTTCCCGCATTCCATCCCTCTCCCTCTTTTCCCCTCTCCCTCTCCCTCTCCCTCTCCCTACATGTGCGCTGATTATACCGGTGCTTGAGAACAATTGAGGTGTTTGTTTTGTTTCTGTCTATTTTTATATTTGTCTCTTTTTCATATTTGTTTTGTGTTGCTCTCTCTCTCTCTTGTGTTGTTTATTTCAATGCGTTTCCAATCATTTTCCCCCTCGCCCCCTTCCTTGTCTCCCTTCTCCATCCCTGCTTCCCTCCATCCTTCCCGCCTCCCTTGTCCATGCGCCCTTACGCAGCGAGGGAGATCCAAGTGTTGACGCCGTCGCTGGGGAAGCTGGCGGCGGACATTCGGAAAGCATGCGATGCGGGCGATCCGCTCAAGGCTCAGGACACGTTGATTTGCTGAAGCTTTCTCCGCGCCCTCTGTCTTGTCCATCGAGGATGAGGAGGACGAGGAGGATGATGATGAGGAGAGGAGATTCGAAGAGTGAGGAGGAGGAGGAGGAGGAGGAGGAGGAGGATAACGAAGAGTGATTGTGGTGGTGGTGATGATGCAAGTGATGATGCTTCGCAGAGATGGTTCTGAGGGTATGTGGGTGCTCGAAGGTATTCTCTGCCCAACGTGCCTGGGCCGGTGAGATGGTGTCGGAGGATCGCGCCGCCTCGCCGCTGCGTCGCCCGCGGCGCGATCGAGCGCCCGGTCTTCTCCATCCCGACGTCGCCATTTTGGTGGCTTCCTTTCCTTCGGCCCCGTGATGGGCGGCACGGGGGCCAGGAGTTTTTTCAATCTATATTCTCATACGACCTCTCCGAGGGAGTAGAGCTCAGAGGCGATTAATGCGCACGTCGTTCGCGATTTTTCTGGCCGTTTCGCTCGGGACATCCTCGAAATTCTGAAAATCGGTGGCACCCCTCACGCAGATCGTGACGTCAGGGTCCAAAAACACATGGGAATTTCAACATTTTAACATAAAACCTTCAACAACACATGGTAATTCCAATAATTTTGACCCCGATTCTCAGAGAATGGCGGTTTCGCCTGAGACATCCTCCCAAAATCGAGCCCCATATCCCTCCTCGGAGCCTCCTGGGGGCCTCCTGGAACCTCCTGGGGCCTCCTGGGGCTTTCTGGACCTTCTGGTACCCCAGACCCCGCCTCGGAGCCTCCTGGAGTTCTCCTGGGCCTGCTGAGGCCGCCTGGGGCCTCCTGGGGCCTCCTGGGGCTTCAGAACTACATGCACACACAGAGACACAAATCACGCCCAACACATCACACGCTAGACAAACATAACATACACACACAACACCGACAACACACAAAAAGCACGCACCACACAAAGCACACATCACACACAACACTCACAATCCTGGGGCCTCCTGGAGCCTCTTCTGGTATCCAAGTCGGGCCTCCTGAGGCTTCCTGGGGGGCCCTGGTACACACATCGCAAGGTGTGGCAACCCCACTTGCGCTCGAGTGCGACTTCGCTGTTGCATGTCACTCCTGCTTCAAACGCCCCTTCAGCTTGTTGTATGAGCCTGGGCACACACGTGCCACTTGTATATATATATATATATATATATATATATCTCTCTATGTATATATATATATATATATATATATATATTGCAACCGGCCACTTGCAAACCGTCTGACAGCGCAATGGCACCGGATCGTGGTCATGATGATGATATGGGAAGAGGATGCTGCGTAGGATGGAGACGGTGCCGCCATCCATCCGTTCCCCGTCTTCGTAGCCCCATCCATCCCCTCACCTCCTGCTCACTCCTCCCTCCTTCTTCCGCCCTCCCTCGTCTCACTTTCCTCATCCTCCATGCTTCCCTCCTCCTCGTCCGCCCGCCACTCCCCTCCCCTTCCTCGCTTCGCTGCGCCAGGACGTCCGGGTGCCGTCCCTCCCTCCCTCCCTCCCTCCCTCCCTCCTGTCCCTACCTCCTCCCTCCTCCCTCTTCCCTCTTCTCCCTTCCTCCTCTCCCTCCCTCCTCCCTCCCTCCTTCCTCCCTCCTTCCTCCCTCCTCTCCCTCCTCTCCCTCCCTCCTCCCTCCTCCCACCTCCCTCTTTTTCCTTCCTCCTCATCCCGCCCTCCGCCCTCCCAATCCCTCTCTTGTCCACCCATCCACGTCCCCATCCTACTCCTGTGCTTCATCGTCCTCCTCCAACTCGCGCTCGTCCTGCTCGGCCTTCTAATTACCAGGCATGCGATGCAAAGTTTTTTTCCAGCACGGGCCCCCCTGAATTCCCGACCGATTCCCCAGGGCCAGTTTTTCATCCCGAGAGCCCGACGAGGGCCCCGCGAGGGCGAAAACGGCTAGCGACCTTCCGTCGTGATTTCTCCACGGCGCGAGCATGCCTAGGATTGCGCCCCTCCTTGGATCCAGCGTTCCAGCCGTGCCGCCGCCCGGGCCGGACTCCTCCCGCCCGCGAGGGGCTCTTCGACCAGATCACCGCGGGGCAGCACATAGGCGCCACCACCGCGCTGGGGGGTCGGCCGGCGGGCGCCACCAGGATGTGGAAGATGTCGCAGGGCCGCCTCTGCGCCTGGGGTCACCCTCAAAGAAGGAAGAGGTGCGGGTGCCGCTGCCTCTCCCTCGTTTTGACACTTTTGGGCCTCCAGGGAGGCCCTCGTCGCCACAGGCTGGATCGGCCTCGAGATTCTGGTCAGAACGCCCACCGGGAGAGGGCGGAGGAGTAGCGGTGCAGGTACCCTTCTGTCCCCCCAAAGCCAGTACCCCAAGGGGTGGGCACAGCCGCCTTGGCTCTTTGGACCGACCATCATCCCTCACACCGGCAGGGCCACCTCCATCGACAAACACTGCACAATCATGAGCTTTCGCAGGTCCGCGCGGATATCTGCGCCGTGCCCCTTTTGGTGGCGCCTCCAGCGTCGCCCCCCGGCGCGTTCCGCGCGCCAGGGGGGTGGGTGCAGCGCCGACCAGCAAAGATCCTGGCGGACCCCCGAACGCAACTTGTCTTTTTTCTACGCCAGAGACGCGCACGACGCGGTGGGTTTGCGCCGCGTTGACGGCGCGGCGGCCCCGGCGCTGGCGTTCAGGTCTGAACGCCGCCAGTGGCCCGGGACTGGCGAAGAGCGAACGACGTGTGATATCATGGGAAGTCGCCATCGCTCTGGGTGGAATGACCCGCGCGATGTCACAACTCGATACCGACGTCGTCGCGACAGAGGGGGTGAGGCACCCAGACCTCGATCGAAGGTCCAGGAACGTTTTTTTTCCGAATTGGGCTCGCACTCAGGGGCTGCTTCGGACGATCGCGCGCACCGACTACCAGCTGGCGGCCCAGCTTTCAGTCCGCGCGGGGTCGGCAGGCCTACCCTGACCGCCGGTCTTCCGACGCGGACTGGGGGGGCCGCCACCGGGCCCCGTGCCTCCACCCCCGCCGCCCACATCGCTTGACCCCGGTGGCTTGCCTCACATTACCTCACACCACATAGCGTGCACCACATAACAAATCGGGGGTGGACAGAACCCCCACCCTGGGACGTCGATTTGTGAATTGTCCGTTTTCGGTTCTCGAGAGGGCGCCGCGGCCGTCATTTTCCAGGCTTGCGCCCGCCAGGTTTGGGCCCGAGTTCGCTTTCACTAAACCACGTTTTGCTAAAGGGGGCTCTGTCCACCCCCGAACAAAGCATGCACCGCACAGTTCACACCACGTACACTGCACCGCATAGCTTGCATCACATATCTTGCACATCCACCGTTCAATCACTTCGGGCATGGGGTCCCATACAGGCAGCTTTGTGTCCTGACAGGTTTGGGGGCTTTCGAGGCCCTTGGGGAGAATGACAATGTTGATCTTCGCTGGGCCCGCCGTGCCTGGCTTGCGGAGCAGAGGATTTTGTGATGCCGCTCCTCCTTCCGCATACCTGCCTCCTTTCATCCTCCTCCTTCCATCCGTATGTTTCCTCCTTTCCTCCCATCCTTTCCTCCTCCCTCCTCCAACCCTCAAGCCATTTCTGGGGCGAGGCTCCCTTGGAGGTGAGGAGGCCTCCACCAGAGTCCGCGCGCGGGCGTATCGCGCTCGGGCAGGCGCCAGGCGCTTGCTACGGGCGTCCGCGGCTCGAGGGGCGCCCTTCGGCGGCGGCAGAACCCGCGCATCATCACGAGTACGATTGCTACATCTCGGAGTTGCGCATGGGCAGGCCTAGCAGCGCGGAGGCTCGCGTCTCCCATCCACCAATTTCAAGAGGCGCACGGAATACTATGCCTGCCAGTTTTGTCCTCCAACATGTGTGTGTGTGTGTGTGTGTAAGATCTGCGGCACGCCATGTCTCGATCGACGTGGCCCCACAGGCAGCGCTGTCCGTGCCCGTGCACCTGGTGCTGGGGATTGCTGCGCCACCTTGGCCATCGACAACGACAACAGCTCTTTGCCCAAGGCGGTTCTCGAAGCCAAGGACGATGCCACTGTCAAGGCGCTGGAGCTGGTTTACCCTCACCAGGCTGAGGCGCTCCAGTCCGGGCCCCACGTGCCACTTGCGGTCCGCGTCGAGCAGAGCTCCAGGCACCTTCGGCAGCTCCACGGCCAGCAGAAAACAGCTCAAGGCTCAGATTATCGCCGAAAACGGGAAAGGAACTCCTCGGCTAGCTGGGCGAGAGCACTAAGGCTTGTGCGGAGGCGCAGGCGGAGGTCGACCGATGCTCTGCCCAGACGGGCGCTGCGGGGTCGCCCGCCGCCAGCACCCCAGTGGGCGCGGCCGACGAAAACTTTCTCGTCCTCAGCGAGGAGGACCTCAAGCTCCTCGAGCCCGCTCGGCAGGAGCGCTACCGCCAGGCGGCGGAGGCGGCCAAGCTGGCGCGGCCCTCTAGTCCGCCACCGATGCGGGCAAGAAGACGCGCGAGTCGGCGGCCGCGCTCAAGGGGCTCCGCGAGCAGGTCACCAGCAAGCGGCGCAGGGCGGACACAGCTGCTGGTGTGGCAGCTGAGGCAGGCCAGCCCAGCGGTGTGGCTGCAGCTGCGGCCGCTTCGCAGGATGCGCCAGCGGTGGATGGCGGGCGTGCTGATTTCAGCGA